>CM059789.1:6613804-6878804 GCA_030435695.1 Brachymystax lenok tsinlingensis
AGAAAATTATGTCATGGCTTTTGAAGCTTCTGATAGGCTAATTGACATAATTTGAGTCAATTGGAGGTGTACCTGTGGATGTATTTCAAGGCCTACCTTCAAACTCAGTGGCTCTTTGCTTGACATCATGGGAAAATCTAAAGAAATAAGCCAAAAATCATAGACCTCCACGAGTCTGGTTCATTCTTGGGAGCAATTTCCAAACGCCTGAAGTTACCACGTTCATCTGTACAAAGAATAGTACGCAAGTATAAACACCATGGGACCAAGCAGCCAGCATACCGCTCAGGAAGGAGACGTGTTCTGTCTCCTTGAGATGAACGTACTTTGGTGCGAAAAGTGAAAATCAATCCCAGAACAACAGCAAAGGACCTTGTGAAGATGCTGGAGGAAACAGGTACAAAAGTATCTATATCCACAGTAAAACGAGTCCTATATCGTCATAACCTGAAAGGCCACTCAGCAAGGAAGAAGCCACTGCACCAAAACCACCATAAAAAAGCCAGACTACGGTTTGCAACTGCACATGGGAACAAATATCGTACTTTTTGAAGAAATGTCCTCTGGTCTGATGAAACAAAAATAGAACTGTTTCGCCATAATGACCATCGTTATGTTTGGAGGAAAAAGGGGGAGGCTTGCAAGCCGAAGAACACCATCCCAATCGTGAAGCATGGGGTGGCAGCATCATGTTGTGGGGGTGCTTTGCTGCAGGAGGGACTGGTGCACTTCACAAAATAGATGGCGTCATGAGGAAGGAAAATGATGTGGATATATTGAAGCAACATCTCAAGACATCAGTCAGGAAGTTAAAGCTTGGTCACAAATGGGTCTTCCAAATGGACAATGACCCCAAGCATACTTGAGAAAGCGTGTGCGAGCAAGGAGGCCTACAAACCTGACCCTGTTATACCAGCTCTGCCAGGAGGAATGGGCCAAAATTCACCCAACTTATTGTGGGAAGCTTGTGGAAGGCTACCCAAAACGTTTCACCCAAGTTAAACAATTTAAAGGCAATGCTACCAAATACTAATTGAGTGTATGTAAACTTCTGACCCACTGGAAATGTGATGAATTAAATAAAAGCTGAAATAAATCATTCTCTCTACTAATATTCTGACATTTCGTATTCTTAAAATAAAGTGGTGATCCTAACTGACCTAAGACAGGGAATTTTTACTAGGATTAAATATCAGGAATTGTGAAAAACTGAGTTTAAATGTATTTGGCTAAGGTGTATGTAAACTTCCCACTTCAACTGTATTCTCTCACTCTCACACACACACACACAGTGTGAGTGCATATATCATGAATATTTAAGCTAATCCATTCAGCATGACATCAAATATTTAAGGTGTCCATAACATGAGATCTGATCCATTTCAACAGACTGGTAACCTACACCCTCAACGTATACAACATACCTATAATACAATGCATTTAGAGCTTGAACAACCCAATACATGTTCAGACCGATCGCTCATCGAATAGAGCGTCTCAGTTGACTAATTAAATGCATGCACAACAACCGCCCCATTGACGAAAAACATCAGCGCCACACACGCATCTCTCTTTTCTCCTCCGCGCTCAATAGCTTTGAGGAGGACACACATTTTCGGTGAAATAGGTAAAATAGACAACATCTTTTTCATTTTTCTAACAACATGGTGCTGAAAGTAACAGCTCAACACGCCTTGAAACCAGCGCGTGCCCAACCCTCTCTCCATTGTCGACTCCAGTTCGCACCACCAGTAGCCTAGCTGGTTTCAGCACCAGGCGAGTGGAGAGTCACACCGTGTTCCAGCTATGGTAAACACCTGTTCCTCAAAACGCATTGATCGGAGAAAGGGTGCGTTATATTAGTTGTTTTACAAACCTTGGAGCAACTGAAGAAAGTCCGGCCGCGGCTCTCTCGGTCCCCAAGCAACCAGTCTGTCTGTATCCTCCACCGTTTGGTGATGAGTAGTATTGCCCGCCCTCAGTCCAGACCACCCCTTCACTATTCACACTACCTCTTCAAGCTTCTCCAAAAATACAAAAAATATCACAATTTACACAGTTCAAATGTTTGTATCTCCTAGAATTGTTCCAATCAACTGCATATAGTCTGGATTCAGTGGATTTCATGGACATCAAATTGTTATTTCTGGTTATGGATATTACTTTTTGTGGAAACAAGCCTAACGGTTAACTTGGTTTAGAGATGGATGAAGATTGTTTATATTGTGTTGTTATATCGTTATCTAGGACCCAATATGCTATTTGGCAGACTTCAGCAGAGAACATATAGGCCTACAGAACATGCAGACTTCAGTAGAGAACATATAGGCCTACAGAACAGGCAGACTTCAGTAGAGAACATATAGGCCTACAGAACAGGCAGACTTCAGTAGAGAACCTATAGGCCTACAGAACAGGCAGACTTCAGTAGAGAACCTGTAGGCCTACAGAACAGGCAGACTTCAGTAGATAACATATAGGCCTACAGAACACATATGGCAATAGACTACAGAGTGACAACGAAGAGATATTAAGAGATACTCAATATAATTAATTATTGATTTCAATGACACATTCAAGAGCAACATGTAATTTCAGTGGGTCTCCGTGCATAGAGACATAAAGGGTAGGAGCATTGATCAGATTGATGCCGAAAGGAAGGAGCACTGCTCAGACTGATGCCAAAGGGTAGGAGCACTGCTCAGATTGATGCCGAAGGGTAGGAGCGCTGGTCAGATTGATCCCAGAAGGAAGGAGCTCTGGTCAGATTGATGCCGAAGGGTAGGAGCACTGCTCAGATTGATGCCGAAGGGTAGGAGCACTGGTCAGATTGATGCCAGAAGGAAGGAGCACTGGTCAGATTGATGCCAAAGGGAAGGAGCGCTGGTCAGATTGATCCCAGAAGGAAGGAGCTCTGGTCAGATTGATGCCAAAGGGAAGGAGCGCTGGTCAGATTGATGCCAGAGGGAAGGAGCACTGGTCAGATTGATGCCAGAGGGTAGGAGCGCTGGTCAGATTGATGCCGAAGGGTAGGAGCACTGCTCAGATTGATGCCGAAGGGTAGGAGCACTGGTCAGATTGATGCCAGAAGGAAGGAGCACTGGTCAGATTGATGCCAAAGGGAAGGAGCACTGGTCAGATTGATCCCAGAAGGAAGGAGCACTGGTCAGATTGATGCCGAAGGGAAGGAGCACTGGTCAGATTGATGCCGAAGGGAAGGAGCACTGGTCAGATTGAAAATCAGGGTGTGTGAGGTTGCAGGGTGTGTGAGGTTGCAGGGTGTGTGAGGTTGCAGGGTGTGTGAGGCTGCAGGGTGTGTGAGGCTGCAGGGTGTGTGAGGTTGCAGGGTGTGTGAGGCTGCAGGGTGTGTGAGGCTGCAGGGTGTGTGAGGTTGCAGGGTGTGTGAGGCTGCAGGGTGTGTGAGGCTGCAGGGTGTGTGAGGTTGCAGGGTGTGTGAGGTTGCAGGGTGTGTGAGGCTGCAGGGTGTGTGAGGCTGCAGGGTGTGTGAGGCTGCAGGGTGTGTGAGGTTGCAGGGTGTGTGAGGCTGCAGGGTGTGTGAGGCTGCAGGGTGTGTGAGGCTGCAGGGTGTGTGAGGTTGCAGGGTGTGTGAGGCTGCAGGGTGTGTGAGGCTGCAGGGTGTGTGAGGCTGCAGGGTGTGTGAGGCTGCAGGGTGTGTGAGGTTGCAGGGTGTGTAATCAAGTCTCTGTTGTGAGGTTGCAGTGTGTGTGAGGCTGCAGGGTGTGTGTAACCAAGGAATCCATTGTCCGCCTGTCATTACAGAGCTCATACATCAAGCCCGTAGCAGGTGTTCTGCTGAGGTAAAAACAGCACTCACATAGAACAAGAGAGAACATTACAATCAAATCAAATCAAATTGTATTTGTCACATGCGCTGAATACAACAGGTGTAGCAGTGAAATGCTTACCTACAAGCCCTTACCAACAATGCAGTTTAAAAAAATAAAATACAAAATAAAACCCTTAAAAATTAAGAAAAATAACTAGAAATAAAAGTAACAAATAATTAAAGAGCAGCAGTAAAATAACAATAGTGAGGCTATATACAGGGGGTACCAGTACAGAGTCAATATGCGGGGGCACCGGTTAGTCAAGGTAACTGAAGTATTGTGTACATGTAGGTAGAGTTACTAAGTATTGTGTACATGTAGGTAGAGGTACTAAGTATTGTGTACATGTAGGTAGAGGTACTACGTATTGTGTACATGTAGGTAGAGTTACTAAGTATTGTGTAAATGTAGGTAGAGGTACTAAGTATTGTGTACATGTAGGTAGAGGTACTAAGTATTGTGTACATGTAGGTAGAGGTACTAAGTATTGTGTACATGTAGGTAGAGGTACTACAGTTAGCGGGGGAGATTAAAAACATCTGGGGTCTCCTACTTCACATGATGTGTTGTATCTCAGCCTGGGGGGTCTCCTACTTCACATGATGTGTTGTATCTCAGCCTGGGGGGTCTCCTACTTCACATGATGTGTTGTATCTCAGCCCGAGGGGTCTCCTACTTCACATGATGTGTTGTATCTCAGCCTGGGGGGTCTCCTACTTCACAGGATGTGTTGTATCTCAGCCCGGGGGGTCTCCTATTTCACATGATGTGTTGTATCTCAGCCTGGGGGGTCTCCTACTTCACATGATGTGTTGTATCTCAGCCTGGGGGGTCTCCTATTTCACATGATGTGTTGTATCTCAGCCTGAAATGGAGCCAACAGAGTAAATCTCCAGTGGAGAGATATACACCTCATGACATCATGTCTCTGTAGACTAGAGGCTAGGTCAAATCATGTAGCTAAAGTAAATAACCTAGTACAGAGGGGAATGAATGAGATTGATTACGGTGTTGTCATAACCAGAGAACCAACCATCAACCTCAATCTCCATGGACAATCTCCATGGACACACATTGCCAGTAGAATGGCCTTACTGAAGAGCTCAGTGACTTTCAACGTGGCACCACCATAGGATACCACTTTTCCAACAAGTCAGTTTGTCAAATTTCTGCCTTGCTAAAGCTGCCCCGGTCAACTGTAAGTGCTGTTATTGTGAAGTGTAAACATCTAGGAGCAACTTCCGAGTTCTAAACTGCCTCTGGAAGCAACATCAGCACAATAACTGTTTGTTGGGAGCTTCATGAAATGCGTTTCTATAGCCTAAGATCACCATGCCCAATGCCAAGCGTCAGCTGGAGGGGTGTAAAGCTTACTGCCATTGGACTCTGGAACAGTGTAAACGCTTTCTCTGGCGTGACGAATCATGCTTCACCATCTGGCAGTCCGACAGACTAATCTGGGTTTGGCGGATGCCAGGAGAACACTACCTGCTCGAATGCATAGTGCCAACTGTAACGTTTGGTGGAGGAGGAATAATGGTCTGGGGCTGTTTTTCAAGGTTCAGGTTCAGGTTTTTCTAGGGAAATCTTAACGCTGCAACCTACAATGACATTCTAGATGTTTCTGTGCTTCCAACTTTGTGGCAATAGTTTTTTCGAGATCGTTGTGGAAGAACTTGACTGGCCTGCACAGAGCCCTGACCTCAACCCCATCGAACACCATTGGGATGAATTGGAACGCTGACTGTGAGCCCGGCCTAATCGCCCAACATCAGTGCCTGACCTCACTAATGCTCTTGTGGCTGAATGGAAACAATTCCCAGCAGCAATGTTCCAACATCTAATGGAAAGCCTTACCAGAAGAGTGGAGGCTGTTATAGCAGCAAATGGGGGACCAACTCCATATTAATGCCCATGATTTAGGAATGAGATGTTTGACGTGCACGTGTCCACATACTAGTGTATCTGCTCACACTAAATCTAGAAATGTTCTTGAATTAAATTAATTCCTTTATAGGGATATACTTTTACAACTTTTGGATATAATAATTTCAGATAAGAAAAGACATAATGTTGACCGAAAGAAGATTTCAGCTATTTACTATTGTACTCATAATGAATGACTTCTCAAAAGCCCTCTGGAGTTGCAGCTAAACTACCACTTTTTCACCACTTGGCTACTTTTCCCTGTAATGAGTTAAGGAATCCGTTTACTAAATACATCTTAATCAATATGATATTAACATATTGTAATAAATAATATAGTGTAAGGAATGTACAATTCTAACTATAACCTGACAGCTGAGAAGAAATTGCTACAGCAATATAAGAGTCATTTTCAGCATATTTCCTATTCTTTGCCAAGTTATCCAGTCCAATCCAAATATCTGATAATATCTACTTGAGATCTATTCTAGCAGGACAGAATATTCTAATTTAGTCATATTTTAATTAATTGAAATGTTAATGGGTTTTAGTGCAGAGAGAGAGAGAGAGAGAGAGAGAGAAATATTAAATCATGGTAATTAATGAAACTGAAGAAGTAAAAATAGTTGCGGGCGTTTCCAGAGCCAGAGAAAAAGTTAATTCCTTCCCACTGAAGGCACTGGACTCATCTGAAATGGGACCCTTTTCCCATAGTGCTCTAGCCAAAAGTAGTACACTCTATAGGGAATAGTGCTCCGTTTTGGATGCAGACACTGTCGCTGCGGGAGGGGAGAGGGGACCAGTGTCTGCGGGAGGGGAGAGGGGACCAGTGTTTGCGGGAGGGGAGAGGGGACCAGTGTCTGCGGGAGTGGAGAGGGGACCAGTGTCTGCGGGAGGGGAGAGGGGACCAGTGTCTGCGGGAGGGGAGAGGGGACCAGTGTTTGCGGGAGGGGAGAGGGGACCAGTGTCTGCGGGAGGGGAGAGGGAACCAGTGTCTGCGGGAGGGGAGAGGGAACCAGTGTCTGCGGGAGGGGAGAGGGAACCAGTGTCTGCGGGAGGGGAGAGGGAACCAGTGTCTGCGGGAGGGGAGAGGGGACAGTACAGTGGACTGCAGCAGATCTAATGTGGAGGATGAGACCTGCGTGCAGCTCAGACCCTCTGTTACGTGTCATAGAATCCTGATGTAATTATATTAGTCCATCACAGTGTCTTTAAATAGCAAACATATCCTCTGAGAAAAATGGAAAATATGTGATTTGAGCGCATTAGTGTCCAGAGTGTGGATTTGTTTGTTGTTTGTTGTTTTGACAGTTGAAGATACAGTATGTTTGGTGTCCAGAGTTGTTAACTCTATCTTGTTGGGGATACACAACACAGTTGTGAGTTTGGGCTGTTACTGAAATACAAAACAAATAACACCCATCATCAATCGTATTTTATCATGAACATTAGGACAACGCAATAGCAGCAGTCCCTGCCAGAGCCAGCAGAGACAAATATCATATTTGTAATCCATCTCATAAATGTTTTCATAAAAACACTTTAATCAAAATTAATCAAAAAGTTTAAACCATATCTGTTGAAAGTCTTCCATGGGGTGTAATTAAACAGTGTTTCCTCTCTCTATTGTTTAGCTGTGGGAGCCCCTGTTCCTGTGAGAGGTTTACTGCCTTACTCAACACAATACACCATCTGGCTGGCCCTGACTGAACCTCCTCCTCTCCTCCCAATAAAAACGGCCATAAAGTCTCATATGTGCTACACCGAGTCATCTATAAAGTGTTACACATGCTAAACCGGGTCGAATAGGGCTATCTTCTGTATACCACCCACCCCTACCTTGTCACAACACAACTGATTAGCTCAAACGCATTAAGAAGGAAAGAAATTCCATGAATTAACTTTTAACAAGGCACACCTGTTTATTGAAATGCATTCCAGGTGACTACCTCATGAATCTGGTTGAGAAAAGGCCTATATTAAATATAAATTGATTTGTTGAAAACTTTTTTTGGTTACTACATGATTCTGTATGTGTTTTTTCAATGTAGAAGTGAAATGTGTTGTTTTACAGGGTCAGCCATAGCAGTACAGAGCCCCAGGAGCAATTTAGGGTTAAGGGGCTTGCCCAAGGACACAGCAACAGATATTCCACTCTGTCAACTCGGGTATTGCAGAGAGGTATCAATTTGGCAGAATTCATGTTGTGATCCAAATGATACACAACAGGCCGACATCAACTATTGAATTGGCTGAGCCGCATTGCAGTTCTCTCATGCCTTGTGCTAGCTGTGTGTTTGTTACATGTGCACACTGTGAGGCCTGTGTGGGTGTAGTGGAGAGTAGAGGACCGTGGGTGTACTGTACTGGAGCAGCAGAGATACAGGGTTATATCAGATCACAGTAGCTAGGTCCGTGGGTGTACTGTACTGGAGCAGCAGAGATACAGGGTTATATCAGATCACAGTAGCTAGGACCGTGGGTGTACTGTACTGGAGCAGCAGAGATACAGGGTTATATCAGGTCACAGTAGCTAGGTCCGTGGGTGTACTGTACTGGAGCAGCAGAGATACAGGGTTATATCAGATGTATTAGCTGTGTTTCCTCCAGAGATAGAAAGTAATGTAGATGTTTAAGTATTCGATGTATTCAGGCAAGCTGTGGAAAATAAGGATGAGTCTGAAATAGCACCCTATTCCGTATATAGTGCTTTTGGTCTAAAGTAGTGCACTATGTAGGAAATAGGGTGCTATTTCAGAAACAGACTAAAAGCTTGGTCTTCTCTGGTAGCCTTGTTAAAGTGAGATGGGTCAGTACCTGCAGGACGGATGGTGACACACACACTACTACTGCTACAGAGCATTTGGAAAGTATTCAGACCCCTTGACTTTTTCCACATTTTGTTACGTTACAGCCTTATTCTAAAATTGATTAAATTGTTTTCTCCCCCTCAATCTACACACACAATGAATCATATTGACAAAGCAAAAACATGTTTTTTTAAATGTTAGCAAATGTATTATAAATAAACAGCTGAAATATCACAGTTACATAAGTATTCAGACCCTTTACTCAGTACTTTATTGAAGCACCTTTGGCAGCGATTACAGCCTCGAGTCTTCATGGGTGAGACGCTACAAGTTTGGCACACCTGTATTTGGGGAGTTTCTCCTTTTCTTCTCTGGAGAACCTCTCAAGCTCTGCCAGGTTTGATGGGGAGCGTCGCTGCACAGCTATTTTTAGGTCTCTCCAGAGATGTTAGATAGGGTTCAAGTCCGGGCTCTGGCTGGGCCACTCAAGGACATTCAGAGACTTGGGTTTGTCTCTCTTGCGTTGTCTTGGCAGTGTGCCTAGGGTTGTTGTCTTGTTGAAAGGTGAACCTTTGCCCCAGTCTGAGGTCCTGAGCGCTCTGGAGCAGGTTTTCATCAAGGATCGCTCTGTACTTTACTCCGTTCACCTTTGCCTTGATCCTTACTAGTCTCCCAGTCCCTACCGCAGAAAAACATTCCCACAGCATGATGCTGCCACCACCATGTTTCACCATAGGGGGATGGTCCCAGGTTTCCTTCAGATGTGACGCTTGGCATTCAGGCCAAATAGTTAAATCTTGGTTTCATCAGACAAAATAATCTTGTTTCTTATGGTCTGAGAGTCTTTAGGTGGCTTTTGGTAAACTCCAAGCATGCTGTCATGTGCCTTTTACTAAGGAGTGGCTTGCGTCTGGCCACTCTACCATAAAGGCCTGATTGGTGGAGTGCTGCAGAGATGGTTGTCCTTCTGGAAGGTTCTCCCATCTCCACAGAGGAACTCTAGAGCTCTGTCAGAGTGACCATCAGGTTCTTGGTCACCTCCCTGACGAAGGCCCTGCTCCCCCGATTGCTCAGTTTGGCCGGGCGGCCAGCTCTAGGAAGAGTCTTGGGGGTTCCAAACTTCGTCCATTTAAGAATGAGGGGAGGCCACTGTGTTCAATGCTGTAGAAATGTTTTGGTACCCTTCCCCAGATCTGTGCCTAGACACAATCCTGTCTCTGAGTTCTAGGGACAGTTCCTTCGACCTCATGGCTTGCACTGTCAATAGTGGGACCTTATATAGACAGGTGTGTGCCTTTCCAAATCATGTCCAATCAATTTAATTTATCACAGGTGGACTCTAATCAAGTTGTAGAAACATCTCAAGAATGATCAATGGAAACAGGATGCACCTGAGCTCAATTTTGAGTCTCATAGCAAAGGGTCTCAATACTTAAAGTAAATAACAGATTTCTGTTTTATACATTTGCAAAAATTCTAAAACCCTTTTTTTCCGCTTTGTCATTGTGGGGTATTGTGATGTCATTGTGGGGTATTGTGTGTAAATTTCTGAGGATTTTATTATTTATTTAAGACATTTTAGAATAAGGCTGTAATGTCACAAAATGTGGAAAAAGTCAAGGAGTGATTACTTTTCCGAATGCACTGTACACGCATACACACACACACACACACACACACACACACACACACACACACACACACACACACACACACACACACTAACACAATCGAGGACAGACGGCAGCCCTGGCTCGTGCCATCTCTGTCTAGACCTGTCACAGATTCTGATGAAACACAGATTACAAAATTAATCTTTCACCTTTTATTTCCATTTTATTGCCTCTCGTGTTGTTTTATGACTGCCCTCTTGGTGTCTTTGTCCAGTCCAAAAGGCTACCATAAAACACAGATCACCATAGCTACAGCTGTTTGGCATGGTAATAACTGAAACCACTGAGACATTACATTCATTATTTCAGATATTAAACATATCCAGCCAATCTGTACTGCCTGGTTACACATCCACCATAGTTGCTGGAACTGTGCTCGAAAGAACAATGTAACCTTAGGAAAGGACATTGTACTTTTAGGAAAGGACAATGTAACCTTAGGAAAGGACAATGTAACCTTAGGAAAGGACAATGTAACCTTAGGAAAGGACAATGTAACCTTAGGAAAGGACAATGTAACCATAGGAAAGGACAATGTAACCTTAGGAAAGGACATTGTACTTTTAGGAAAGGACAATGTAACCTTAGGAAAGGACATTGTACTTTTAGGAAAGGACAATGTAACCTTAGGAAAGGACATTGTAACCTTAGGAAAGGACAATGTAACCTTAGGAAAGGACAATGTAACCTTAGGAAAGGACAATGTAACCTTAGGAAAGGACAATGTAATCTTCCTTTGTTAGGCTGGTGGGTCAAAACAACGTTATAGAAGAGTTAGTGGTCATACAGTACACACATCCATAAAGACATATGTTCTGGGCTAATATAGTACAGTACACCACATCCATAAAGACATAGGTTCTGGGCTAATATAGTACAGTACACCACATCCATAAAGACATAGGTTCTGGGCTAATACAGTACAGTACACCACATCCATAAAGACATAGGTTCTGGGCTAATATAGTACAGTACACCACATAACTAAAGACATAGGTTCTGGGCTAATATAGTACAGTACACCACATCCATAAAGACATAGGTTCTGGGCTAATATAGTACAGTACACCACATCCATAAAGACATAGATTCTGGGCTAATAAAGGACCGTTTGAAAAGGACAGAAAGGGACGCACACTGATTGCCAATAAAGGTGGTAATTGGGAGCCAATGTTTCCATCCAACCCGGGGACCTGACGAAGATCCCTGTTGGATCTTAATGTCATCAATAAAGGTGGTAAATTGGGAGCATGTTCAGTGTGATGGCCTTTCTGTCCACACACACAGAGAGAGACAGAGACAGAGACAGAGACAGAGACAGAGACAGAGAGAGAGAGAGAGAGAGAGAGAGACAGAGACAGAGACAGAGACAGAGACAGAGACAGAGAGACAGAGACAGAGACAGAGACAGAGACACAGAGACAGAGACAGAGACAGAGAGAGACAGAGACAGAGAGAGACAGAGAGACAGAGAGAGTGGAGACAGCGCTGGTGCCTTTGTCCTTTTCAAAACAACATGTTCCCAAAGCTTTAGGTGGATCACAGTCTTTATGCGATTTGTGTTCACAGCAAAGTGCTATTTAAAAAGGAAGATATCTTAAGTAAATGTTAATGTCATTTCCCTCATTCTTTCCTTGCTGTGTCCTAAGGCTATCGATCTATACAATAGTCAGTCACTGGCTACACACAGACAGACAGAGAGAGAGAGAGCCTGGCAGAGGGGAGACAGTGCTGGTGTAAGGTGTGGGGGGTAGCATGGTATTGGTTTTCAAACCTCTCTTCAGGGACAAGACGTTTTACAAAATGCCCTGTACTAGCTCTATTTAACCTAATCAAGGGCTTGCTTTTACACCTGCATTGCTTGCTGTTTGGGGTTTTAGGCTGGGTTTCTGTACAGCACTCTGTGACATCAGCTGATGTAAGAAGGGCTTTATAAATACATTTGATTTGATATTCAGTTGAATCAGGTGTACTAGCTCTAGAATAGTACAAATATCTGTAACAGCTGGGGCTCCCAGAGGAGAGGTTGAAAATCACTTCTCTAGGATAACAGCTGTTAAAAGTTTGACATCTAGAGAACAGGGCCATCTAGTGGAGGTTGTTTGTAGTCAACAGTTAATTCACAGAAATAGCAGATCCTTACTGTACATCAGGCCAGGGTTTACCAAAAACGGTCCTGGGGCCCCGCTGGGTACACAACTGACTCAAACAATCAAAACTTAATGAGGAGTTGGTTATTTGAAATCAGCTGTGTAGTGCTAGGGCATGGGGGCCGGGGATGGGGACAGAGTTTTGGGAAACCCCGCATCAGGCTACTGTAGACAGAGTAAAGCCAGACGTACAGAAGCGCTCCACCACATGACTATCAGTCAGCCACAGCCATATGATAAGGTTCTTCAGAACACTTCTTCATTAAAAAAAAAATACAAATATAAATACATTTTAAAAAAATTGCACCCAACACATGCTCAGAACCACGTGTCCAGAACCACGGGCCCAACATCGTGGGCCCTAAAATGTTCTTTTTTATTTTACTGTTATTTTACAGTCACCCTGTCACTGTTCCATGTCAGTATCTTTAAGGTTACTGCACTCTGACCTTTAGAGAGGATTTTAAAGAAAGAAGAATACTACTATTAGAGATTAACAATACGTTTATTAGGTTTTCCAAGTAAAACTGTACAGAAGCAGTCTGTAACAAGAATTCCAAATGAACTCGCATTAAAATAACAAATTATGTACAAATTACAAATTTATGCAGAAAGAAACTACGCCTCCTCATGGAATTACATTTACATTTCTCTCATACTTATTTACAAAGATAAAACACTTAAAAAAATACGACTTAAAAGCCTGGCACCAACATAAAATATAATGTGCACATCATTACTGAGGTTAGAACTGGTTAACTGTTGGGTACTAATAACTAGTTAATTTATGAAGTACAGCTACAAAACATGAAAAATACGGTTACTCTATATTATTATAGCACAACGTATTTAAATGTATGCATTTGTTAATTCATGTATGGTACTTTTAATAAGACATTTTCTTAATATAAGAAATGAGTATTTACACTTTACAAATACATTGTATTATGGCAATAGTGGAGATAACTCTCAACTAGAAAAACGTCAAGTCAGGTTTCTCCCCACGTTCTTTCTGCAAGGATTCAAACGATCTGCCAGGTAAAAACTGTTGGGGCGTTCAAGGACAAGAGGATAATGAAGATAATGATAATGTCGTTGGGTTCAAGGACAAGAGGATAATGAAGATAATGATAATGTCGTTGGGTTCAAGGACAAGAGGATAATGAAGATAATGATAATGTCGTTGGGTTCAAGGACAAGAGGATAATGAAGATAATGATAATGTCGTTGGGTTCAAGGACAAGAGAATAATGAAGCTAATGATAATGTTGTTGGGTTCAAGGACAAGAGAATAATGAAGGTAATGATAATGTCGTTGGGTTCAAGGACAATAGGATAATGAAGATAATGATAATGCCAAGAAAATGTTTCATTTAGTGCACATACTGTATCATATTCCTGGTGTAGACACTAGAGAGCCCTGAAGAACTGCAGAGAGAGTTCATAGCCCAGAAACATGGTGGCGCTCATGGGGAAGCCTCGGATAGCGTTCACTGAGGCTCCGCGGAAGAAGACCTGGAGAGAGAGAGGAAATAAATGTAAAATGTATTATAAAAAAAGGAATTAAATTAATCCTATGTTCATAATAGCCAACCAAACAAATATCTAGCTGAAACCACATGGTTCAAGCCTATTTAAGTTTATTCAGGCTTTTTCAGGCCAAGTGCCTATCTTGATAATGATTGTCAGGTATTGATCAAAATGTCCCTTCTCAGTCTCTGTCTCTGTCTGCCAAAACACATTTGAACAAGAACATTGGTCTGATCACTTGGAACAGGGGTATGACACAACACTATTGGCTTTACTGTTTTGTTAAATCACAAACTGACCAAAACATGTTTGAACTCCCTCTTAAGCGAGGAACGACCTTGGTAGTTTGATAACTTTTATTTGGAACAGATCTCGTCTCACCTGAGTTTAACTTTTAAACTGAAGGGACTAAAGATTACAGCTCGTAGTGCTGTCAGCGATAGTCTATGTTGTCACAAAGTTGACCAAAACCACACATAAAGGCTACTGTATTCCTTTTCAAATTAAATGTACTGATGAATCAATGTTAAAATTGCTACACTGTGGGCTGGTTTCCCGTACAAAGATTAGTCATATGCCTGGACAAAAAAAGCATGCTCAAGGAAGGATCTTCACTGAAAGTGCTGCTTCGTCCAGGTCTATAGGCTTAATCTGAGTCCAGGAAACAGGCCCAGTGTGTCTGTTTGCTTACATGTATCCCCTCGGTCTTGTAGCTCTGGACGATGCAGTGTACAATCCCTCTGTATTTCCTTGTGTGGAGAGCGTCAGCCTGTAGTCTGCTCTTCACCACGTCAGCTGGAGTAGCTGTGACCCACGAGATAGAACCTGTAGACAGAAACATGTCAGAGGTCAGGAGATTTACAGTTGCATTTTTTGTATTTTCTTTTTAAACAGTTGATTACATTTTGGAAAACTTCATGTGATATCAAGATGTTTCTTCAAAACACACTGAACTGGCAGTTTTTTTATTTATTATATTTTTTAAATGTGCCGAGACACACTGCTAGAAAGCCACCTTTCAGTTGGGAATAGATTTTTTTTCCTTCTGTTCAAATCTATTTAAAATCTACAAAACTGCCAAATGTCCTGTCCTTGTTGCTTTCCATAAAAACTTTTTTTATTTGACCAAAAACATCAGACCCCCACTTACTGAGAAGTAGGGTTGCAACTGCAGGGTGAAACTACCAGAATGTTGGTATCGTTCAAGGATTTTATGTAATCTATCACAAGACATCTAGTGGCCCTTTTGGGTACTTCATATTATCACAGATGTGGCCACGTAAAAATAATATGAAGTAATTAAATATGATTTAAAAATAAAAATAGAATGACAAAGCTGTAAAACATTATCCTAAATATAAACCATACATTTAGTGAATATCATTGGAAAGTTGGGTACCTAGTCCGTTATTCAACTGAATCAGAGAGGTACGGGGGGCTGCCTTAATCGACATCCATGTCTTCGGCGCCCGGGGAACAGTGGGTTAACTGCCTTGCTCAGGTGGCAGAACGACAGATTTTTACCTGGCCCAACGATCTAACCACTAGGATACCTGCAGCCCCATGGTGTTTATCATGAGGGTTTCAGCATGAAATATCCTTTAAATATCCTTTTTTTAACACTGTCAGTATGATTTGGTTGTCAGTGTTTTGGTGTCAAATTGTCAATAGTTGGAAAAGTTGAAGAGTTAATTGAAAATAATGCTGTTGTTGATTAGAAGCCTTTTCATTAAATTAAGCTTGAACCACATGGTCTAATTAAATCAACAACTTTCTCAAAATATTCAAAACGGAAGGAAGTGGTCTTAATTAAGCGTTCTCTGGGATTTTAGTGTCACGATCATCTTAAAAAGTGTCTATTGGATAATGCTAATATATCAGACCCCCTTTTTGCAAGAAAACTAGCGAAATGTTCACGCCGCCATCAGGTTACCATCTAGCTGAGGTCCCAATGTCATTCGGAATATGGAGTATTGACAGAAACAAAAAGAGAAAAAAAAAAGAGTGGAAGAACTCACTTTAACCTGCATTGGCTAATCAAAACCTAACATACAGTAGATGTGACTATATACACACATACACGAATACATTTTGTAAAAGTTATTCAACTATAAAATGACCAAAGTTACGATAGATTAACAGAAAATCTACGGCAATTACCAAAATGACTGAAGATTCCGTTAACCATGGTAACTACCAGTAGCTTTGCAACCATATTGAGGACTGAATGATCCCACATTTCATCAGGATCTCTCTGTGTCAAAAAGAAAAAGGTTTTATTAAGTCAATACAGCTCCATGCTGTTTACTCCCCAAGCACTGGGATGACGTTTCAAATCAAATCTAATCTTATTTGTCACATACACACGGTTAGCAGGTGTTAATGCGAGTGCAGCGAAATGCTTGTGCTTCTAGTTCCGACCATGCAGTAGTATCTAACAAGTAATCTAACAATTTCAAAACAACTACCTAAAGGATGTTGCTTACTCAGCTATACCCTCTAGTGTCAGTGGAAAGGAGTAGACTTCAAATCAGAGGTCATTCAACTCATATGAACTAATCAGATTTGCCCTTTTACCTATTACATCTGTCCATTGAAGTCTTTATCACAGCAGACTGTTGAGTGAGTCAGACCACGTCATCGTTCACGGCCCACAATCTGCTTGGTGGCTGTGTGAAGTAGGCCAAGAATTGCAATAATCAAAGAATGGAGGGTTGGAAATGATTTGATTTTTGATTTGATTTGAACTGCCCAAAGATTCCGGGGAGCAGTGGAGGCTGATGAGGGGAGGACGACTCATAGTAATGGCTGGAAAGGGGGGCAAATGGACTGGCATGTGTTTGACGTATTTGATACCATTCCACTGATTCCGCTCCAGCTATTACCACGAGCCCGTCCTCCCTTAATTAAGGTGCCACCAACCTCCTGTGGTCTACAGCATAAACTAAGGAGGCAGATGAGGGCTGAACCAAGGAAGTAATCAAACTATGTTACTCACAATTTGAGTAATCCATTGGATTACATTACTAAATACTTTTATGGTCATGTAATCTGTAATCAGTAACTGTAAATCATCCTCCCAACCCTGGGTAGGGAGGATGGCATAAAGTAATGGCATTAAATGGCATAAAGTAATGGCAAAGTTTTTATAGGTGGTAGACAAGGTGAAGACAACTATTCAGCTTTGGACTTGACCCCGAGACTGTAAAGGTGCTGTTCTACGAAATGAGTGCCTTTTGTGTACCTTTGATATTTTAAGTAGAAATTGTTCACAAATATTGAATTTTAAAAGCTTGTTATATTATAAATAAAGTGCCCTTTGATATAGACCACAAGGGAAATTGTGGATATGAAATATAAAAGAAGGCTTGCTAAAGTGCCCAAATTCTTCATTTTGACATGTCCCTCAGTGCACTATAGGCTACAGTTTTAGCTGAACGCTCCTTAGCAGATAACCCGAAGGAACGTTTTTATTTGCATAGCTAGACTACATTTTCCGCCAAGTCCACATAGCAGCAACATTACAATTCCTGCATAAATTATGATTCCAATGGGTTTAGCCGGTAGTTTAAAGCATGGTGATAGCAACCAGGGCCATAAATACATATATGAAGGACACCGAGGTCCAGACCTCGGCCATTCTTTTGTAATTATAAAAACATAATAAAAATATATATTTTGTTCAAAATAAATTAAGTCAATTATGGGTTAACATCTAAATATTGCTCCCAGTGATGATCAATGCTCAGAAATTATTGATCGGACTGAGTTCTAATCACGCCTGCCTCTCTGCAAACAAGTGGAATCATGAACAGTGGCTTGTTCGTTATGTTCGCCTGCGTCTCTGTGAACGAGTGGAATCATGAACATTGGTTTGTTCGTTATGATCGCCCGCGTCCCGGATTTGCAGCACATTCCCCACTCTCTAATGTGGCTGAAGGTGTCCATATGCTTCCCAACCGAAACAGTTCGTAAGAGTTTGTACATATATTATGATGCCGTTTTTTGACGTTTTAGTTAATTTTGGACTTCGGTAAAGGGGTTTTTCGGTTATTCGGGCACACAACATTTTTTCTTGATGCATGCAGGAGGAAGCAGAGAAGAAAGACAGAGAGAGGAAGCAAGCAGAGAGAGGTTAGTACAGTGGTTCCCAAACTTGGGGTCAGGGCCCCATGTGGGATCCCCTGAGAAAATCTGTACTAATGTTATCAAACAAGTTAGGAACTTAAAGAAATATGTTTCAATATTTTCATTAAAATACAACCAGTTTATGTTTCAATATGAACATCTCCACAGGACCTATCTTCCCTTTGGCCGACATTAAAATGCAACCAGTGTATGTTTCAATATGAACATCTCCACAGGACCTATCTTCCCATTAAAATGCTATCAACATTCAAACAATACAGTTCTAAAAATGTCCTACATTTTCCTTTCTCCCAGTGGTTGTTCGTTCACTGGAGTTTATAGTTTACCCATTACCCACCTTTTACCACTGATTATAACAAAATCGTAAGTCATTTTCAAATAATTAATGTGATAATACAATCATCTGTGTGCTCCGTTGATGTCTGGTTGTGCGGAGCTTGATTAGTAATGCCTAGGAATACAAATGTGAATGCTATGTATTTTGACAGAAGACATACTGTATCTATGTAAAGAGTTGATGATTTTAGGCAATTCATCATTACAACTGACTGAACAGTCCCTGATGCTACGTGTCAGTGTGAATCATTTCTCATATTCCCCCCCCCCCCCCCCGTTTCAGGGGTATAACATTACAATTGTATAGCTAATAGGCTACATGCTTGTAGATGGACTGAGGTGAATGAAGCTTTAGCAACAAGGTGATCATGGCTGGGGTCATTTTGGCTCGTTGTTGCTGTTCTTCAAATAGCATTTTAAAAAGTGTTTTAAATTGTACACAAATGTAGTAAATAAGCTTCAACTTTCAAAAATTCCGGAAAGGTGGGTGGGTGGGTCTCCCCCATCCGGGACCTCACTAAAACTCAAACCCTGGTTACGGCCCTGCTAGCAAAGTCAGGATTGTGATTCCGATTTATGTATGGGCCCAATAACCCTTTACCAATACATTCTCTGGCCTAGTGGAAACCAAAACGAGGCCACGGTTTCAACAGAACACTCCTTTATCTGACCTAAAGGCTCATTTTTATTTGCTTCAACCAAGCACAACTAGCAACAGTAACATTACCATTCATCCGTAAAACCCCTTCTAGTTACCTGCCAGTCCTCCAGACACACATATAGAACAGAGATGAGGTGATGACCTCCCTTCAGAGGATAGCCAGCGACGGAACAACGCGTAGGGGATGAAGTACAGCGTGTACCCAGGGACGTCTCTCAAGACCATGGCCCCGGCCCCTCTGTAAAGCCCCCGGATCCCCTCAGTCTGCAGTATGGAGCAGATGCAGTGGATGGGCCCTCTGTAGGTCGGCTGGCCCTGGAGAGTCATGGAGCGCACAGCGATGTTCCCGTTCCCGTTTCCGGTCGTCCCGGCAAGGTTCAGGTTCTCTAAAACACACAAGGAAACAAACAATAAAGATCATATTGTACTTGACTTCATTGACTGCTCATGCAGAAAGAGGATAGTTTGGATTAAGGTTCAATCTTATGCGGAAGGAGGCTTTAACTATATACCAGAACAGGGGATGGTGAACATTTAGCCCACGTATTTTATGATGCCCTATACTGTAGGCACCATAAAAGATCCATTGGGCAACACACAAGGACGTGTGGTGCATCGCCATATAAAAGGTGCAGACATTTCTGTCTTCAAAGCGGCGACCGGTGACTTATCACTGATGTAGGACATCGACAGGTGATTATGACGCCTTTAGTTTATCAATCTTTAAAGTGAGCTGAGTTGCTGTTGTGAAATATGAGTGGCAGTTGAATGGCAGTTGAAAGACTGATGGGGCGCTGAACCTAAATAGGCAAATTATATGTTTTCTGTGGTTCCTTTAATTGTCAACTTGCTCTGTTCTATTCTAGACCTCTGAGTAAAGTCCCACTAAAATGAGCTGACTAAACCCATGAGTACTATAGGCACTGTACCTGCTAGAAAGGTCTGATAGGATAGTTATACTAAAGAAAATACCTGCTAAAATAATTACCTTCTAGAATGGTCTATAATGTTGTATTGGTCTTTGACTTTACCTGCTAAACAGGGCAGAGTCTGGATCTGCAGTCTGATCTTAACCAGGTCGACCGGAGCGCCGAGTCCCACTGACATCAGCCCTGTCAACATGCTGGCCAGGGTCAGGTCCAACATACCACACGGCTGCCTCTCGTCACCATAGCGGAACTTGCTTATAACCCTCTGTGTGTTGTTGAAGATCCCAAACACCACTGAGTTATACACGGTGATGCTGGCCAGCGGGAAGGAGAGACCCTTGAAGAAGCCAGCAACCTAGTTGGAAGAAAAATACAAATGAGACGTTTTATGCAACAGTGTATTCCGCAGAAGGTCTGCGTCCCAGTATACCATTTGGAATTTGGCAACTGGAAGGTTTTTTTCCCACCTCCCAGCCAGAGAGAGGCTACATAGGGAGTATTCACAGCAAGGCTCAAGGATATTTGATAAAACAAAAGCACAGTTGCTTCAAAAGTAAAACAAATATTTCCAGAACTGTCACAGCTAGGCCTACGGTATAATCTACAGATAAGTGTGTAAAAGATGAATATAGGATGTTATAGTAAACTTTTAGAGTAGTTGTTGAGGCTGACACTTACCAATGCCATGATGACAAATTGATTATCATGCCAAATATAATCCCATGGCCTCCCATGGATTACTGTGGGCCAATACAAAATGTCTCCTCAAACGTGACTAAGTTGCTTAGGATAAAAGTGTCTGTTAAATGGCATTTACCGTGCTTCTACACCTGCATTGCTTGCTGTTTGGGGTTTTAGGCTGGGTTTCTGTACAGCACTCTGTGACATCAGCTGATGTAAGAAGGGCTTTATAAATACATTTTATTGATTGATATATTTACATTTAGACTACAAGAGCAGTGACATATCACTTACAGTTTCCTTTCTGTAGATTTGGAGGACACAGTGGAGGGTGTTCTTGTATCTTTTCCCAGCTTGCAGATGAGTCTGTTGTGTAATTAAAAAATAAATAATCATAGAATGGGAAATGTTAAGAACTTCAACATTCCTCCTACATAAAAAACATTGGCTTACACAATCTACAACATGTAAGCTAGGCGATGTGTGCTAACTGGTTTTAATGTTACTGCAGGCCTATAGCCCTCTAAATGGTAACTGTGTACGTACAGATACACTAATATTACATGTTTGGTAAAACCCCAAGGTTTGACATTAAGTGTTGATCTATTGCCTAAAACAAGTGAATTGATCATGCTCTGAGGTTGCCCCCCATTTGGCTGTACTGACAACAACCAAACTGCAAGCACTGATCTGTCTGGTTCCCCTCCATTGTTTAAATGAAAGAGACAATTGCCTTTCAGACCTTTTTGTCAATCCCTGATTTAAACCTCATCGCACAGTTTCCTGGAAAACCAATTAAGCCTAGTCCTGGAACTCAAGATAAAACAGGGAATCTCCATTGAAAGTGCATTTTAGTACAGGACTAGGCTTGATCAGTGTCGGGGAAACCAGTCCTTTACATGTTGAACTGTGTGTCCTCATATGTACCTTGACTGTGTCCAGCGGATGACCCACAATAACACTGGAAGCTCCTATTGGAAAAACAGATGGAAACCACATTTAGAGGAGTAAGGAGGGATGGATGGATATAGAGTGAAAAAGCGAGTGTGTGTGAAAGAGTGTGTGTGTGTGTGAGAGAGAGAGAGAGAGTGAGAAAGAGAGAGAGTGTGAAAGTGTGAAATAGTGTGAAAGAGAGAGTGAAAGAATGAGAGAGACAGAGAGTTAATATATAATGTTGTTTCAGTGGCACCCTGCCTAGAACATCCAACCCTCCTCAGACAATAGAACTACAGTACCACAGATTTCAGGGCAAATACACAGAGAACAGAAAGAATCATATCCCGGCCAGACAGCCAAACACTACCACTGCTAAGGGATCATTCTGACTCAACATTTGCAAAAACAAACTTAGTCGATAAAGTTCATAACTACGGTATGCTGCCTGTAGGCGAATAACAGGCGATGAAGAGTGAATATAGATACAGCGTTCCACAGATACAGTATCATTATGCAATGGGCAAGTACTATGCCCCTACTGTCCGTTTCAGGTAGCGCGCCGTGCAGAAGTAGAATATAGAAAAGGAGAAAACTCAAAATAAATAGTGAAACATGTAGAACTGGTTATTTAATTATGAACTACATTTTGATTGCATGTTAAATGTTGAGTGCTTGTTGAAAATGATCACATGTCCAGCCCTATGTGGGCAATTCGATTTGGAAAATCTGTGCATGTTCCAATTCTTCATATACATTCTTTTTCTAATCGAACATAGATTAGACATAGACCTACATAGCAAACATAGCAAATGTATTAAAATAATGATAAAGTCGATATGGAATAGTCCAACTCTGCTCTATCCCAATCTCATCGTCACATAAAACATCTAATTCTACAGCTAATTGACTAGTTCAAAATAACGGACACTCACCTCCAATCCACCCTGCTAGGAAGTCATCGAAATGAAACCAATTCATTTTTGGATGATCTTAATTGCTTTTCTTTTGTCACTAGTCACCGGCGAGCAGAAATCTTAAGTGTCTGGAATGCAAAGTCGATACAGACACGCGTGGTAAGATATTTGAGAAGCAAAGTAACAAAAAGTGACTTTTCCAGCATCTATGTAAACCTCCAGATAGGTGTAGGAGGGTCTGTAATAAACATAAAAACAGGGATTGGGCATCTCTAAACCAATCAGCATCCAGGATTTATGTGTGACACTTGCCGTCTGAAAACAATGGACTAATTTGTTTTGCATGGCCCGGTGCCCCGGCTGAGTAGACAATTGGGAAAGGACCAATGGAATAGTCGAAAATGTACAAACTATTCCGAACCGGGGCACCGGGCCATGCATACTTGGTATGCTAAATGGTTTTTGCGGTTGGGAGGAAAATAATATCATAAATACTGTCAGCCAAGAGGAATGGCGATGTAAACAAAATATAAACTTCATTGGCCACTTACATAATTATCCACATGGAGGGAGATTGATGCATAAAGCCAGAATTTTTGTACAAATGCATAATGGAAATCTGGTCTAGGCTACATCATATCACAAAACATTTATTTTATCAACTTATTTGGGCAAAACAAATTTATTTTTTTGGTCATCATTTTCCTATTTAATAGGCTATATACCAATCTAACCATATATATTGTGAAAGAGGAGATACCAGGGGTGTAACACACCCTAGAGGTATTGCCTAAAAAACACACAGACAGCACTCAAAGATAAGAAACCATTGCACTGCAGGATGGAAAATTACAAGAAAAAAATGGTGCCAAATTTTCTGTTTTCTCGCACCTCTGGACCTCAAAAAAAAAAACCAATTACTATAAAACCATACATTTTTATTAGCGTTTGCATTTAGTGAAAGTATTCACACAACTTGACTTATTCCAGATAGTTTTACTTTTATTTTTGGCTGAGATAGAGACATGAATCCAGCATTAACATATTAACTATAACTTGTAGATTCCCATTTGAAATCATCCAAAAGCTTAAAAACCAAGGCCAATATGTAGTGTCCATTTTTTGTTGAACCCTCGGTTGAACTGAAACAATATCTCTGTTGATGACTTCTCTAATGCTATACAGGCCTTTATCATCATTGAGGATATATTGATAAAGTATGGTCACATTTATTTGCTCTGCTTTTATTTAACTAGGCAAATCAGTTAGCCCTTGTGTTGTCTTAAGGGTAAAAAAAAATGTTTAACAGCAGAGAAAACCCCCCCTAAATGATGACTTTTCCTAGAGTGACCCCACATTAGAAAAACTGAAACAATGCCTTTGTTCGTATTTCCAAGAAAGTTGTACACCACCAGGGTACAAAGATTGTCTTAGGGTCATTTTTGAAAGACACAACATAACATGGTCCTTGTCACCATATGACAACCAGGGCAAGATGGCAGCACAAAATGTCATAAGGATGACCCCAGGGCCCACAGGACATGCAGTTGCCCGTGCCCAGGACATTGCCTCAACATTCTACATGTTCATCACACCAGCCATCAAAAAAATCATTCTGGAGATGACATATTTGGAGGGTTTCCATAAATATGGAGACAACTGGAAAAGGATGGATGAGATTTACCTTCGAGCCTACATAGGGCTGCTAATCTTAGCGGGTGTGTATAGGTCCCGAGGTGTGGCTACATGTAGTCTCTGGGATGCAGAGAGTGGAAGGGTGATTTTCCGTGCCACGATGCCACTGAGTCTTTCACACTTTCTCAAGAATGCTACGATTTGATAACCGTGAGTCAAGACCTGCAAGACGTGTGAGAGACAAACTGGCGGCCGTAAGAGAGGTCTGGGAGAAGTGGGTGGAGCGTCTGCCGTACCTCTACAACCCTGGGCCTGAAGTAACAGTGGATGAGCAACTGGTTCCATTCAGAGGTACATTTTTGTAATGTAAGTGATTTTCACTGTTAATTGTATTATGTATTGCTGTAATATCATAGATTTATGTGATTGTTTTCTTTGACACTGATACTAATTACTGATAGTCATCTCTTTTGTCAAAAGGTCACTGTCCTTTCCAGCAGTATATCTCCAGCAAGCCATAAAAGTATGTCATCAAGATATGGGTGACCTATGACGCACAATCAAGCTATGCTTGGAAGATGCAAGTCTGCACAGGGAAGCCGACCAGTGGAGGCCCGGAGAAGAACCAGGGGATGCGGGTTGTGCTTGATGTGACAGATGGACTGAGGGGGCACAATGTCACGTGTGACAATTTCTTCACCTCTTATGAACTCAGCCAGCAGCTCCTGAAGAGGAAGATCATCATGGTTGGCATAGTTAGAAAGAACAAGCCTGATTGCACTCCTCGCAACAAGGGGGAGAGAGGCCTTCTCATCAAATTTTGCCTTCACCCCCACCACCACTCTAGTTTCTTACCTCCCAAAGAGGAACAAGAATGTGGTCCTCCTGAGCACCCTGCGCAAAAGGCTGAGATCAGTGATCGTGAGGACAGAAGCCAGCCATCATTCTGGACTACAACCAGAACAAAGGAGGCGTGGACAATCTTGGCAAGATGTTTGTAACTTACAGCTGCAGGAGGATAACTGCCCGCTTGCCCCTGGTCATCTTCCATAACATCATTGATGTGTCCTCATACAATGCCTTCGTGATATGGAACAAGATCAACCCCACCTGGATGCCTGGTAAGCAGAACAAGAGGGGGGTGTTCCTGGAGCAGCTGGGAAAGGCACTTGTAACCTCACACATTTAAAGAAGGGAGTGCCTCCCACGCACAGCAGTTTCTGCAGCGCTTGTGAAAGCTGTTCAGGGGGCTGAATCTTGTCCTGATCCACCTGAGTCTGCAGCTGGGGCAGGCAAGAGGAGGAGATGCCAATTCTGCCCCCCAAAGAAGGACTGTAAAAAAAATACTATGTGCTGCACATGTGAGAAATATGCACACACACGTGCATACTTTCCTACATGTGCTAATTAGAGATGATTGATTTATGTTCTTCACGTTTTTGTTTTGTATCTATTATCTTATTTTATTCTTATTTAATGTTGTTGTATATACACCTTGTGGGTGGGGGGCAATGATTAAAAAAATGGGATTAGACTAGTATTGTGTAGTTGAATTCCTCATTGTACAGTATATAAGAATATATCACTATGTTGCCAATAAAGTTCAATACTGTTATTGTTTCCCTTCAATAAAATGCATTCAAAACTACTTTCTGCACATTTCTGCTACTTTCTTAGGCTGTACAAGTGCTATCTCTTGCTAAAAAAAACATGTTTACACCTACGCAGTACCTTAAGCAATAATAATAATAATAATAATAATAAACCTCTACTTTAGTAAAGAAAGCAATTATGACAGGTGTGTTGTAATAAAAACGAGTGGTGTCCACTGATTAAATGCAGTCTTTCTGTATTGTGAGGAGCGAAAACCCAGATATTCACAAAGTTCGTGATGAATGACAAGTTGTTTCTTCATGCAAAATCAGTTTGGGGTTTAAATTTCCATTAAGCTGCTTTATTTTAGGGGTTTACTGAAGATGGGTAATTTTTTACCCTTAGGACAAGGGTAGTATACAGAATGGTAAGCCTACACAAGGGTTAATAACATATTCTCATTTACAATGATGACCTGACCAGGACAACACTTGGCCAATATGTTGCGCAGCCCTTTGGGACTCCCAATCACGGCCAGATGTGATACAGCCTGAATTTGAACCATGGACTGTAGTTATGCCTCTTGCACTGAGATGCAGTGCCTTAGACCGTTGCACCACTCAGAAGATCTGTTAAACCTTCCCTTTGGAATGACTTTGATAGCAACAGTGAATCTATTAAGTGGAGATTTCTCCATCATTCTCACTATAACACAGGCAGTGTGAGGACAGTCCATCATGGATGCTAAATGAGGCTAGCATGAGGTGTGAGGCGTGTTAAACCACACCATTGACCTCCCTCACAGTCATCATATAAAGGTGGTGTCACGTTGCCGCTGGAGGAGATCCTGTGTCATTGGCCTACATCCGAGTGCCAAATGGCACCCTATTCCTATGTAGTGCACTACTTTTGACCAGGGCCCATAGGGAATAGGGTGCCATTTGGGAGACAGCCTACATCTGGTATCTTCTGATCTACTGTACATGTGCTGCACAGGCTTTTGATTTATTCAGGGACCAACGTCAGAGGGTGTGTTGACAACGGGCTGTGTTACATTATAGCCCATTTAAAACAGGTGTTGGTAATGGTTAATGCACAAAATAGATGCCATGTCCAGAATATAATCTTGTATGTATTACTTGTTACTGTGTCAATGCCGGGAAATACATTTTGAACGGATGTGTTTACGAGTCCGTATAACCCACGCGTCCCATTCTGACTTAGATCCGTTGTTTCAGGACAGAGAAGTGCTAACTTTTGCATTTTATTTTGTAAAGATGAAATCAGAACAAAACGCTGTCAATTTAAGCCGACAGATGCCGCCCTACTGTATCATGTTGTGCTGACAATACATATCAACTGTAGAGAATATCAATAAAAGTTTGACATTACACTTGAAATATTATTTACAATATTAACAGGTACAAAAACGAGTGATCTTTTATTCTGGCAATAATGCTTAAAGGTAAATGATTGGGTAAGAGTTTCCAATGGCATGACGTGCAGAACACTGAGATGCTGCAATAGCAGCATCAGACTGTTTTTTGGTTTAAAGTGGCATTCCAGTCTCCTTTTCACTTAATTTATCTCCTGATTTACAGAACATTATGAAATATATTCATACCTTCCGTCAGTCATGGAAACCTCACTGAATAGTTGTATTGTAAACTAACATCAGACACAAACCGCTGATATGCTATACATGGGATCATAGATAGATTCCAGGAAAGATAGATGACATTAGATGTATGACGTCATGTAATGAAACGAACGTTCTCTCGTTAACTGTCAGATGAGACATTATTAATATCCTCCTGTAATGTAAACTGAAGTGACTGGACGGAGGGTACTGGAGGGGTAAATCAAACACATCATGTGTGCTCTTCTTGGGAAAAGAGGGTGTGAGCTTGAGTCTGTCGTTTCATTGGTCATCTTAGTAGCCATGTGCACAGGCTGCTGAAGTGACTCTTATCGACCACAGCAAATGTGTGTGTATGGATGTGTGTGTGTGCGTGTTGGTGTGTGTTCTTTTAACATGGAGGTGATGTTGGTTATTTGTCTGAATGTCTATTTGATCAGCCTTGAAACATGTGGACTTTTCTTTGAATAGGGTTCCAAAGTGTTGGTTACCGACCTGTCCTTTTCTGGACAAAACAAGGCACTTGGAGACAAAGGAGCGTTGAAAACAGTGTTGTTTTACATTAAATAAACATACAGATGTAGGATCTTAATTTGATCACTCTTTTGTTGCTGAGGACTTTCCTGCACAGCAGTGAATTGAAACGTGTAATGTATTCAAGGTTTAAAAAAAAGCTTCTAAAGTTTCCAATTTCCACTTAAAAATGTCAGACTTGATTTGTCTGACAGCAAACTGGCTCAAATTAAGATCCTACATCTGTAAGCATATCTCTCAGAAAGATCACAAACACAAAGTATCTCTCTCATCACTAATTCTCTAATTTATGCAGACAGCAGAATAAATATCATAAACATCATGAAAGTTGTTTTACTGTTGTATTTGAACTCATCTTGTTCTATAGAGTCTTGGAGAAATCGTTTATGATTGACTTCCTTCCACTAGAGGGCAGGAGACGTCAGTGTTTGTAGATAGAGGACCACTTGCCATTCATTCAGCCCTTGGTTCTTGGTTAAAGACTTCTCAATGTCACAGCTTAAATTACAGCTGGCCTTTACCCACTAGCTATTGATTCATGTCACGGACCATGTGATTCCAAAATAATTCCTTGAGCCGGACAGATTCAACCAGAGGTCAAATAGCCTATGCTATGAGGAAGATATAAGTATTTCATACTTCAAAAAAACATCCGTTTAGCCAATAGGCTATGCTATTTTCTTATGCATTGATATTGCTTCTTATACATTATCATAATGTAACAAACAACAGCCATACATTAGGAAATAGCATAGCCTATTGGCTAAAGAGATTTGTGATTGCAAGCTAACTGGTTTGTAAACACAAAGAATTTCCCTGAGGAGCGTTGTTCTCTAACTAGGGCCCTGTGTTTTGGTTAATAGTTTCCCTGAGGAGCGTTGTTCTCTAACTAGGGCCCTGTGTTTTGGTTAATAGTTTCCCT
Organism: Brachymystax lenok tsinlingensis; assembly: GCA_030435695.1. Lineage (NCBI taxonomy): Eukaryota > Metazoa > Chordata > Actinopteri > Salmoniformes > Salmonidae > Brachymystax > Brachymystax lenok. The sequence continues at coordinate 6,642,671 of CM059789.1, forward strand.
GAGGAGCGTTGTTCTCTAACTAGGGCCCTGTGTTTTGGTTAATCCTTTCACATGATCTGCATTTTAACCGTTACTAATTCTAACCAGAAATTAGAATTAGACCAAAAATGAAAAGCAATTGTCTGAGGATGGTGCTGGACCATCTGACCTAAAATAAAAGGGGACAGTATGATGAAAAAGCTTTAAATAAAGGTTAAAATCCAGGTCATGTGACATGATTAACCAAAACACAGGGCCCTAGTCTAGTTTATTACCATGTGAGCTCCGCATAGGTAATATGATATTGTTAGGGTATTCAGGGTGGGGCGGCAGGTAGCCTAGTGGTTAGAGCGTTGATTGAATCCCCGAGCTGACAAGCTAAAAATATGTCGTTCTGCCCCTGAGAAAGGCAGTTAACCCACTGTTCCCCGGGTGCTGAAGACGTGGATGTCGATTAAGGCAGCCCCCCGCACCTCTCTGATTCAGAGGGGTTGGGTTAAATGCGGAAGACACATTTCAGTTGAATGCATTCAGTTGGACAACTGACTAGGTATCCCCCTTTCCCTATTCCCTGGTCAAATATGTTTATTGTGCACATTCACAATACATGTCAAATCAAAAGAGACAGAGAGAGGCTCAGATTTCATTGAAGAATTACACGTTGTCCTGGTTGAAGAACGAATCCACAGTGTGGATGCATCCCAAATGGCACTTTCCTTACTGACCTGTCCTTACTGACCTGTCCATACCGACCTGTCCTTACTGACACGTCCTTACTGATCTGTCCTTACTGAACCGTCCTTACTGATCTGTCCTTACTGAACCTCCATACTGACCCGTCCATACCGACCCGTCCATACCGACCCGTCCTTACCGACCCGTCCTTACCGCTGTGTCCATACTGACGTGTCCATACCGACCTGTCCATACCACCTGTCCATACCGACCTGTCCTTACCGACCCGTCCATACCGACCTGTCCATACCGACCTGTCCTCACCGACGTGTCCATACCTACCTGTCCTTCCTGACCTGTCCATACTGACCTGTCCATACTGCACAGGAAAGGGCTGGTCCTTTCCCCTATCTCATCAACAAGATAAGGCAGGATTTTACACTGATGTTTTCCACTATTCGCGTTGTTTATTTATTTTGTCCAAAAATTTGCCTACATTCCATACAGAACTAGGCAAATAATGACTAGCCATCTTTTAAATGATCATGCCCATTTATTTGGATAGATTTAGTGTAACAACAAAGAAAAGAGACTTAAAATATAAATGAATGTATTTATAGCAGATTTCAAAGTGACCTGTGTTCTTCAAAAAGGCATAATTTAAAAAATGATACTTCATACCAAAACGATCCCACAGCATAAAAAAAGAAGGAGAGAGGTCAGCAGGACTGTGATTTCCTCACACTTTTTCAGGTTTTCGCTCTCAAAATCACACTTTTTAATAGATAAACAACAAAATTGGATGTTATAAGTTCACATAAATGCTTAAAACATGTTAAGGGACCATTTCTGAGGTCTGGGAAAAAAATGGTGTTATGGTCAGTAAGGACATTTGTGTTTGGCTACGTGTTTCTGTAGCAAACTTGTGATGGGTTTTTCAAAATAAATGGCCACTGGATTGATTTGAATAGTCATGATTCTGCCAGGTAGGCAAAGGCTACTTTGTAGTTACCTTTAAATTGCCTTTCTATATACCCGAAGACGGTTAGGCTATCGTTAGCATCGCTAACGGCTACTCAAAGTAGTAGACATATAGGCCTTAAGCATCATGACTATATGTTTTCCTGTTACATTTGAAATCATTCTGTTCTATAGAAATAAACTTGTTAATGATTGACTTCCCTCCACTAGGGGGCAGGAGATGTCAATGTTTGTAGATAGAGGACCTCTTGCCATTAATTTAACCTTTGTTCTTGGTTAAGGACTTCCCAATGTCACAGGTTGGGGTCCGCCTGCAGCTTGGGCCCTCCAGATATCATATGAAGCCTTTTTTTTTATTGCAGGAAGTTAGCTTTAAGAAAAAAATGTGCCTCATGGCACAATTTGTAGAATAGCGGGAAATGATCTCTATAACGGCAACATTTTCTCTCAGCCTCATGGCAAAAATGTGTAGCATGAGATTAACTAAAGTACTGGGACCTTGCGGGGCCCCGGGAAACTGAGCTACGCCACTGCATCTAGGAAGTAGTAGCTGTATAATAACTCCACTGTGCATATTATATTATTGGATGGAACAGGCAACTACTACCATACCATGATGAAATATATGTGCATACGTTGTTATGGTAACAGACAATCAGATAGGGTCATATTGATTGGTTGTATTGCACGTGTATGGTAAAGGAATCTCAGTTCAGGCTGTGAAAAGATAAGCTATACAGTGGGGCAAAAAAGTATTTAGTCAGCCACCAATTGTGCAAGTTCTCCAACTTAAAAAGATGAGAGAGGCCTGTAATTTTCATCATAGGTACACTTCAACTATGACAGATGAAATGAGAAAAAGAAATCCAGAAAATCACATTGTAGGATTTTTAATTTATTTATTTGCAAATTATGGTGGAAAATAAGTATTTGGTCAATAACAAAAGTTTATCTCAATACTTTGTTATATACCCTTTGTTGGCAATGACAGAGGTCAAACGTTTTCTGTAAGTCTTCACAAGGTTTTCACACACTGTTGCTGGTATTTTGACCCATTCCTCCATGCAGATCTCCTCTAGAGCAGTGATGTTTTGGGGCTGTCGCTGGGCAACACGGACTTTCAACTCCCTCCAAACATTTTCTATGGGGTTGAGATCTGGAGACTGGCTAGGCCACTCCAGGACCTTGAAATGCTTCTTACGAAGCCACTCCTTCGTTGCTTTCCTTTACACGGATCAGTCGTCCTGGTCCCTTTGCAGAAAAACAGCCCCAAAGCATGATGTTTCCACCCCCATGCTTCACAGTAGGTATGGTGTTCTTTGGATGCAACTCAGCATTCTTTGTCCTCCAAACACGACGAGTTGAGTTTTTACCAAAAAGTTCTATTTTGGTTTCATCTGACCATATGACATTCTCCCAATCCTCATCTGGATCATCCAAATGCTCTCTAGCAAACTTCAGACGGGCCTGAACATGTACTGGCTTAAGCAGGGGGACACGTCTGGCACTGCAGGATTTGAGTCCCTGGCGGCGTAGTGTGTTACTGATGGTAGGCTTTGTTACTTTGGTCCCAGCTCTCTGCAGGTCATTCACTAGGTCCCCCCGTGTGGTTCTGGGATTTTTGCTCACCGTTCTTGTGTTCATTTTGACCCCACGGGGTGAGATCTTGCGTGGAGCCCCAGATCGAGGAAGATTATCAGTGGTCTTGTATGTCTTCCATTTCCTAATAATTGCTCCCACAGTTGATTTCTTCAAACCAAGCTGCTTACCTATTGCAGATTCAGTCTTTCCAACCTGGTGCAGGTCTACAATTTTGTTTCTGGTGTCCTTTGACAGCTCTTTGGTCTTGGCCATAGTGAAGTTTGGAGTGTGACTGTTTGAGGTTGTGGACAGGTGTCTTTTATACTGATAACAAGTTCAAACAGGTGCCATTAATACAGGTAACGAGTGGAGGACAGAGGAGCCTCTTAAAGAAGAAGTTACAGGTCTGTGAGAGCCAGAAATCTTGCTTGTTTCTATGTGACCAAATACTTATTTTCCACCATAATTTGCAAATAAATTCATTAAGAATCCTACAATGTGATTTTCTGGATTTCTTTTCCTCATTTTGTCTGTCATAGTTGAAGTGTACTTATGATGAAAATTACAGGCCTCTCTCATCTTTTTAAGTGAGAGAACTTGCACAATTGGTGGCTGACTAAATACTTTTTTGCCCCACTGTATGGTGATTGTGGAGACATTGATATTGTTTACTGTAAAAATAGATTGATAGTTTTTGAGGAGAAAACGTACAATGTCCAAAACCATTCAACATGGGAAATGTTTCAATAACAAGAATGACTCAAGGGTAAATATTTTAGCCAGTAAAGGATTTAGTCAATAAGACATGCAGGGAGAATGAGTTTAGCCAGGAAAGGATTTAGTCAATAAGACATGATTGGAGAATGAGTTTAGCCTGGCAAAGGATTTAGTCAATAAGACCTGCAGGGAGAATGAGTTTAGCCAGTAAATTATTTATTCAATAAGACATGCAGTGAGAATGAGTTTAGCCAGTAAAGGATTTAGTCAATTTTTTATTTATTTAACCTTTATTTTACTAGGCAAGTCAGTTAAAATTTTTATTTACAATGACGGCCTAGGAACAGTGGGTTAACTGCCTGTTCAGGGGCAGAACAACAGTTTCGTACCTTGTCCGCTCGGGGATTTGAACTTGCAACCTTCCAGTTACTAGTCCAACACTCTAACCACTAGGCTACCCTGCCCTGCTACCCTACCCTGCCACCCTGCCAGTAAAGGATTTAGTCAATAAGACATGCAGGGAGAATGAGTTTAGCCAGTAAAGGATTTAGTCAATAAGACATGCAGGGAGAATGAGTTTAGCCTGGAAAGGATTTAGTCAATAAGACATGCAGGGAGAATGAGTTTAGCCAGGAAAGGATTTAGTCAATAAGACATGCAGGGAGAATGAGTTTAGCCTGTAAAGGATTTAGTCAATAAGACATGCAGGGAGAATGAGTTTAGCCAGGAAAGGATTTAGTCAATAAGACATGCAGGGAGAATGAGTTTAGCCAGTAAATGATTTAGTCAATAAGACATGCAGGGAGAATGAGTTTAGCCATACGTACATACGCACACAAACAACGACTACATCTCCTCTGCCCAGACCCACATGCTGACACCCCTATCCCTACAGCCTGCTGACACCCCTATCCCTACAGCCTGCTGACACCCCTAACCCTACAGCCTGCTGACACCCCTATCCCTACAGCCTGCTGACACCCCTATCCCTACAGCCTGCTGACACCCCTATCCCTACAGCCTGCTGACACCCCTATCCCTACAGCCTGCTGACACCCCCATCCCTACAGCCTGCTGACACCCCTATCCCTACAGCCTGCTGACACCCCTATCCCTACAGCCTGCTGACACCACTAACCCTACAGCCTGCTGACACCCCTATCCCTACAGCCTGCAAGCTGACACCCCTATCCCTACAGCCTGCTGACACCCCCATCCCTACAGCCTGCAAGCTGACACCCCTATCCCTACAGCCTGCTGACACCCCCATCCCTACAGCCTGCTGACACCCCTATCCCTACAGCCTGCAAGCTGACACCCCTATCCATACAGCCTGCTGACACCCCTATCCCTACAGCCTGCTGACACCCCTATCCCTAAAGCCTGCTGACACCCCTATCCCTACAGCCTGCTGACACTCCTATCCCTACAGCCTGCTGACACCCCTATCCCTACAGCTTAGCCGTATTGAACAGAACACAGACACCAGGTCTGGAGCTTGGCTGTACTGAACAGACCACAGACACCAGGTCTGGAGCTTGGCTGTACTGAACAGACCACAGACACCAGGTCTGGAGCTTGGCTGTACTGAACAGACCACAGACACCAGGTCTGGAGCTTGGCTGTACTGAACAGACCACAGACACCATGTCTGGAGCTTGGCTGTACTGAACAGACCACAGACACCAGGTCTGGAGCTTGGTTGTACTGAACAGAACACAGACACCAGGTATGGAGCTTGGCTGTACTGAACAGACCACAGACACCAGGTCTGGAGCTTGGCTGTACTGAACAGACCACAGACACCAGGTCTGGAGCTTCACCGTACTGAGAAGACCAGGACAGTCACAGAGGGCCAAACCCTCTTCCTCCTATTCCTCGTCTCCCTTGTCTCCAGTGAAAGGTTAAAGCTGTCACTGAGTCACACTCGTTGCCTTCAGAAGACGTGTGAGTCACTACGAGCACGGCGAGGGAGATGTGCTTGGCTAAGGTCTAAACAAGAATTAGGTGCTTATGTAAAACAAGGTTGTATTTTACCCTACAGCTGCATGTTGAGGGTGAGACAGCGTAATGCAGAGTGACAGTTCTGAAACAGAATGGGCTGCTAGTCTAGTTGTGAGTGTGGCATGGCGTGGGGAGAAGAGAAGGGAGGCCCGGCCGTGCTGGCTCTGACTGGCCCTGTCCTGCCCTGCAGGTTGGAAAACTAAAGGCTTCTTCTGAAAGATGGAAAACAAGAAAGTGGAAGGAGGAAGGACGTTTTTCAAGAGCTTACTTCCCAAACAGAAGTCATGAATTGAACCAGGCATGTGTGGAATTCTTGTGATTCCATATGGTGGCTATTTTCTAGTTTCTGGATAGAGGGTTATTTTATACTGTTATGGAATGATACTGTTTATTTATTCTGCTCTGTGTTACTAAGATTCCATGTGGCTTTATTAAAATGTTTCTCAATACTATAGACGAGTTTCTAGAACGTGTTTCTCTCTCTGTTGCTATGTGGTGGTAAGATTCCACATTCCCCTGACAACAAGTCGCCTGGCCCTGTGCTTGTTCTCTAGAGGCTGTCCTTCAGCTCTTCCTCTTCTCCCCTCCTCTCCTCTCACCCCGAGCAACCGCCCGGGAGAAATAAATAAACTATCTCAACTCCTGCGGGGTGCGTTGTTTTACTAGCTGTCTTCCATGTGTTCAACTTCCCTGTGATGTCGTCTGCTACTCTCCAGACAGAGACCACAGCCAGGGAGGCTATGTCTGTGTCTCAAATCAAACCCTATTAGCTTAATAGTGTACTACTGGTCAAAAGTAGTGCACTATAAAGAGAAGAGGGTGGCATTTGACACGCATGCCCAGTTTTTAAGAATTTGTACATCTTTGCAGCGATCAGGGGAGAGGTAGACGGCCTTCATAGACAAGGCCTCGGTGTTCAAATAGCAAATACCAAAGTCAACATGCCAAATAGGAGAACAGAACAGTATGGCCTAGACCACAATTAATATTTACATTAGCAGATGATGTATTGAACTTTGGAAAACAAAGCAGACTGTTCTCTTTATTTCCTCTGAGGTGATGTTCCAGTCTGGCTGTCTTTAGGGCTTACAGACTGTTCTCTATTTCCTCTGAGGTGATGCTCCAGTCTGGCTGTCTTTAGGCCTTACAGACTGTTCTCTATTTCCTCTGAGGTTATGTTCCAGTCTGGCTGTCTTTAGGCCTTACAGACTGTTCTCTATTTCCTCTGAGGTGATGTTCCAGTCTGGCTGTCTTTAGGCCTTACAGACTGTTCTCTATTTCCTCTGAGGTGATGTTCCAGTCTGGCTGTCTTTAGGGCTTACAGACTGTTCTCTATTTCCTCTGAGGTGATGTTCCAGTCTGGCTGTCTTTAGGGCTTACAGACTGTTCTCTATTTCCTCTGAGGAGATGTTCCAGTCTGGCTGTCTTTAGGGCTTAGCCATTACTGGTTAGGTCTTTGCAGCGTTGCCAAGCGGTTGCTGAGTAGCCTGAAAAGGAACAGTCATTGGCCGTGTTTGAGCTGTCAAAGCTTCTCAATCATCTTAAGTATATCTGCAGGATCAAGATGACTCCACCATCATGTTAATCTTTTGACTTAGTTGACTATACGACAGTAAGCCCTTGGCTCATGTTGGAGCCTACTGTAGTCCTTTGACAAGTCTTTTACTCATTCATACACTATAATTACACTCAAGGAAAGATGGAATTTATTATTCTAGATGGTCTGTTGAATCAATGTGATGTCACAGCAATTATTTCTCTCATTTAGCTACATGATTATGAATGATTTGATAGAAACAAACTGCAAAGTGTTTCGAATTAAGGCTGCGTCTTATCTGAACGGCCACCTTTGCCTCCTCTGTTCACATGGTTCCATGCATGGGTTCCATTAGATGTGAAGTGTTCCAATGTCCATACTAGTTAGAATACATGCCCAGTATGTTGTTTCACAGTACAGAGTGTGCTAGCTAGTGTGAATACTGAAACAGACAAACATTCAGCTTGTTGTTGCAGCTGCCTCATTTCAGTAAGTCACATGAGAATATGAGAATCTGCGACCTGGAATATGGGTCATTCTGTTTGATAATATTTGGATTGCAAAGTAGTCTTCCCCTCCCTAGTATTAGGGTCTGTGAAAAGAAAGAAAATACTTTTCCTGCTAATTTACGTGCTTGGGAATTTTGCTGATACAGTATTTTGTCCAAACTATGGTGTTATGTCTCCCCCTTCAGCTGTCCATGTTCACACGCAGTGTGATGTATTTTAAATCAGCCTCAAAGCCTGTACTTGACCATACCAGGGATGGGATCAATTCCATTTAAATTCCATTTCAATTCCATTTTAATTCCATTTCAATTCCAATTCAGAAAGTAAACCAAATTCAACATTTTTCTCATTTGAAAAGCATTGAAGTGAATTGGATTTCAGTGTACTTCCTGAATTGACTGGAATTAAAATGGAATTGACTCCAACCCTGCTAAATACCATTACCATTATAAATTACCATTATAAATTACCATTATAAATTACCATTGGGTATGTAAGCTGGTGTTGTTCCCCATGGTCTGGATCTCAGGCTAGCAAAGCCTCTGGCTGATTGGCGACATAGCCAGCTAAGACAGTTGGCGCGTAGTTCAATGGGGCGGCAGGGTAGCCTTGCAGTTCAGAGCGTTGGAAAGGGAAAGGGGAAAGAGGGATACCTAGTCAGTTGTTGAACTGAATACATTCAACTGAAATGTGTCTTCTGCATTTAACCCAACCCCTCTGAATCAGAGGGTCAGTAACTGAAAGATTGCTGGTTCAAATCCCCTATCTGACTATGTGAAAAATCTGTCGTTGTGCAAGGCACTTAACCCTAATTGGTTCTGTTAGTTGCTCTGGATAAGAGTGTCTGCTAAATGTGAATGGTAAGGTTTGTACCTGTCTCCATCAGGTAATTAGTACTCTGTCCACACTGGTTAATTACAGTATGTTCTGCTTCTTGGCTATTTGGGCCATATCACTGTTCCCTGTAAATCAGCCATAAAAACACCTTGTTGTTCCCTGTCTCATGAACCAAATCACACTCACTCCCCTCTTCTCCTGGCCTTGGGACTCGACTTGATAATGTCCTGTCATTGCTGTAAGTAGGAGTGAATTCCCATCCTGGCATCCGGCCACAGCATCCTTCATGTCCCATCCATTACCTAGGGTGCGTCCCAACCTCACCCTATTCCCTACATACTGCACTTCTTTTGATCAGATCCCAATATAGCCCTGGTCAAAAGTAGTGCACTATATAGGTAATAGGGAACTATTTGTGATGCAGTCTAGTCTTGGGCAGAGACAATTTGCTAGAGACTCAAAATAAAGTTGGACCATTACATCATCGATGCATATTAGGAAAAGACTCGAGGCGAGAGGAGAGAAAAGTCCATCAACACATATTAAAAAACATTAATTATACAAATTTGTCCCGTGAGCACACAGGAACACTAACATGTTTATTACGTCAGGATGTGAGCAAAGGCAACCTAGATGTAACACTTTCGCTTCGGGGTCAGTTATTGTCAAGGTCAGTTATTGAGGTTAGAACCATACACCTTTTTTATTTGTTGTTTACCTCCTCCAATACATACTGTTTTGGCCTATTAGAATTCAACTCTTCACAGAGAATATATATCAAGGTCGTTGTGGTGAACATCGAACAGAGTAATGCAATGATTAAAGGTTTTCAGTGTTTCTGATTTTAAAGGTCATCGTTAGCTACCTGTAGCCCTCTGAATACCAAGTACCACTCTTACCACTATCCTGTCCTCCAAGGACTAATTTCCTAGCGTCTTCATTTTGTCTATATATTAATATACCCTATTATGGTGTCCTCAATCACTTTCATAAGGACATTTATGATGCAAATACTAAGGCCCAATTAATTATACTGAAGATTGCAAAGTAAAAAAGGATATATTTCAGATTTTCTGTCTGCCAGCTGAATTTCGAAAACCTCTTTTACGACCTTCAAATAGAACAGGTTCACTCTCCTCTCTGTACCGTGGTAAAGCAGCTGTTGTAAACACATTTGAGGAATGAAATCGACCCGTGTTCCAGGCAGACATCGTCTGCATCCCAAATGGCACCCTATTCCCTATATAGTGGAGTACTTTAGACCAGGGTCCCATAGGGTATATACAGAGATTATGGAGAATAGGGTTCCGTTTGGGAAGGGCACATCCACTTGGTTTACCAGGAACTGATGGTTAGGACAGGAGGACATGAGAAGAATCCACGTAGGGTATAGGGAGCCATTCCAGATGCAGGCCTAGTTCTCAATGGGGGGGTTGAGCTCCCAGGTGTTGAGCTCCCCAGGTGTATGATAAATCAAGTGGGAGTCTAAACTGTGAAATAGGTTTTGACTGTTAGAATCGGCTTATATTTACACACACTACCGGTACAGTGATGGGTTTTGTCAGAGGGCTTTTGTAATGGTGTCATCAAAAATGTAATACACTTCACAGAGAGTGATGTAGGGAATAGGGGTCATTCATTTCAACATGCAGGAGTGTATGAGATTAACCTGTAATATGTGTTTAACATGCTGGAGTGTATGAGATTAACCTGTAATATGTGTTTAACATGCTGGAGTGTATGAGATTAACCTGTAATATGTGTTTAACATGCTGAAGTGTATGAGATTAACCTGTAATATGTGTTTAACATGCTGGAGTGTATGAGATTAACCTGTAAAACAGTGCATTCAGAAAGTACTCAGACCCCTTTACTTTTTTCACACGTTGTTACGTTAAAGCCTTATTCTAAAATGAACAAAAAAAATAAAATAATCCTTATCAATCTACACACAATACCCCATAATGACATCACAATACCCCATAATGACATCACAATACCCCATAATGACAAAGCGAAAACCAGTTTTCAGAATTATTTTTTTTAAATTAAAAAGAAAAAAAATTATTTCCCCTTTATTTAACCAGGTAGGCAAGTTGAGAACAAGTTCTCATTTACAACTGCGACCTGGCCAAGATAAAGCAAAGCAGATCAACACATACAACAACACAGAGTTACACATTGGAGTAAACAAACATACAGTCAATAATACAGTAGAAAAACACATCTATATACAATGTGTGCAAATGAGGTAAGATAAGGAACGTAAGGCAATAAATAGGCCATGGTGGCGAAGTAATTACAATATAGCAATTTAACACTGGAATGGTAGATGTGCAGTAGATGAATGTGCAAAGTAGAAATACTGGGGTGCAAAGGAGCAAGATAAATAAATGAATACGGTAGGGGATGAGGTAGTTGGTTGGGCTATTAACAGATGGGCTATATACAGGTGCAGTGTCTTACAAAATAAAAACAGAAATACCTCATTTACATAAGTAATCAGACCCTTTGCTATGAGACTCAAAATTCAGCTCAGGTGCATCCTGTTTCCATTGATCATCCTTCAGATGTTTCTACAACTTGATTGTGGTACCTGTGGTAAATTCAATTGATTGGACATGATTTGGAAAGGCACACACCTGTCTATGTAAGGTCCCACAGTTGACAGTGCATGTCAGAGCAAAAACCAAACAATGAGGCTGTCATGACTCTCCTGTGAAGATCTGAAGGATCAGGTTGCTGTGGGTCCGCTCTACAGTGCCCTCTTTCTCTCTCGCAGAGGGACAGGGGGAGGGGGCCCCTTTTTGGCAGTCGTAAAATATTTATTTTTACATCAGATCAGAAAAAATGAAGATGTAGCTACATGGCTACATAATAACTACAACTCTACCAAAGGACAAGACCAGAGAACATGGAAATCATTCCCACTTTGAAATGGCTAAGAAATCTACAAACTAAAGAATAATTATTCAGTCTTCAGCTGATTAAATAATTTAGTCTGGTAAACACAAACGATCTAAGAAGATTTCTGAATTGTACTCGGAAGTATCCATTCTAACAACCTATGACTTTGATCTCTGGTGGACAAACCAGATGCTCTCTGTCGACTGACTATTCAGCAGACGGACCGACAATCGCAGAGAGGGACGACAAAGGCAGACACTCGTAAATATGTAAATTAAAATTTATTTTTGAATGAGCGGTTGTTCATGTTCAAAGTATTAGCAATTTCTATGTATGATTGAATCCACTCTGAGTTGCCTGCTCTTGATCTGCCCCATCCCTTTCCTTTGTCTACCAAGCTGTCATATCGGCTTAGCCCACTAGGGACTTTCCTATCATGATAGTAACCAATGTATGACCTATTGTGTGTGTGTTTATGTAATTATGTGATTTGATTGATTAGTTAGTAAATAAATAATTAAACCAATTTGTACATCGCTGATTCATGATCTAGGCTAGGGTTTGTGCAGATTCCAAGGGTTTGCAACATTCAGAATATGACTGATGAGGTAATAATACATTAATAAGTGACTGTAATCGATAAGATATGAAAATATCTGAAAAGTTATATTCAGGAAATAAATACTCTTTAAACATTTTCCCATGGTGCCCTGACTTCCTAGTTAATTAAAGTTACAAGATTTGTTTAATCTCGTAATTAAATTACACATAGAGAATTGATTTGACAATAAACAGTCTTCACATTTAATGATAGGCAACGACACGACAAAGTCAAATAAACTGTCCGTAGAGCTCCAAGACAGGATTGTGTCGAGGCACAGATCTGGGGAAGGGTACCAAAACAGATCTGCCGCATTGAAGGCTCACACGAACACAGTGGACTCCATCATTCTTAAATGGATGAAGATTGGAACCACCAAGAGCTGGCCGCCCAGCCTTCCTAGAGCTGGCCGCCCAGCCAAACTGAGCAATCGGTGGAGAAGGGCCTTGGTCAGGGAGGTGACCAAGAACCCGATGAATCACTCTGAGTTCCTCTGTGGAGATGGGAGAACCTTCCAGAAGGACACACATCTCTACAGCACTCCACCAATCAGGCCTTTTTTGAACCCGATCTAACATCTCTGGAGAGACCTGAAATAGCTGTGCAGCGATGCTCCCCATCCAACCTGACAGAGCTTGAGAGGATCTGCAGAGAAGAATGGGAGAAACACCCCGAATACAGGTGTGCCAAGCTTGTAACATCATACCCAAGAAGACTCCAGGTTGTAATCGCTGCCAATGGTGCTTCAACAAAGTACTGAGTAAAGAGTCTGAATACTTACGTAAATGTAATAAAACCTGTTTTTTCTTTGTCATTATGGGGTATTGTGTGTAGTTTTATAAGGGGAAAAAACGATTTAATACATTTTAGAAAAAGTAACGTATCAAAATGTGGAAAGGTGTCTGAATACTTTCCGAATGCACTGTATGTGTCTTGAAAAGGAAGTGAAAAATCTGTTCGATGTGCCCTTGAGCAAGGCACTTTACCCTAATTGTGCCAGGGTCGCCATTGATAATAGCTGACCCTGGCCATGACCCCACTCTCCGAGGGTGTCTCCGAGGGTGTCTCCGAGGGTGTCTCAATGCAAAAAAAACAGGTTTTCATCTCACACACGTGTCTACTAACTACTTGTGAAATAGGACAAATATAACACCTACCAAATGATTATTATTAACTAATGTCACTGAAGGGAAATTGCAAAGTCATGCTCACTGAAAGACATAAAGGAGGCAAGAGAGTGACAGAAAGAGGGAGAGAGTGACAGAAATAGAGAGAGAGAGTGACAGAAGGGAGAGAGAGTGACAGAAATAGAGCGAGAGAGAGTGACAGAAATAGAGAGAGAGTATCAGAAAGAGGGAGAGAGTGACAGAAAAAGGGAGAGAGAGTGACAGAAAGGAGGAGAGAGATTGACAGAGAGAGAGTGACAGAAAGATAGAGAGTGACAGAAACAGAGAGAGAGAAAGTATCAGAAAGCAGGAGAGAGAGTGACAGAAAGAGTCTCGCTGTGATTCCCCGACACCCGTAGGTTGACGGGAGTGGTATTATGAGTGACCCGGCCTATAGAACGCCCGTGCAGCGCTCTAACATTTATGGGAATGGAGAGAGGCTGAGTGGGGATGTTCAACTTGAAAGCCAGGGTAGCGTCCAAAAAGCTCTCATTGGCCCCAGTCAATGAGGACCCGGAGAGATTCAGACTGGTTTCCTCACAGCAGAATGGCATGAAAAATGGGTGCAAGTAAGGGAAGCAGCAAAGTTCTCCATGTGGCCCACCAGAGTACTCGCTCCTACCGGTGAGCCTGGTCTTTTAAATGACAAGAGGACACAAAAGGACCAAGAGTCCCGCAATACAGGCTGATCCTGTATTGCCCTTCCGCTGGCGACGGCCCAGCTCTGCCTAGTTGCATAAGCTCGGGAAGCTGCGACTCGGCCGTCTTCGTCAACTCTCGGGGGAGGTCGGAAAGCCTCGGGTTCTCTCGGCAACGGGACCATCGGGGACTTCCGGGATGACTCAGAGGCAAGGTGGAATCCCTGGGCGTGCGTGCGAAATCGAATTTCCTCTCCCTCCGTCGTTCCTGTAATTGCCCATCGATTCGGATGGTCAAAGTGATGAGGGAATCGAGATCCGTAGGTAACTCCCGAGCTGCAAGCTCTTCCTTGACTTCCTCCGAGACGCCGTGCAGGAACATGTCGAACAGTGCTTTCTGGTTCCAAGCACTCTCCGCTGCCAACGTGTGGAAATCCACCGCGCAGTCTGCCACACTGCGAGAGTCCTGCCGAAGCTGGATTAGCTTCCGGGCAGCTTCTCTCCCGGAGAACGGAGCATTAAAAACCTTCTTCACCTCTCCCACGAACCCCTCCTGACTAACGCATATGGCCGGCTGCTGTTCCCATACAGCAGTAACACAGGTGAGAGCCCTCCCGGACATCAGCGTGATGAGGTAGGCTATCTTGGAGCGATCTGAGGGGAAGGAGGAGGGCTGAAGCTCGAAGATGAGGGGACACTGAGCTAGGAACGCCCAACAGGTGCTCAACTCTCCATTGAAGTGTTCCGGGGAGGTAAGCGGGGCTCCCAAGAAGGTAGAGTGACCGGTGAGACGGCGCTGCTAACAGCTGAGTTACTGACAGGCTGTGGGTTTACCACCGTGGTAGGCTGCCTCCCAGACAACCTGCGGAATTGCTCCAGAAAAATGTCCAATGCCTGGTCATGGCGTTCAGCCAACGTTTGGACCCACTCCATAAGGCCACGAAGCAATTTCTAGTGCCTACCGATGGTGGCTCCTTGAGAGAAGATGGCGTTGCAGCAGCTGGCCCGGGTCTGCTGGGTCAGTCATGGCCAGTTCGTACTAACACGTTTCAGGTAAGACCCAGATGCAGACAACGTCGAAGTAACAACAGTTTATTAATCCAACAGGGGCAGGCAAGAGACAGGTCAAGGGCAGGCAGGGGTCAGTACTCCAGATAGGTGGGGAAAAGGTACAGGACGGCAGTCTGGCTCAGGGTAGGCAGAGGTCAGTAATCTAGATAGGAATGGCAAAGGTACAGGACGGCAAGCAGGCAGGCTCAGGGTCAGGATATTAATTGACAAAAATCGCGATTCAGCAAGCTAGCTGGCTAATGTTAGCTAGTCAGCTAGCTTGCTATATTGCGATTTTCGTAAAAATACATTTTAGCTTTATGGGTGTTGTGACATGAGTATGAAATTGTAATTCTGGTTGTTTAATGTTTTGGGGACTCCTGAAACAACCAGCGAACCAGGCTGTCGTCTTGTGAAACAGTGGATGTAAGTAATCTAGCTAGCTAAAGCATTTACTGCAATTTGAATGTACCATTTTGTACGCTTGCCTTGCTGATATTTTCCATGCAATGCAGAGAGATGAAATAAAGTAGCTATTTAACTATGTTCTTGATTATTGTGCAATGCAAAATACCTGTATGCCTATAGATGTGTAGCTAGCTATCTAGCCGATCTGTTTATGGACCCTAAATCGTTTGGTATAGATATTAGTTCAGAACCTAGCTATGAACCTCAGCTATCATAGCCAGTTGTATCAACTTCAAAACAGTCTGAATGACATTCATGAAGCCTATGGATTGAGTAGAATAAAACATAACTTTGTGCCAAGGATGCAAGTCGTATATACATGTAGTTATTACCATGCATGAGATCCCCACTGTCAAATGGATGACGCTGGAGAGACGAAGCAGGTACGGGGATTAAAACATTTAATATAGACGGACATGGAACGAGACAGAAACAGCGTCAACAAACTGATACTAAACACAAAAACAATACAATGCAGCAGCGAGGAACAGAGCTGGGGAACAGAGCTGGGGAACAGAGCTGGGAAACAGAGCTGGGGAACAGAGCTGGGGAACAGAGCTGGGGAACAGAGCTGGGGAACAGAGCTGGGGAACAGAGCTGGGGAACAGAGCTGGGGCACAGAGCTGGGGAACAGAGCTGGGGAACAGACAAATACAGGGGAGGAAATAAACAGATGATTAATGAGTCCAGGTGAGTTCAATAACGCTGATGCGCGTGACGAGGAAAGGCAGGTGTGCGTAATGGATGGAAGGAGTGCGTGATTTGGGCAGCCTGGCGCCCTCAAGCACCAGAGGGGGAAAGAGCGGGAACAGACGTGACACCCACATTGTAGCCTGTACATTTAATATATTCACTGATCTTGGCAAACAAAGGTGCATTTCAGGTATGAATGTCTATTAGATAATTTTTCAGTCATATCCAATACCAGGAGTATCAAATTCCAGTCTTTGAATGATGCTGTGTCTGCATGTATGTATTACAATTATACACTTCAACAGTGTTTACCAATCTTGGTCCTGGGACATCAATGGTTACACATTGTAACGAACTAATAGACTAGAAACAGGATTTAACTAGTTAAAGGCTGATTTGTAATTCATATATACAGAAATATAATAAAAAAAAAACACTACACTTCCTATGCATCATGTAAATACTCTAAAACTGGTTCATCTCAATATCTAATGCCCTTCATCTGCATTGATCTGATAAACACAGGATAGGTGTAGTATTTAATCAAATGAGAGACTTTATTTCAACCAGTAGAGAATGTGAAACACTTCATTGAAAGTTCATTATCCAAGGGTTATATATACATAATGCATGCATTATAACCATTATAATTGTAATGTTATAAATACAAGTTCAGTCTGTATTTCAGAGCACATCTGATGTGCATTATGAAAACAGAGGAAGAAAGAGGTGGCGAGAGAGGTGTAGAAGACAGAAAGGGAAAGAGGTAAGGACATAGGAGCAGGGAATGCAGCATATGATTAATGAATCACAGTGCAACCCAAATATTCTCTCAGTTCATCACAATTACATAATAGTGTCTCTAGTGGTGTCTCCTAACCAGCCTTGGCCTCCCAGTCGGCCCGAAGGTTATCGTAAAAGAGGGTGAGGTGGTGATGACGGGACTGGGGGTTGGCATCCTCTCTCACATCTAAACATACCTGCAGACGAGAGACAGATGGAGACAGATGGAGAGAGAGAGCATGTTTAATCCTTGTTTTTATTTTTTATTCTGACATTGTTAGTCATTATAATCATCAGGAGGTGAAATGCAAAACTCAACTCAAATCAAATCAAAGTTTATTTGCCACATGCTCCAAATACAACAGGTGCAGACCTTACAGTGAAACGCTTACAGGCTCTAACCAACAGTACAATTTCTATAAAAAAATGGTAACAGGTATGACTGACCGGTAAAACTGACCTTGGTAACAGGTAAAACTGACATTGGATCAATAACTCTGGGACTACTGCATCTCTATCTGTATTTCAATGTACGTAAATGTCACGGATCCCCCCGGTATTGATGCTCATTCTGTTCATCAATTTCAGAGGTCTACGTCACCGGCTTTCTAGGCTTCACTGAACGGGATTCATTACCATCAACCCCGGACTGTCTTGTCTGATTACACAAACCTGGTTCCCATTTCTCCTGATTAGTATGTTATATATGTGCCCTCTGTTCCCTCTGTCTCTGTCGGTTATTGTTCCCATGTCCGTTGGTGGTGTGAGTACCTATGCGTTGGTGCAGCTGTTATGCTGCGAGCTATATACTTTGTGCATGACACAAGTAATTTTTCCAACAATTGATTACAGACAGATTATTTCACTTATAATTCACTGTATCACAATTCCAGTGGGTCAGAAGTTTACATACACTAAGTTGACTGTGCCTTTAAAACAGCTTGGAAATTCCAGAAAATGATGTCATGGCTAACTTCAAACTCAGTGCTTCTTTGCTTGACATCATAGGAAAATCAAAATAAATCAGCCAAGACCTCAGAAGAAAAACTGTAGATCCCCACACGTCTGGTTCATCCTTGGGAGCAATTTCCACATGCCTGAAGGTACCACGTTCATCTGTACAAACAATAGTATGCAAGTGTAAACAAAAATAGAACTGTTTGGCCATAATGACCATTGTTATGTTTGGAGGAAAAAGGGAGAGGCTTGCAAGCAGAAGAACACCATCCCAACCGTGAAGCACGGGGTTGTGGCAGCATCATGTTTTGGGGGTGATTTGCTGCAGGAGGGACTGGTGCACTTCACAAAATAGATGGCATCATGAGGAAGGAAAAATATATGGATATATTGAAGCAACATCTCAAGACATCAGTGAGGAAGTTAAAGAACACAAAGCCCTGACCTCAGTCCTATAGAAAATGTATGGGCAGAACTGAAAAAGCGCGTGCGAGCAAGGAGGCCTACAAACCTGACTCAGTTACACCCGCTCTGTCAGGAGGAATGGGCCAAAGTTCACCCAATTTATTGTGGGAAGCTTGTGGAAGGCTACCCATTTGACCCAAGTTAAACACTTTGAAGGCAATGCTACCAAATACTAATTGAGTGTATGTAAACTTCTGGCCCACTGGGAATGTGATGAAAGAAATAAAAGCTGAAATAAATCATTCTCTCTACTATTATTCTGACATTTCACATTCTTAAAATGAAGTGGTGATCCTAACTGACCTAAGACAGGGAATTTTTACTAGGATTAAATGTCAGGAATTGTGAAAAACTGAGTTTAAATGTATTTGGCTAATGTGTATGTAAACTTCCAACTTCAACTGTATATTGTGTATAACGGGTATCGTCCCGTGTCGGTCGACAAGGTTTACCCTCGCTCTTTTGTTTGGGTACAGCCCAGTGTTTTTGTATACATGTTTGTTTTGGGTGTATTAAAAAACCTTATTGTGTATTCCTGCGCCTGTCTCCAAAATCCTTTATACCAGCGTGACAGTGAAGCATCTCTTTAATAAGACTTCCTGTTGACCTGACCAAGTGACCTCTCACCTCTGATCATGCTGTGCCCTCTATGTAGCCAGTTCAGATGCGGGAGGGGTTCACCGACACAGCTGATATAACCTAGAGGATTTAGGGAGAAGAGGAGAGAGGGATGAAGTGAATGAGAAAGACAGTTATTGAGAAAATAAGGTAGTTAAAGAGACAGTGTTCAACAGGAAACTGTGTGTGTGACCTCACTTGGTGTCCACAACACACTAAGTGGCTGCAGAGTACTTTATGCTGAAAAACATGAACGGACACACGAGGACTAACAATATAGCGTAGTTATATAAATAATGAAGTGTCTTACTATTCTCCATGGTTGGCCCTCTTACCTTACCTTACCTTACCTTTGAAGGTGGAAGGAACCACAGTTATACACCTGAGCCTGCTTACTGCACAACACAATCCACCAATCAGATTGATACATGAGTGTGTAGGTGTGGGTTATAGGGTGTCTAATTGTTCTAAATAGCCTGTTTTGTTTTTGTACAGACATCACACCCTTACCTAAACAGCACCCTCACCTGAGAAGTAGAAATCAAAGGGAGAGAAACTGGGAATTGAACAACTGCAGTTGACATAGCTAAGTAAATGGAAGAATACTCTTATTGCAATGTGGATGGCTCTTAAAAGAGGCTTTGGTTGTGCATAGTGTAGTCTATGGTGTTACCAGGGAACAGCACCCTCTTCGAAGAAGTAGGAGGTGAAGATCTCCCTCGCACGGATTGCCTTTCTTGCTGCGTTGTTGGACCCCATCCTTGAAACATCCTGCAGAGCAGCAGACTTCTCCTCTGGCACACGGCGGCGAGCTGCAGATCCCCTCCTGGTCCTTGTGTCCATCCTCATGAAGGAATGCAGGAGGAGAAGTCCTTCACACACCTGAATTCCTCCAGGAGGCAGTCCCAGATGGCCCTGGTCACCCAACCTTGCAGTGCCCTACACGCTAACTGTAGGCAGTTGTTTTGAAGGAATCTCCAGTTACAAGGTATCTGTAGGAATATGGAAGACAATGTAATTATTCGACTTTTACATCACCAGGACATTGTGGATTACTAAAGTATAATATCTCATATCAAATCATGATAACATTGGATAGTGTGCATGTGTCACATGTGTAGCGTGTGACAACAGCAGGATCATATCAAGGATAGCATCACAAATGAATACATAAATACCCCTTGAAGCTTGAAGCTTGATGATGAGCTTGATGATGATCATTTGAATCAGCTGTGCAGTGCTACGGCAAAAACAAAAATGTGCAGCCCTTTGAGTCCCCAGGACCAGGACTGAGAACCACCTCTCTTCATTGGGACCTCTTCATCTGCAGACAGGCTTTCACAGCTCTCTGTATCTGAGGACAGAAAACCTAACAAGAAACAGACTTCATTATACTCAAATTCGACCGCACTGAATATTATGTTACTATTATCTCTGTGCTGACTTCTAGGGACAGGAACTACACAAAAGTACCTTCCCTATCCAGAATAGCCTCCTCACTTTGATAGTTGAGGCTGCTATCCTTTCACCCTCCTCCATGGCTGTTAGCTAGCTAGCTACAAATGCATTTGGAGTTTGTTTTAGCCTGCACTGTAGATAATAATACATAGTTTTTTTTACATTTTCGAATTTGAATTAGTTACTTGAATAAGTTCTCCCAGCCATGTGGACAATTGGAAACAGGGCAGCAAAGTTTGTTTGTCACAAGAGCGTTTTAGAGGATGTTACTATTGAACTATGTACCCATTTAATTACTATAACTTCATACAAACTTACTATGCTGAATTCTTGACCCACAATCAAACATGCTGCTATATGCTGCCGTATGCTGCCAGCACTCCCACAAGCGAGTCACAATGTGCGGCCTAGGCGGCACGCGGCAATTTACCTCTATCTAGTGTACATTCCCCGTGACAGAAAGAGGGAGAGAGAGTGACAGAAAGAGGGAGAGAGAGTGACAGAATGAGGGAATAAAAAAAATGAAATATCAAATTTGATATGCTTTCTATCAACCACAAGGCAGAATGAGTAATATATGAGTAGATTAGACTGTTAGCCCTCTGTTAGGACTCTGCTAGCCCTGTGTTGGGACTCTATTAGCCCTCTGTTAGCCCTCTGTTAGCCCTCTGTTAGGACTCTGTTAGCCCTCTGTTAGGACTCTGTTAGCCCTTTGTTAGGACTCTGTGAGCCCTCTGTTGGGACTCTGTTAGCCCTCTGTTGGGACTCTGTTAGGACTCTGTTAGCCCTCTGTTAAGACTCTGTTAGCCCTCTGTTAGGACTCTGTTAGCTCTCTGTTAGGACTCTGTTAGCCCTCTGTTACGACTCTGTTAGCCCTCTGTTAGCCCTCTGTTAGCCCTCTGTTAGGATACTTTCCAGATCTATGCCCAAACAGTTCGAACTTCTAATTCTAAAAATTAATCTCTCCAGAAATAAGTCTCTCACTGTTGCGGCCTGCTATAGACCCCCCTCAGCTCCCAGCTGTGCCCTGGACACCATATGTGAATTGATTGCCCCCCATCTATCTTCAGAGTTCGTTCTGTTAGGTGACCTAAACTGGGATATGCTTAACACCCCGGAAGTCCTACAATCTAAGCTAGATGCCCTCAATCTCACACAAATTATCAAGGAACCCACCAGGTACAATCCTAAATCTGTAAACATGGGCACCCTCATAGACATTATCCTGACCAACTTGCCCTCCAAATACACCTCTGCTGTTTTCAATCAGGATCTCAGTGACCACTGCCTCATTGCCTGCATCCGCTATGGGCCCGCGGTCAAACGACCACCCCTTATCACTGTCAAACGTTCCCTAAAACATATCTGAGAGCAGGCCTTTCTAATCGACCTGGCCCGGGTATCCTGGAAGGATATTGACCTCATCCCGTCAATCGAGGATGCCTGGTCGCTCTTTAAAAGCAACTTCCTCACCATCTTAAATAAGCATGCCCCTTTCAAAAGATGTAGGACTAAGAACAGATACAGCCCTTGGTACACACCAGACCTGACTGCCCTTGACCAGCACAAGAACATCCTGTGGCGGACTGCTATTGCATCGAATAGTCCCAGCGATATGCAACTGTTCAGGGAAGTCAGGAACCAATACACGCAATCAGTCAGGAAAGCAAAGGCTAGCTTTTTCAAACAGAAATTTGCATCCTGTAGCTCTAACTCCAAAACCCTCTCTTTTTAAAACTATCTGCTGCCATTGTTGCAACTCCTATTACCAGTTTGCTCAACCTCTCTTTGGTGTCGTCCGAGATCCCAAAAGATTGGAAAGCTGCCGCGGTCATCCCTCTCTTCAAAGGGGGTGACACCCTAGACCCAAATTGCTATAGACCTATTTCAATCCTGCCCTGCCTCTCTAAAGTCTTTGAAGGCCTAGTTAATAAACAGATCATTGACCACTTCGAATCCCACCGTACCTTCTCCGCTGTGCTATCCGGTTTCCGAGCTGGTCACGGGTGCACCTCAGCCACGCTCAAGGTACTAAACGATATCATAACCGTCATCGATAAGAGACATTACTGTGCAGCCGTATTCATTTACCTGGCCAAGGCTTTCGACTCTGTCAATCACCACATCCTTATCGGCAGACTCAACAGCCTTGGTTTCTCTAATGATTGCCTCGCCTGGTTCACCAACTACTTTGCTGAGTCCAGTGTGTTAAATCGGAGCACCTGTTGTCCGGGCCTCTGGAAGTCTCTATGGTGGTGCCACAGGGTTCAATTCTTGGGCCGACTCTCTTCTCTGTATACATCAATGATGTCGCTCTTGCTGCTGGTGATTCTCTGATCCACCTCTATGCAGACGACACCATTCTGTATACTTCTGTCCCTTCTTTGGACACTGTGTTAACTAACCTCCAAACGAGCTTCAATGCCATACAACACTCCTTCCGTGGCCTCTAACTGCTCTTAAATGCTAGTAAAACCAAATGCATGCTTTTCAACCGTTCGCTGCCTGCACCCGCCCGCCCGACTAGCATCACTACCCTGGACGGCTCTGACCTAGAATACGTGGACAACTACAAATAGCTAGGTGTCTGGCTAGACTGTAAACTCTCCTTCCAGACTCACATTAAACACCTCCAATCCAAAATTAAATCTAGAATCGGCTTTCTATTTCGCAACAAAGCCTCCTTCACTCATGCTGCCAAACTTGCACTAGTAAAACTGACTATCCTACCGATCCTCGACTTCATCTACAAAACAGATTCCAATACTCTACTCAACAAACTGGATGCAGTCTATCACAGTGCCATCCGCTTTGTCACAAAAGCCCCTTATACCACCCACCACTGCGACCTGTATGCTCTAGTCGGCTGGCCCTCGCTACATACTCGTCGCCAGACCCACTGGCTCCAGGTCATCTACAAGTCCCTGCTAGGTAAAGCCCCGCCTTACCTCAGCTCGCTGGTAACCATAGCAGCATCCACACATAGCACTCGCTCCAGCAGGTATATCTCACTGGTCACCCCCAAAGCCAACACCTCCTTTGGCCGCCTTTCCTTCCAGTTCTCTGCTGCCAATGACTGGAACGAACTACAAAAATCGTTGAAACTGGAGACTTATCTCCCTCACTAGTTTTAAGCATCAGCTGTCAGAGCAGCTCACAGATCACTGCACCTGTACATAGCCCAACCAACTACCTCATCCCCTACCATAGTCATTTATTTATCTTGCTCCTTTGCACCCCAGTATTTTTACTTTGCACATTCATCTACTGCACATTTACCATCCCAGTGTTAAATTGCTATACTGTAGTTACTTTGCCACCATGGCCTATTTATTGCCTTATGTTCCTTATCCTACCCCATTTGCACACATTGTATATAGATTTGTTATTTTTCCTACTGTATTATTGACTGAGTGTTTGTTTACTCCAATGTGTAACTATGTGTTGTTGTATGTGTTGAACTGCTTTGCTTTATCTTGGCCAGGTAGCAGTTGTAAATGAGAACCTGTTCTCAACTTGCCTACCTGGTTAAATAAAGGTGAAATTAAAAAAAATATAAAAAAATGTTAGCCCTCTGGTAGGACTCTGTTAGGACTATGTTAGCCCTCTGTTAGCCCTCTGTTAGGACTCTGTTAGGACAATGTTAGCCATCTTTTAGGACTCTGTTAGGACTCTGTTAGGACTCTGTTAGGACTATGTTAGCCCTCTGTTAGCCCTCTGTTAGGACTCTGTTAGGACTATGTTAGCACTCTGTTAGGACTCTGTTAGGACTATGTTAGCCCTCTGTTAGACCTCTGTTAGGACTCTGTTAGGACTCTGTTAGCCCTCTGTTAGGACTCTGTTAGGACTCTGTTAGGACTCTGTTAGCCATCTTTTAGGACTCTGTTAGGACTCTGTTAGCCCTCTGTTAGGACTCTGTTAGGACTCTGTTAGGACAATGTTAGCCATCTTTTAGGACTCTGTTAGGACTCTGTTAGGACTCTGTTAGCCATCTTTTAGGACTCTGTTAGGACACTGTTAGGACTCTGTTAGACATCTTTTAGGCATCTGTTAGGACTCTGTTAGGACTCTGTTAGCCCTCTGTTAGCCCTCTGTTAGGGCTCTGTTAGGACTCTGTTAGGACTCTGTTAGCCCCCTGTTAGCCCTCTGTTAGGACTCTGTTAAGACTCTGTTAGGACTCTGTTAGGATTCTGTTAAGACTCTGTTATGACTCTGTTAAGACTCTGTTAGGACTCTGTTAAGACTCTGTTAGGACTCTGTTAAGACTTTGTCACAAAGGTCAGGGAGCGTTGTGATGTGATGGTAGTGACATATCTTACAAACGATGTCCCGGGGCTGTTATGCCTGTTAGTTCATCAGCTTCTTTCCTTACTCAGACTGACCATCCAGCCACATCGAAAAATATCTATTTATACAACAAACACACAGAAAAGGCAAGTTGTTCACATCATCTCCCCCATCCTTGAAAGTCATTTGGAATAATGTGTATACTGCTGTCTATCCATCCACAATGGAAAAAACACTTTTTTCATCAACAAACATGTATCTTCTTGAAGGTATTATCATTCACAAATCGCTCCAAACAATCACATAGTATATACTCAACCACCCTCTAAATACTGTTATTACTTAGTATATACCCCCCACCCTCCTAATAATGTTATTACATAGTATATACCCCACCACGCTCCTAATAATGTTATTACATAGTATATACCCCCACCCTCCTAATAATGTTATTACATAGTATATACCCCCCACCCTCCTAATAATGTTATTACATAGTATATACCCCACCCTCCTAATAATGTTATTACATAGTATATACCCCACCCTCCTAATAATGTTATTACATAGTATATACCCCACCCTCCTAATAATGTTATTACATAGTATATACCCCCACCCTCCTAATAATGTTATTACATAGTATATACTCAACCACCCTCCAAATACTGTTATAACATAGTATATACCCCCACCCTCCTAATAATGTTATTACATTGTATATACCCCACCACCCTCTTAATAATGTTATTACATAGTATATACCCCACCACCCTCCTAATAATGTTATTACACAGTATATACCCCCACCCTCCTAATAATGTTAATACATAGTATATACCCCACCCTCCTAATAATGTTATTACATAGCATATACCCCCCACCCTCCTAATAATGTTATTACATAGTATATACCCCCCACCCTCCTAATAATGTTAATACATAGTATACCCCCCCACCCTCCTAATAATGTTATTACATAGTATATACCCCACCCTCCTAATAATGTTATTACATAGTATATACCCCACCCTCCTAATAATGTTATTACATAGTATATACCCCCACCCTCCTAATAATGTTATTACATAGTATATACCCCCACCCTCCTAATAATGTTATTACATAGTATATACCCCACCACCCTCCTAATAATGTTATTACATAGTATATACCCCCACCCTCCTAATAATGTTATTACATAGTATATACCCCCACCCTCCTAATAATGTTATTACATAGTATATACCCCACCACCCTCCTAATAATGTTATTACATAGTATATACCCCCATCCTCCTAATAATGTTATTACATAGTATATACCCCCCATCCTCCTAATAATGTTATTACATAGTATATACCCCACCCTCCTAATAATGTTATTACATAGTATATACCCCACCCTCCTAATAATGTTATTACATAGTATATACCCCACCCTCCTAATAATGTTATTACATAGTATATACCCCACCACCCTCCTAATAATGTTATTACATAGTATATACCCCCCACCCTCCTAATAATGTTATTACATAGTATATACCCCACCCTCCTAATAATGTTATTACATAGTATATACCCCCACCCTCCTAATAATGTTATTACATAGTATATACCAACACCCTCCTAATAATGTTATTACATAGTATATACCCCACCACCCTCCTAATAATGTTATTACATAGTATATACCCCCACCCTCCTAATAATGTTATTACATAGTATATACCCCACCACCCTCCTAATAATGTTATTACATAGTATATACCCCACCACCCTCCTAATAATGTTATTACATAGTATATACCCCCCATCCTCCTAATAATGTTATTACATAGTATATACCCCCCATCCTCCTAATAATGTTATTACATAGTATATACCCCACCCTCCTAATAATGTTATTACATAGTATATACCCCACCCTCCTAATAATGGTATTACATAGTATATACCCCCCCACCCTCCTAATAATGTTATTACATAGTATATACCCCACCACCCTCCTAATAATGTTATTACATAGTATATACCCCACTCTCCTAATAATGTTATTACATAGCATATACCCCCCACCCTCCTAATAATGTTATTACGTAGTATATACCCCCACCCTCCTAATATTGTTATATCATAGTATATACCCCACCCTCCTAATAATGTTATTACATAGTATACCCCCCACCCTCCTAATAATGTTATTACATAGTATATACCCCCACCCTCCTAATAATGTTATTACATAGTATATACCCCCCACCCTCTTAATAATGTTATTACATAGTATATACCCCCCACCCTCCTAATAATGTTATTACATAGTATATACCCCCCACCCTCCTAATAATGTTATTACATAGTATATACCCCCACCCTCCTAATAATGTTATTACATAGTATATACCCCCACCCTCCTAATAATGTTATTACATAGTATATACCCCCACCCTCCTAATAATGTTATTACATACTATATACCCCCACCCTCCTAATAATGTTATTACATAGTATATACCCCCCATCCTCCTAATAATGTTATTACATAGTATATACCCCACCACCCTCCTAATAATGTTATTACATAGTATATACCCCCACCCTCCTAATAATGTTATTACATAGTATATACCCCCCATCCTCCTAATAATGTTATTACATAGTATATACCCCCACCCTCCTACTAATGTTATTACATAGTATATACCCCCACCCTCCTACTAATGTTATTACATAGTATATACCCCTGCCATAACATCTGCCATCCTCCCTCGCCCCCATAACGATACACACATATTTTAATAGGAGTAATGTCTTCCCTCTCTTTAGGGAGGACTATTGTGTAGTAATTGAACATTCACATCACGTGGAAGGCTCTCTATAGTATAACTTAGGGTTCTGGATGTGGCCACGCTGACAGCCTTCCTAAAGGACCTGTAGGGAGGTGTAAGCAGACGGACCTCTCCGGAGGCACTTACAGGGGCAATTAGGGTTAAGTGCCTTGCTCAACTGCACATCGATGGATGTTTCACCTTGTCGGCTCTGGGATTCGAATTAGCGATCTTCAGGTTACTAGCTAGGCTACCTTCTACCTGCTGCACTAGACAGGACACACACAGACAAAGGATGAGCATTTCTGTCTGTAATAAAGCCTTGTTTTGGGGGAAAAACTCATTATGATTGGCTGGGCCTGGTCCCCAGTTGGTGGGCCTGGCTGCCAAGTGGGTGGGCCTCTGCCCTCCCAAGCCCACCCATGGCTGCACCCCTGCCAGTCATGTGAAATCCATAGATTCGGGCCTCATTTATTTATTTCAATTAACTGATTTCCTTTATCTGAACTGTAAAATCTTAGAAAATGATGCATTTATATTTTGGTTCAGAGTAATTGTGATAAACATCTCACTGTGCTGCACCCAAAGCATTAGTCATTATACCGCCAGGCACATACTTATAAGCACTGTCTTCACAGCTAGGCTCTTTTCATATATTTCATTTCACCATTATACATACAAATATACAGAATGTAATGACAGTGATTCATCAAAAATGAATGTTCGGGTGACTATGTTTGCTTTATAGGTGGTCTGGAAGAATAGGATCCACATGTATTCTAGAGGAGAGGAGGAGACTTGGTCTAATTATTCCTGTCGTTGAATACAATCATTGGCTGAATCTCAGGGGTTGATGCCCTGTGAGCAGTGACAGGGAGATGCATGAAGGGTGAGCTACGCTCCTAGAGAGTGGAGGAGACACACACACACTGCACACGTACGCATACACACACACTGCACACGTACACACACACACACACACACTGCACACGTACACATACACACACACTGCACACACACACACACACGTACACACACACACACTGCACACGTACACATACACACACACTGCACACACACACACACACGTACACACACACACACTGCACACGTACATACACACTGCACACGTACATACACACGGCACACGTACATACACACGGCACACGTACATACACACGGCACACATACATACACACTGCACACGTACATACACACGGCACACGTACACACTGCACATGCACACACACACTGCACACGTACATACACACTGCACACGTACATACACACTGCACACGTACATACACACTGCACACGTACATACACACTGCACACACACACTGCACACGTACATACACACGGCACATGTACACACACACACACTGCCCACGTACATACACACGGCACATGTACACATACACTGCCCACGTACATGTACACATACACACACACACACGCACACTGCACATGTACATACACACACACACACATGCACTCGAGCACGAACACATGTATGTACACACACACACACACTTGCACGCATGCACACATGGCTGTAGCATGGGGTATTACCAGCTACAGCCGTCACACACTGCCACAGCCACAGCCACAGCCACAGCCACCACACCATTTAAAACAGAAAGGTATTGTTATTCTGCTCTTGCATGGCATCTAGCAGAGGTGCACCCAGGAGAGGAGGAGGACAAAAGCGAGAGAGGCAGGCAGTTTTATCTTAATGAAAATGGAGGGGAAGGGATAACATTTCCATGATGGTGGCTGTGCAAGTGCCATGATAATGTAGCGGTGAAACGTAGCCGTATAACAGGTCAATGTCATCTCCATCACAGTCCCACGGCTCCCCTCCACTCCCCTTCAGAGCTACTCTGCTCCTCCTCTGGCTCTGTTGGCTTGGCTTGGTGGTAGAGGGGGAAAAGCTATTAAATCAGGTAGGATTCAAAAGCACACCTGGTCCCGACCATCAATCTCTGTCTCCATTATAGTTCTGCCAATAGCATCGCCATGCTGGCTGCACACACTCTTTATAGTGGAGGTTTGATGTATATTTCACCAGGACGGGTGGGGCGGGGTGGTTGTGTGACAGAATGGGGTTTGGATATGAAAGAGCAGCTAGCTTCATTATGGCACCACAGGATCATCACTATGTGGAGTCACCACAAAACTGTCTGCCAAGGGAGAGGGGAGGAGGAGAAGGGGAGGGAGGTGGAGAGAGTGAGAGAGGGAGAGAGTGAGAGAGAGAGAGAGAGAGAGAGAGAGAGAGAGAGAGAGAGAGAGAGAGAGAGAGAGAGAGAGAGAGAGAGAGAGAGAGAGAGAGAGAGAGGTAGAGAGAGAGAGAGAGAGAGAGAGAGAGAGAGAGAGAGAGAGAGAGAGAGAGAGGGAAGTGGAGAGAGAAAGAGAGAGAGCGAGAGTGCGAGAGAGAGAGGGAGGTGGAGAGAAAGAGAGTGAGAGAGAGAGAGAGAGAGAGAGAGAGAGAGAGAGAGAGAGAGAGAGAGAGAGAGAGAGGGAAGGAAGGAAGGAGCAAGGAGAGATGGAGAGTGTGTGAGAGACTGAAGGAGAGTAAGGGAGGGAAATAAAAGTCAACAACCTGCTATACCATTAATCTTGTCTCATGCTGCAGTGTAGAGGCCGGCAGGCAGGCAGGCAATCACAAGCGGGCAGGCAGTCACAGGCTCCTTCGCCATCAAGCACATTTTGACAGGCCTGCTGCAGCCACAAAGCCACCAATAACAAAATGCTAAAATAGACCACAGAGGATTGGAACAGGTTTTGCATTGTCATAAAGAGACCACACAGGATTGGAGGAGGCCTTGCATTGTCATAAAGAGATCACAGAGGATTGGAGGAGGCCTTGCATCGTCATAAAGAGACCACAGAGGATTGGAGGAGGTCTTGCATCGTCATAAAGAGACCACAGAGGATTGGAGGAGGTCTTGCATCGTCATAAAGAGACCACAGAGGATTGGAGGAGGTCTTCATCGTCGTGACTGCTTTGCATTTCCTTTTTCCCTGGACTGAATCATGTTTTTCATTTCATTTTTACGTTTCAGTTTAACTGCTTGTATTGCCTCATTAATTTATAAACATTCATCTGCCAAATCTACCAATCTCTTACTGTGTCACATTCAGCCATACATTACTATACACCCTCACTCCCATTATATATAGGACCAAATACCCTTGAACAGGCCTTCTCACTCATAACTGTCTATAGGACCAAATACCCTAGAACAGGCCTTCTCACTCATAACTGTCTATAGGACCAAATACCCTAGAACAGGCCTTCTCACTCATAACTGCTAGCTGGTGAAAGAAAATGAGAAGAAATAGCATCAAATAATGGGAGCAATATGGACTTGTTTTTTGGCTTGTTCTTAGGAGCAGCGTGGAACCAATGAAAACAGACAGAATCCAGTGTGAGTTTATAGGCACTCGATCATCTCTTACAGACTGTAAGGAAGATTTTTACTAATCGAAAAATTAGCAATTCACATCATGTACACGGCCCCGCGGGCTATTCTCCACCCCCTGCTTTATCACAGTCTACATCCCAAACGGAACCCTATTCCCTATTATAGTGCACTACTTTAGACCAGGATCCCATAGGACTCTGTTCAACAATAGTGCACTATGAAGGGAATAGGCTGCCGTTTGGGAGGCAGGCATAGCCATACTAAATGTACCTGGAATCTGTTTTGATAACCAATTATGAATCAGCAGGAAGGAACTGAAGGAGGTTGTGATGTCACAATGCTGCCTCCCCCACCATCCGGACGTTTACACAACGCCTGACAGAATGGGTTACTGTGATACGC
The DNA here is from genome assembly GCA_030435695.1 of Brachymystax lenok tsinlingensis. Lineage (NCBI taxonomy): Eukaryota > Metazoa > Chordata > Actinopteri > Salmoniformes > Salmonidae > Brachymystax > Brachymystax lenok. The sequence goes on from CM059789.1 coordinate 6,674,245, forward strand.
CATTGCAAATACCGGGGGATTTTATGTAATGAACTTTCTTTTTTCTTCCAGGAACCAAGCTTGCCAAGGACATGGTGTACAGCATACGTACACATACCTACCTCCTCCCAATTCGACAGCATGCATACACATACCTACCCCCTCCCAATCCTACAGTGTATCTATACCTACCTACCTACCTCCTCCCAATCCTACAGTATATCTATACCTACCTACCTCCTCCCAATCCTACAGTATATCTATGCCTACCTACCTCCTCCCAATCCTACAGTATATCTAAACCTACCTACCTCCTCCCAATCCTACAGTATATCTAGACCTACCTACCTCCTCCCAATCCTACAGTATATCTATACCTACCTACCTCCCCCCAATCCTACAGTATATCTATACCTACCAACCTCCTCCCAATCCTATACTATATCTAAAACTATCTACCTCCTCCTAATCCTACAGTATATCTATAAATCTGTCGTTCTGCCCCTGAGCAAGGCAGTTAGCCCACTGTTCCCCGGGCGCCGAAGACGCGGATGTCGATTATCGATTAAGGCAGCTCTCTCTGATTCAGAGGGGCTGGGTTACATGCAGAAGATACATACGCATTCAGTAATGCTACTGACTAGGTATCTCCCTTTCCCTTCTATACATCCAATCCTACAGTATATCTATATCTGCCTACCTCCTCCCAATACTACAGTATATCTATACCTACCTACCTCCTCCCAATCCTACAGTATATCTATATCTACCTACCTCCTCCCAATACTACAGTATATCTATATCTAACTACCGCCTCCCAATCCTACAGTATATCTATATCTACCTACCTCCTCCCAATACTACAGTATATCTATACCTACCTACCTCCTCCCAATCCTACAGTATATCTATATCTACCTACCTCCTCCCAATACTACAGTATATCTATATCTACCTACCTCCTCCCAATCCTACAGTATATCTATATCTACCTACCTCCTCCCAATACTACAGTATATCTATACCTACCTACCTCCTCCTAATACTACAGTATATTTATACCTACCTACCTCACAATCCTACAGTGTATCTTTAACTACCTACCTCCTCCCAATCCTACAGTATATCTATACCTACCTACCTCCTCCCAATCCTACAGTATATCTATACCTACCTACCTCCTCCCAATACTACAGTATATCTATACCTACCTACCTCCTCCTAATACTACAGTATATTTATACCTACCTACCTCACAATCCTACAGTGTATCTTTAACTACCTACCTCCTCCCAATCCTACAGTATATCTATACCTACCTACCTCCTCCCAATCCTACAGTATATCTATACCTACCTACCTCCTCCCAATCCTACAGTATATCTATATCTACCTACCTCCCAATCCTACAGTATATCTATACCTACCTACCTCCTCCCAATCCTACAGTATATCTATACCTACCTACCTCCTCCCAATCCTACAGTATATCTATACCTACTTACCTCCTCCCAATCCTACAGTATATCTATACCTACCTACCTCCTCCTAATACTACAGTATATCTATATCTACCTACCTCCTCCCAATACTACAGTATATCTATATCTACCTACCTCCTCCTAATACTACAGTATATCTATATCTACCTACCTCCTCCCAATACTACAGTATATCTATATCTACCTACCTCCTCACAATACTACAGTATATCTATATCTACCTACCTCCTCCTAATACTACAGTATATCTATACCTACCTACCTCCTCCCAATCCTACAGTATATCTATATCTACCTACCTCCTCACAATACTACAGTATATCTATATCTACCTACCTCCTCACAATACTACAGTGTATCTATACCTACCTACCTCACAATACTACAGTATATCTATACCTACCTACCTCCTCCCAATACTACAGTATATCTATAATTACCTACCTCCTCCCAATACTACAGTATATCTATACCTACCTACCTCCTCCCAATACTACAGTATATTTATACCTACCTACCTCACAATCCTACAGTGTATCTTTAACTACCTACCTCCTCCCAATCCTACAGTATATCTATGCCTACCTACCTCCTCCCAATCCTACAGTATATCTATACCTACCTACCTCCTCCCAATCCTACAGTATATCTATACCTACCTACCTCCTCCCAATCCTACAGTATATCTATACCTACCTACCTACCTCCCAATCCTACAGTATATCTATACCTACCTACCTCCTCCCAATCCTACAGTATATCTATACCTACCTACCTCCTCCCAATCCTACAATATTTCTCTACCTACCTCCTCCCAATCCTACAGTATATCTTTACCTACCTCCCAATCCTACAGTATATCTTCAACTACCTACCTCTTCCCAATCCTACAGTATATCTATACCTACCTCCTCCTAATCCTACAGTATATCTATACCTACCTACCTCCTCCCAATCCTACAGTATATCTATACCTACCTACCTCCTCCCAATCGTACAGTATATCTATACCTACCTACCTCCTCCCAATCCTACAGTATATCTATACCTACCTACCTCCCCCCAATCCTACAGTATATCTATACCTACCTACCTCCTCCCAATCCTACAGTATATCTATACCTACCTACCTCCTCCCAATCCTACAGTATATCTATATCTACCTACCTCCCAATCCTACAATATTTCTCTACCTACCTCCTCCCAATCCTACAGTATATCTTTACCTACCTCCCAATCCTACAGTATATCTTCAACTACCTACCTCTTCCCAATCCTACAGTATATCTATACCTACCTCCTCCTAATCCTACAGTATATCTATACCTACCTACCTCCTCCCAATCCTACAGTATATCTATACCTACCTACCTCCTCCCAATCGTACAGTATATCTATACCTACCTACCTCCTCCCAATCCTACAGTATATCTATACCTACCTACCTCCCCCCAATCCTACAGTATATCTATACCTACCTACCTCCTCCAAATCCTACAGTATATCTATACCTACCTACCTCCTCCCAATCCTACAGTATATCTATATCTACCTACCTCCCAATCCTACAGTATATCTATACCTACCTACCTCCTCCCAATCCTACAGTATATCTATACCTACCTACCTCCTCCCAATCCTACAGTATATCTATATCTACCTACCTCCCAATCCTACAGTATATCTATACCTACCTACCTCCTCCCAATCCTACAGTATATCTATACCTACCTACCTCCCCCCAATCCTATACTATATCTAAAACTACCTACCTCCTCCCAATCCTACAGTATATCTATAAATCTGGCGTTCTGCCCCTGAGCAAGGCAGTTAGCCCACTGTTCCCCGGGCGCCGAAGACGCGGATGTCGATTGTCGATTAAGGCAGCTCTCTCTGATTCAGAGGGGCTGGGTTACATGCAGAAGATACATACGCATTCAGTAATGCTACTGACTAGGTATCTCCCTTTCCCTTCTATACATCCAATCCTACAGTATATCTATATCTACCTACCTCCTCCCAATACTACAGTATATCTATATCTACCTACCTCCTCACAATCTTACAGTGTATCTATACCTACCTACCTCCCAATCCTACTGTATATCTATACCTACCTACCTCCTCTCAATCCTACAGTATATCTATAACTACCTACCTCCTCCCAATCCTACAATATTTCTCTACCTACCTCCCCCCAATCCTACAGTATATCTTTACCTACCTACCTCCCAATCCTACAGTATATCTTTACCTACCTACCTCCACCCAATCCTACAGTATATCTTCAACTACCTACCTCTTCCCAATCCTACAGTATATCTATACATACCAACCTCATCCCAATCCTACAATATTTATCTACCTACCTCCCCCAATCCTACAGTATATCTTTACCTACCTACCTCCCAATCCTACAGTGTATCTATACCTACCTCCCACCAATCCTACAGTATATCTATACCTACCTACCTCCTCCCAATCCTACAATGTATCTATAACTACCTACCTACCTCCCAATCCTACAGTATATCTATACCTACCTACCTCCTCCCAATCCTACAGTATATCTATACCTACCTACCTCCCAATCCTACAGTGTATCTATACCTACCTCCTCCCAATCCTACAGTATATCTATACCTACCTACCTCCTCCCAATCCTACAGTATATCTATACCTACCTACCTCCCAATCCTACAGTGTATCTATACCTACCTACCTCCTCCCAATCCTACAGTATATCTATACCTACCTACCTCCCAATCCTACAGTGTATCTATACCTACCTACCTCCTCCCAATCCTACAGTATATCTATATCTACCTACCTCCTCCAAATACTACAGTATATCTATACCTACCTCCCCCCAATCCTACAGTGTATCTTTAACTACCTACCTTTTCCCAATCATATGGTGTACCAGTCTAATTATTGGATACAAATCATTATAGGACCTATACCCTATTCTGGACAAAACCTAACCCTCATACCAATCCTACACCGTAGGCTACAATTATATTTTGTTGAACAGATAACTATAGAAAGATAAATAACAAACGTAAATAACAAATGTAAACACCATCATTGTTAGTTGTTAATATTCAATACAATCAACATTCACAATATATTAACACAAAAGTATCTCACAAACTAACTTCAGTCTAAAGCTCAGAGACCAGCTCGAGTGAATCTCTTGAAAGTTTGAAAGGATATTTTTGCTTCAACAGGCACAGATTGATGGGGTGTCGTAGCCTCTCACATTGCTGCTACCAAATGAGCCATCGAACGGATCACTTAATGCCTCTCTGCAGGTGTTGAACTGGTGTCCTCTAGTCTCTCTACAGGTGTTGAACTGGTGTCCTCTAGTCTCTCTACAGGTGTTGAACTGGTATCCTCTAGTCTCTCTACAGGTGTTGAACTGGTGTCCTATAGTCTCTCTACAGGTGTTGAACTGGTGTCCTCTAGTTTCTCTACAGGTGTTGAACTGGTGTCCTCTAGTCTCTCTACAGGTGTTGAACTGGTGTCCTCTAGTCTCTCTACAGGTGTTGAACTGGTGTCCTCTAGTCTCTCTACAGGTGTTGAACTGGTGTCCTCTAGTCTCTCTACAGGTGTTGAACTGGTATCCTCTAGTCTCTCTACAGGTGTTGAACTGGTGTCCTATAGTCTCTCTACAGGTGTTGAACTGGTGTCCTCTAGTTTCTCTACAGGTGTTGAACTGGTGTCCTCTAGTCTCTCTACAGGTGTTGAACTGGTGTCCTCTAGTCTCTCTACAGGTGTTGAACTGGTGTCCTCTAGTCTCTCTGCAGGTGTTGAACTGGTGTCCTCTAGTTTCTCTACAGGTGTTGAACTAGTGTCCTCTAGTTTCTCTACAGGTGTTGAACTGGTGTCCTCTATCAAAGCTTGTGTCATCACTTAATATCTCCCAGCTCTCTGGTGGTGTTGGTGAGACATCTCACAGAGAGAGTAGAGGTGGTGGTGACAGACAGTATACAGACAGTATTCCGGTTTTGTGTGTGAGGTGTAATCAATGTTTTTCATAGCCGTCATGTCTACTTTTATCCAATGTAAAAAAAACTAAAATACGTTTCAAATGTTGCTACATAAGACCGAATCGAGCCGGTCCGTCACAAAAACTAAACAAAATATTTGTGTCCACTTTAAAAAGTCTTCCTCATTCCAGTCTCCGTTGTAATGAGTCACGCGCAGCACATTCAGAAAACATCTTATTTAGTTTATATTCTTCCTAAACGTTCATTATTTTATTGCAAACATTTTAAGTGATATAGTATCGCTCCTGCCTCATTATAAATTATTATTTTAAGGTAAATATACTAACGGTAGCTATAGCGAAGACACTGTCCTAGGTAAATGGTTATAGCCTACAGCAGAATCAATGACTCCCCAACTCGGATTCAATGCAGCATACTAAATGAGAAAAAATGATTTAACTGCCTGGCGCTCAGGCTGAAATGCTGCTGTAAGCTTTTATAGGACAGCATTCAGTCTGACCTATCCACATAAAGTCTGTGGGCAGCAGCAAATGACCAGACAGTGTGTTAGAAGACTGGTATTGATTAGTAGAGGTGAGGATGATAACAGACTGGTATTGATTAGTAGAGGTGAGGATGACAACAGACTGGTATTGATTAGTAGAGGTGAGGATGACAACAGACTGGTATTGATTAGTAGAGGTGAGGATGACAACAGACTGGTATTGATTAGTAGAGGTGAGGATGACAACAGACTGGTATTGATTAGTAGAGGTGAGGATGACAACAGACTGGTATTGATTAGTAGAGGTGAGGCTGACAACAGACTGGTATTGATTAGTAGAGGTGAGGATGACAACAGACTGGTATTGATTAGTAGAGGTGAGGATGATAACAGCCTGGTATTGATTAGTAGAGGTGAGGCTGACAACAGCCTGGTATTGATTAGTAGAGGTGAGGATGACAACAGCTTGGTATTGATTAGTAGAGGTGAGGCTGACAACAGCCTGGTATTGATTAGTAGAGGTGAGGATGACAACAGACTGGTATTGATTAGTAGAGGTGAGGATGACAGCAGACTGGTATTGATTAGTAGATGTGAGGATGACAACAGCCTGGTATTGACACGCACACACACACAAGCACAGGAGCCACACACACACACACACACACACACACACACACACACACACACACACACACACACACACACAGACACACACACACACACACACACACTCACACGCACAAAAGACACACACACACAGACGACACACACACACACTCACACGCACAAAAGACACACACACACACACACAGACACACACACACTCACACACACAGGAGACACACACACACACTCACACACAGGAGACACACACACACACACACACACACACACAAGAGAGACACACACACACACACAAAGAGAGAGACACACACACACACACTCACACGCACACACTCAAACACGCACAGACACACAAGCACAGGAGCCACACACACACACACACACACACACACACACACACACACACACACACACACACACACACACACACACACACACACACACACACACACACACACACACACACACACACACACAGGAGACACACACCCAGAGACAAGCACGCACATACGTAGACACGCATGCACGAATGCACATGCACACACAGACACACACCGAGAGAGGGAGACTGTATAAGTTATAGGAATGTAGTTACTGCTGCTACAATGTACACATTATTCCATCCTCAAATACCTTTAACACATTTAAAACAAATCTTTGGATCGTTTCTACAGGAGGAGACAGCTGGCTTCAACTGTGAAGAGCTGGAGCAGAACGTGTTTTAAACCTACAGTATTTGTGACAGACTAAATTGTGAGAGATTTTGCCTGGCTGGCCGAGCATTTACAGCGTGTGGAATGAGTTCCTGCGGCTGTTGCTGCTGTATAACCTCTGTGTACGTGCGTGTGTGTGTGTGTGTGTACGTGCGTGTGTGTGTGTATGGTGTATAACCTCTGTGTATGTGTGTTTTTGTGTACGTGCGTGTGTGTGTGTGTACGTGCGTGTGTGTGTGTGTATGGTGTATAACCTCTGCCCCATGATGAAGGTCTAGAGCCCTGTTGGCATCCGGACAGAGCTCACATGAGTAATGTTTTAATGTGAACTTATTAGGCTGTATTACAACCGGGCCGTGATCGGGAGTCCCATAGGGCGGCGTACAATTGGCCCAGCGTGGGCCGGGTTCAGTCGGGACAGGCCGTCATTGTAAATAAGAATTTGTTCTTAACGGACCTGCCTGGTTAAATACAGGGTCAATGTGAAAAACGTCACAAGAAAACAATCAAATCAATTACGGTTGCTCTTGGTAAAGACGGTTATTTTTCCAACTCAAAGATCGAGTTGACCCTAAAGAGTTGAAGCCACAGGACTCTTCTAGCAGACTCTATTTCCTTAACTGGGGATTTTTGACCGTTTACATTGAACAACACAGCAGCTTTTCAGCATGTTTTGCTGAAAATAGACAACGAAGTTGGCTCTTTTTACCCTGGGGGGGTAAACGTGGTCAGTGGAACGCAGACCGTGGGAGATAGAACAAGGACGCCGGATTTGCGCACATTGGACAAATCGGATGTAACAAAGTGGATATTCGTCAAACCCGTCATGATTGATATATTGTAATAGACCCACAACGTAGTTACTGAGGTCAGATTTGTATATATTTGGCTGTTTTCACTGCATACAATTTAGAATTAGTCCCTTTTCAGGTTTAGAAGAAGTGACTGCTAAATGCTAACTTCTGTTTGTTTACGCTGGTGGCATAGCTTGCATACAGAAATCGTGGTGGTAGGCAAAGTCATTTTTAACTGTAATGCAGTTGATTGGTGATGAGGACATGGACATGTGTTGGTCTTGACATCCACACAAGCTATATACTCTGATTTCTACTTCAACATAGCGTGAAATACAAAGTGTAAACAATATCCTAAATGTAGGTTAGATTTGCTGGAGGGCAATAAGCAGATTTCGGAATCTATCTCTCACTACGTTTTTACGCCACACGCTTCAATGGCAATTCCATTGTTTTGGTCGAGTTCCATTGACCTCTTTACCACATCTATTAAATTACTAGAGGGGATATGTCATGAACCCTCAAAGTTCCAGAATGGGATGAAAATGGCAGCCATATTGGTCAGGGAGAAATCCCAAACTGTCAAATTGGAATGAATGGCTGTAGAGGCATAATCCTGATTTTACTTATCCAGTAAAATACAAAGTAAGGCATGCGATACATCAGAAAATGTGTAATAGAATTGTCGTTAACCTAAAATATTGTAATATAATTATAAACACAGTTTATATGGGTTTTATTCGAATTGTCTGCATAAATATCCTCTAAAACAAATGGAAACAGACCATAATTGTTTAAAATTGTGTTTTCTTGGAAATCTGTGAGTGCTATTTTGTGATACAATACGGTGGTGTAAAGTACTTCTATTTTTAAGGTATCTTTACTTTTACTCAAGTATGACAATTTAGTACATTTTCCACCACTGATACAATATCAGTAGCTACTTGTTGCATTTACAACTGGTCTAAGTCCTGTCATCAACTGACTTCAGCCGGTGTATCAGGCTGTGGATTGACTGTCTCGTTTGAATGGAATGTTGGCATATTAGCAGTTCATTTCATCTCAAATTAATGGAATCATTACTCAAAAAAAGCCAGCTAGCTATCTAACAAACAAACAGTGCAGATAAATTATTCACTATTTTACACAAGATCCATGGTCGATCAATGGCCCCGGTGATGTACTGGTCCGTACACACTACCCTCTGTAGCGCCTTACGGTCAGATGCCGAGCAGTTGCCATACCAGGCGGTGATGCAACCAGTCAGGATGCTCTCGATGGTGCAGATGTAGAACTTTTTGAGGATCTGGGGACCCGTGCCATTAGTGTTCAATCACATGTAAAGGAAATATCTGTCAAGAATTGTGGGTATTGGTTCAGTGAGTCAGGTGCAGGAGAGCAGAGATGTGTGGACTCGGTATTTAATGTGACAACAGCACCAGTACACAAACGATACAAGGTGCCTGAAAAAATACCTGTCTCACAAAAATAACGGGCGTAAAACACAGAAACCGGCAAACAATCAACCAGCCGTATAATAACAAATCTGAACAATGAATATAAACACGCACACAAACATGGGGGAAACAGAGGGTTAAATAATGAACATGTAATTGGGACCAGGTACCAGGTGTGTAGAAACAAAGACAAAACAAATGGAAAAATGAAAAGTGGATTGGCGATGGCTAGAAGGCCGGTGACGTCGACCGCCAAACGCCGCCCAACTAGGAGAGGGACCGACTTCGGCGGAAGTCGTGACAATATCAAAGTAAATTATTAAAGTAAAAATCTAATTGCTATGTGAGGGTTATCAATGTTGCTATACATTATGTGAGGGTTATCCATGTTGATATACACTCTGTGAGGGTTATCCATGTTGATATACACTGTGAGGGTTATCCATGTTGATATACACTGTGAGGGTTATCCATGTTGATATACACTGTGAGGGTTATCCATGTTGATATACATTATGTGAGGGTTATCCATGTTGATATACACTATGTGAGGGTTATCCATGTTGATATACACTGTGAGGGTTATCCATGTTGATATACACTGTGAGGGTTATCCATGTTGATATACACTGTGAGGGTTATCCATGTTGCTATACATTATGTGAGGGTTATCCATGTTGATATACACTCTGTGAGGGTTATCCATGTTGATATACACTGTGAGGGTTATCCATGTTGATATACACTGTGAGGGTTATCCATGTTGCTATACACTCTGTGAGGGTTATCCATGTTGATATACACTATGTGAGGGTTATCCATGTTGATATACATTATGTGAGGGTTATCCATGTTGATATACACTATGTGAGGGTTATCCATGTTGCTATACATTATGTGAGGGTTATCCATGTTGATATACACTATGTGAGGGTTATCCATGTTGCTATACATTATGTGAGGGTTATCCATGTTGATATACAATCTGTGAGGGTTATCCATGTTGCTATACACTATGTGAGGGTTATCCATGTTGATATACACTCTGTGAGGGTTATCCATGTTGATATACACTATGTGAGGGTTATCCATGTTGATATACACTGTGAGGGTTATCCATGTTGCTATACACTCTGTGAGGGTTATCCATGTTGATATACACTATGTGAGGGCTATCCATGTTGATATACACTGTGAGGGTTATCCATGTTGCTATACACTCTGTGAGGGTTATCCATGCTGATATACACTATGTGAGGGTTATCCATGTTGATATACACTGTGAGGGTTATCCATGTTGCTATACATTATGTGAGGGTTATCCATGTTGATATACACTGTGAGGGTTATCCATGTCGATATACACTATGTGAGGGTTATCCATGTTGATATACATTATGTGAGGGTTATCCATGTTGATATACACTATGTGAGGGTTATCCATGTTGATATACACTGTGAGGGTTATCCATGTTGCTATACACTCTGTGAGGGTTATCCATGTTGATATACACTATGTGAGGGTTATCCATGTTGATATACACTGTGAGGGTTATCCATGTTGCTATACACTCTGTATGTGAGGGTTATCCATGTTGATATACACCTGTGAGGGTTATCCATGTTATCCATGTTGATATACACTATGTGAGGGTTATCCATGTTGATATACACTGTGAGGGTTATCCATGTTGCTATACACTCTGTGAGGGTTATCCATGCTGATATACACTATGTGAGGGTTATCCATGTTGATATACACTGTGAGGGTTATCCATGTTGCTATACATTATGTGAGGGTTATCCATGTTGATATACAATCTGTGAGGGTTATCCATGTTGCTATACACTATGTGAGGGTTATCCATGTTGATATACACTCTGTGAGGGTTATCCATGTTGATATACACTATGTGAGGGTTATCCATGTTGCTATACATTATGTGAGGGTTATCCATGTTGATATACACTATGTGAGGGTTATCCATGTTGCTATACATTATGTGAGGGTTATCCATGTTGATATACAATATGTGAGGGTTATCCATGTTGCTATACATTATGTGAGGGTTATCCATGTTGATATACATTATGTGAGGGTTATCTATGTTGCTATACATTATGTGAGGGTTATCCATGTTGCTATACATTATGTGAGGGTTATCCATGTTGCTATACTGCATTGTAGTTAGTCCTATAGTGGTAGAAGGATTCAGAAAATAGTTGATTGTGATTTCTGTGCATATTCTACTCACTCACATCTAAATAACAAACTGTTTTGACTGACTGTGAATGATGAAGGATACACTGTGGACTCAGCCCTGCGTTAGGTGTGCAGAACATCACACACGTCCAAAGCTACATTGATTTAACTATTCTGCTGCCTTCCTGTGTGTGTGTGAATATATGGGATATTTACATTTTGTTTTAACAGCCAGTGTCAGGATGATTTAAATAGATGGCCTCTTCTTCTCCTTTGCCGTCGATGCTGGCTGAACAGAGCTCCTCTGTTGCTCCTACAGCACATGGAGCTGCAGGCGTTGTGGAAGCAGAGGACAGCATTGTGCCTGCAATGCAGAGGCTGTTCGGGAGGGACACAGATTGCTTTGTAGCTATTGAGACAACACTGATACGCTGCTAAGACTGTGGACCAACGTCAGCAATCGCTTCACGACATTTAGTGGGAGGTTGGAGGAAGAGGTTGGAGGAAGAGGTTGGAGGAAGAGGTTGGAGAAAGAGGTTGGAGGAAGAGGTTGGAGGAAGAGGTTGGAGGAAGAGGTGAGGAAGAGGTGAGGAAGAGGTGAGGAAGAGGTGAGGAAGAACACACTGCTTCGTGACTACATTGTTGTTTCCTGTTTATGGTCAGAGAGGCGGAGCTCTTTAAACTTAAATATAAATACATAAATATATAAATATATAAAAGGGATTCGGGAGAAAGAAAATACCCCACATGCACACTAACAAAGAAATAACCGTGGTATATGTCAAATCAAATCAAATCAAATGTTATTGGTTACATACACATGGTTAGCTGATGTTATTGGTTACGTACACATGGTTAGCTGATGTTATTGGTTACGTACACATGGTTAGCTGATGTTATTGGTTACGTACACATGGTTAGCTGATGTTATTGCGAGTGTAGTGAAATCCTTCTGCTTCTAGATCCGACAGTGCAGCAATATCTAACAGGTAATATCTAACAATATCTAATATTCAACAACAGAACCTAATATCTAACAATTCCACAACAAAACCTAATACACACAATCTAGTAAAGGGATGGGATGAGAATATATAAGTATAAAATATATGGATGAGCAGTGACAGAGGGGCTAAGATGCAATAGATAGTATAGAATAGATAGTGAAGGATAGTGTACAGTATATACATATGAGATGAGTAATGCGAGATATGTAAACATTCTTAAATTGGCATTAATCAAGTGACTAGTGTTCCAATTATTAAAGTGGCCAATGATATCAAGTCTGTAGGTAGGCAGCAGCCTCTCTGTGCTAGTGGTGTCTGTTAAACAATCTGATGGCCTTGAGATAGAAGATCTTTTTTTCTCTCTGTCCCAGCTTTGATGCACCTGTACTGACCTCACCTTCTGGATGGAAGCGGGGTTGCCTTCCTGTGACATCGGGTGCTGTAGGTGTCCTGGAGGGCAGGTAGTTTGCCCCCGGTGATGCGTTATGCAGACCGCACCAGCCTCTGGAGAGCCTTATGGTTGTGGGCGGAGCAGTTGCCGTACCAGGTGGTGATACAGCCTGACAGGATGATCTCAGTTGTGCATCTGTAAAAGTTTGTGAGTGTTTTCGGTGACAAGCCACATTTTTTCAGCCTCCTGAGGTTGAAGAAGCGCTGTTGTGCCTTCTTCACCACACTATCTGTGTGCGTGGACCATTTCAGGTTGTCTGTGATGTGTACACCGAGGAACTTAAAACTTTCCACCTTCTCCACTGCTGTCCCATCGATGTGGATAGGGTGGTGCTCCCCCTGCTGTTTCCTGAAGTCCACGATCATCTCTTTTGTTTTGCTGACGTTGAGTGAGAGGTTATTTTCCTGACACCACACTCCGAGGGCCCTCACCTCCTCCCTGTAGGCTGTTTCGTTGTTGTTGGTAATCAAGCCTACCACTGTTGTGTCTGCAAACTTGATGATTGAGTTGGAGGCCTGCATGGCCACGCAGTCGTGGGTGAACAGGGAGTACAGGAGGGGGCTGAGAACGCATCCTTATGGAGATGTTATTTCCTGCCTTCACGACCTGGGGGCGACCCATCAGGAAGTCCAGGACCCAGTTGCACAGGGCGGGGTCGAGACTCAGTGTCTCCAGCTTGGAGGGTACTATGGTGTTGAATGCTGAGCTGTAGTCAATGAACAGCATTCTTACATGTGTATTCCTCTTGTCCAGATGGTACAGGGCAGTGTGCGGTGCGATTGAAGTGGGTCTAGGGTAACAGGTGATATGATCCTTGACTAGTCTCTCAAATCACTTCATGATGACAGAAGTGAGTGATACGGGGCGATAGTCATTTAGTTCTGTTACCTTAGCTTTCTTGGGAACAGGAACAACGGTGACCATCTTGAAGTATGTAGGGACAACAGACTGGGATAGGGATTGATTGAATATGTCTGTAAACACAACATACAGCTGGTCTGCGCATGCTCTGAGGACGCGGCTAGGGATGCCGTCTGGGCCGGCAGCCTTGCAAGGGTTAACACGTTTAACTGTTTTACTCACATCGGCCAAGGAGAAGGAGAGCCCACAGTCTTTGGTAGCGGGCCGTGTCGGTGGCACGGTCTGACACTATACAGAGATAACCCATGTTGGTCAGACACTGTACAGGGATAACCCAGGTTGGTCTGACACTATACAGAGATAACCCGGGTTGGTATGACACTATACTTGGGAAACAGAGCATAGCTTTGGTTTGAGCACTGTCAAGGGCAGAGAACGTTTAAAGTCACCAATGACCAGATTGTGACTCATAGGTTTGCCATTAAATCAAGTCCTGAGGCTGGGCCGAGACAGTCGGCCTCTGCTCTGGTACTTAATGTACTGTAGCCAAGCCAGGGCTGAGAGAAAAGGAGCTTTCTTTAGAGTAATGGTTGGAGGTTGAGCCTCTATCTAATGAACAACCATGACAGAAACTAGAAAATATACTCTCCTACTCTCCTCTCTACCCAATTAATGTCATTCTCACTTCAGAGTTCAACCGATATGACAGCCAGGTAAACAACCGTGGCCAAACACTGTTGCCTGGCCCAGGAGGGAAAAACATATATTGGGGAAAAAATGACTGACTGTTGGTACAACGATAGCTGGTTCTTGTGCACTCTGGCTCCGTGGATGAAGTGGAGGGAACTTGAGTTTTGCAGGAGTCTCAATAGCCTTGCGAGCCACCCTGATCTCTCGAGCTTATAGGAATGGTGTAATCAGGGTGATTCGTGAGGCTATAACTACACTGGTACGTGCTTTCAGTTTTGTGCGAATGCTGCCATTAATCCACGGTTTCTGTTTATGGAAGGTTATAATAATCACAGTGGGTACAACAACTCCTATACACTTCCTTATAAACTCGCTCATCGAGTCAGCGTATACGTCAATGTGAATTTTATAGTATCAAATCACTTTATTCCTGGATGTTTCATAGGACGAGGATACTGAAGAGAGCTCAGACTTTTAGTTAGCAAGATGCATGCTACAGAACTGAATACATTTTTTAAAGCTTTGTGTTCTTAGAGAGAGGAGCTACCTGAGGCCATGTGCTCCAAGGTAGAGGAGCTACCTGAGGCCATGTGCTCCATGGTAGGGGAGCTACCTGAGGCCATGTGCTCCAAGGTAGAGGAGCTACCTAAGGCCAAGTGCTCCAAGGTAGAGGAGCTACCTGAGGCCATGTGCTCCATGGTAGGGGAGCTACCTGAGGCCATGTGCTCCATGGTAGAGGAGCTACCTGAGGCCATGTGCTCCAAGGTAGAGGAGCTACCTGAGGCCATGTGCTCCAAGGTAGAGGAGCTACCTGAGGCCATGTGCTCCATGGTAGGGGAGCTACGTGAGGCCATGTGCTCCAAGGTAGAGGAGCTACCTGAGGCCATGTGCTCCAAGGTATAGGAGGTAATCAGTAAGAACTAAAAAGGAACTAGGAAAACATTATTTTGTGATTTAATAAGAAAACTTCATCATATATCTCAAAATCATGCCATCAGAGTTGTACAGCGTCACCATATACACTGAGTGTCCAAAACATTAGGAACACCTGCTTTTCCATGACATTGACTGACCAGCTGAATCCAAGTGAAAGCTATGATCCCTTATTGATATCACTTGTTAAATCCACTTCAATCAGCATAGATGGGGAAGAGACAGGCTAAATAATGATTTTTACGCCTTGAGATAATTGAGACACGGATTGTGTATGAGTGCCTTTCAGAGGGTGAATGGGCAAGACAAAATATTGAAGTGCCTTTGAACAGAGTATGGTAGTGGGTGCCAGGCGTACCGGTTTGAGTGTGCCAAGAACTGTAATGCTGCTGGGTTTTTCACGCTAAACAGTTTCCCGTGTGTATCAAGAATGATCCACAACCCAAAGGACATCCGGTCAAATTGACACGACCATGGGAAGCATTGAGTGAACACGGGCCAGTATCCCTGTAGAACGCTTTTGACACCTTGTAGAGTCTGATGAATTAAGCTTGTTCTGACGAGCAAAAGGGGGTATAACTCAGTATCAGGAAGGTGTTCCTAATGTTTTGAACAGATGCTGAAAAAGAGGCTGTTACACTAAACATTACAGTAGACTGTTACACTAAACATTACTGTAGACTGTAACACTAAACATTACAATAGACTGTTAAACTAAACATTACAGTAGACTGTTAAACTAAACATTACAATAGACTGTTAAACTAAACATTACAATAGACTGTTAAACTAAACATTACAGTAGACTGTTAAACTAAACAATACAGTAGACTGTTAAACTAAACATTACAATAGACTGTTAAACTAAACATTACAATAGACTGTTAAACTAAACATTACAGTAGACTGTTAAACTAAACAATACAGTAGACTGTTAAACTAAACATTACAATAGACTGTTAAACTAAACATTACAATAGACTGTTAAACTAAACATTACAGTAGACTGTTAAACTAAACAATACAGTAGACTGTTAAACTAAACATTACAATAGACTGTTAAACTAAACATTACAGTAGACTGTTAAACTAAACAATACAGTAGACTGTTAAACTAAACAATACAGTAGACTGTTAAACTAAACATTACAATAGACTGTTAAACTAAACATTACAATAGACTGTTAAACTAAACATTACTGTAGACTGTTACACTAAACATTACAGTAGACTGTTAAACTAAACATTACAGTAGACTGTTAAACTAAACATTACAATAGACTGTTAAACTAAACATTACAATAGACTGTTAAACTAAACATTACAGTAGACTGTTAAACTAAACAATACAGTAGACTGTTAAACTAAACATTACAATAGACTGTTAAACTAAACATTACAGTAGACTGTTAAACTAAACAATACAGTAGACTGTTAAACTAAACATTGTAGTAGACTGTTAAACTAAACACTACTGTAGACTGTAACACTAAACATTACTGTAGACTGTTACACTAAACATTACAGTAGACTGTTACACTAAACATTACAGTAGACTTTTACAATAAACATTACAATAGACTGTTACACTAAACATTACAGTAGACTGTTAAACTAAACATTACTGTAGACTGTTACACTAAACATTACAGTAGACTGTTAAACTAAACATTACAGTAGACTGTTAAACTAAACATTACAATAGACTGTTAAACTAAACATTACAATAGACTGTTAAACTAAACATTACAGTAGACTGTTAAACTAAACAATACAGTAGACTGTTAAACTAAACATTACAATAGACTGTTAAACTAAACATTACAGTAGACTGTTAAACTAAACAATACAGTAGACTGTTAAACTAAACATTGTAGTAGACTGTTAAACTAAACACTACTGTAGACTGTAACACTAAACATTACTGTAGACTGTTACACTAAACATTACAGTAGACTGTTACACTAAACATTACAGTAGACTTTTACAATAAACATTACAATAGACTGTTACACTAAACATTACAGTAGACTGTTAAACTAAACATTACTGTAGACTGCTAAACTAAACATTGTAGTAGACTGTAACACTAAACATTATAGTAGACTGTTACACTAAACATTACTGTAGACTGTAACACTAAACATTATAGTAGACTGTTACACTAAACATTACTGTAGACTGTTAAACTAAACATTGTAGTAGACTGTAAGACTGAACATTACAGTAGAATGTGATGCTAAACATTATAGTAGACTGTAACACTAAACATTTGTGTAGACTGTTAAACTAAACATTACTGTAGACTGTTAAACTAAACATTATAGTAGACTGTTAAACTAAACATTACTGTAGACTGTTAAACTAAACATTATAGTAGACTGTTACACTAAACATTACTGTAGACTGTAACACTAAACATTTGTGTAGACGTTAACACTAAACAGTATAGTAGACTGTAACAGTAAACACTATTGTAGACTTTAACACTAAACATTACTACAGACTATTACACTAAACGTTATAGTAGACTGTTACACTAAACACTACTGTAGACTGTTACACTAAACATTATAATAGACTGTTACACTAAACATTATTGTAGACTGCTACACTAAACATTACTGTAGACTGTTACACTAAACATTACAGTAGACTGTAACACTAAACATTAAAATAGACTGTTGCACTGAGCATTACAATAGACTGTAACACTAAACATTACAATTAATTGTTACACTGAGCATTACAATAGACTGTTACACTAAACATTACAATAGACTGTAACACTAAACATTACAATTAATTGTTACACTGAGCATTACAATAGACTGTTACATTAAACATTACAATAAATTGTTATGCTGAGCATTACTGTAGAATGTTAAACTAAACTTTACAGTAGACTGTTACACTAAACATTACTGTAGACTGTTACACTTAACATTACTGTAGTCTGTAACACTAAACATTACAATAAATTGTTATGCTGAGCATTACTGTAGAATGTTAAACTAAACTTTATAGTAGTCTGTAACACTGAGCATTACAATAGACTGTTACACTAAACATTACAATAAACTGAGATAACCCGGGTTGGTCTGACACTATACTTGGGAAACAGAGAATATCTTTGGTTTGAGCACTGTCAAGGGCAGAGAACATTTAAAGTCACCAATGACCAGATTGTGACTCATAGGTTTGCCATTAAATCAAGTCCTGAGGCTGGGCCGAGACAGTCGGCCTCTGCTCTGGTACTTAATGTACTGTAGCCAAGCCAGGGCTGAGAGAAAAGGAGCTTTTTTTAGAGTAATGGTTGGAGGTTGAGCCTCTATCTAATGAACAACCATAACAGAAACTAGAAAATATACTCTCCTACTCTCCTCTCTACCCAATTAATGTCATTCTCAGTTCAGAGTTCAACCGATACGACAGCCAGGTAAACAACCGTGGCCAAACACTGTTGCCTGGCCCAGGAGGGCAAAACACATTATAGGGGAAAAAAAGACTGCCTGTTGGTACAACGATAGCTGGTTCTTGTGCAATCTGGCGCCGTTGATGAAGTGGAGGGAACTTGAGATCTGCAGGAGTCTCAATAGCCTTGCGAGCCACCCTCATCTCTCGAGCCTCTAGGAATGGTGTAATCAGGGTGGTTCGTGAGGCTAGTGTCAATCCTGAATTGGTTCCCCAATACAATCAGGACATACAGTAAGGCCCTCTGCATTATTGCAATATGCATATGACCCAAGATCATTATTGGCTCAATGGATGTAAGGTTGGCAGTTCTCCTGCTAGAGTCTCAATCCTTTGGGGAAAACTGCTCCTATATAAACACTTGGATCCCCAGTACAATAAGGAAATAAATGCAAAATCTACAGCTGCCCATTTGCCATTCACATGACCCAATCATACCATGTTCATGAGATTCAACAATGCTTTCCACTGATAACATGTGTTCTCCCAGCACCGCAGTGGTTGACGATGGAATATCTGTAGCCTATGAAACAGAGACAAGTGAGCTCCACCCTGCCTTCCAGGATAGGATGATTTATCTGTCCGTGTTCATTCCGGAGCCCAACCCCCTTCTATAAATTACTGTGACGAGGAGATTAAATCTTTTATTATGGACAGGTATAGGACTGGAATAACTTGGGTTGCGTCTCAAATGGAACTGTATTCCCTATATAGTGCCCATAGGTCTCTGGTCAAAAGTAGTGCACTATGTAGGAAATAGGGAGCCATTTGGGACGCAGTCCTACTTGCCCTATCTCTGAAAGTCAAACACTTAACAGAATGCCGGAGCCTATTAGGATTCTGGTGGGACAGGGGTCTGTTAATTGCATTGCTGTGAACAGTAAAGGGTCGTTATCTATGTGGAAGGTGAGACCTTCTCATACAAATCATGCATGGCTGCCTCTGAAATGGCACCCTGTTCCCTAGTGCACTACTTTTGACCAGGGTCCTATGGGCAGTAAGTGTAAAATACATATACATCCGAAATGGCACCTACTCCATATATAGTGCACTACTATGGGCCCTGGTCAAAAATAGTAAACTATATAGGAATTAGAGTGCCATTTCAGACGCAGTCTATGTTTTAAACTTTCTCAGTACGGGTGTCTTATGAGAAGTGATGGGTGCTTATTTTGTCGATAAATAAACAGCAACATTGGCCCTACTAGTAAGGGCTTCCCACTGAAATATTCTAATGGTTTCCACTGTGTCACAAAGGTCACGGGGTACGAATCGTCTTCCCCGCTGAGAAACAACGAAGTCAACATCTTGGGTCATTATTAAAATGAGTAATGTGGCTAATTAAGATATCAACTGATCAGTTAGAGTATTACCACTTCAGAAATAAACAGTGTAGCTGCTGCATACATAATGGAACTATTCATCCTTGCTGCTTCTGTTTTCTCTTCTCCATATAATCTAGTAATAATGTGTTTTCACAGCTTCAGGGAGATGGCAGCTTTTGTTGTTGTCTTGAGCAAGAAGGGAATACCATTCCAACACATGTCTCTGCAGGCTTATGGTGATTTCTTAGCCAACATGATATGGCTTCTGTAGTAAGCTAAGGAAATAACATTCTCCCAGAATGAGAGATATAGGACTTGGAATCAATCAGGTTTAATATGAGTTGCAACAAGAGAACAAGCAGTCAGTCAGGAGCAGACAGATTTTCAACATCAAAGGAAGGACTCAGCATTATTGTATGTGTGTTACAGACCATGTAGCTAGGACCCTTAGACATAATGAGTCAGGTTACAGACCATGTAGCTAGGACCTCTAGACATAATGAGTCAGGTTACAGACCATGTAGCTAAGACCCCTAGACATAATGAGTCAGGTTACAGACCATGTAGCTAGGACCCCTAGACATAATGAGTCAGGTTACAGACCATGTAGCTAGGACCCCTAGACATAATGAGTCAGGTTACAGACCATGTAGCTAGGACCCCTAGACATAATGAGTCAGGTTACAGACCATGTAGCTAAGACCCCTAGACATAATGAGTCAGGTTACAGACCATGTAGCTAGGACCCCTAGACATAACGAGTCAGGTTACAGAACATGTAGCTAGGACCCTTAGACATAATGAGTCAGGTTACAGACCATGTAGCTAGGACCCTTAGACATAATGAGTCAGGTTACAGACCATGTAGCTAAGACCCCTAGACATAATGAGTCAGGTTACAGACCATGTAGCTAGGACCCCTAGACATAATGAGTCAGGTTACAGACCATGTAGCTAGGACCCCTAGACATAATGAGTCAGGTTACAGACCATGTAGCTAGGACCCCTAGACATAATGAGTCAGGTTACAGACCATGCAGCTAGGACCCCTAGACATAACGAGTCAGGTTACAGACCATGTAGCTAGGACCCCTAGACATAATGAGTCAGGTTACAGACCATGTAGCTAGGACCCCTAGACATAATGAGTCAGGTTACAGACCATGTAGCTAGGACCCCTAGACATAATGAGTCAGGTTACAGACCATGTAGCTAGGACCCCTAGACATAATGAGTCAGGTTATAGACCATGTAGCTAGGGCCCCTAGACATAATGAGTCAGGTTACAGACCATGTAGCTAGGCCTAACACCCCTAAAGCTACTTACTAAAGCTACTTACGAATTTAGCCTTGGGGGCAGAATTGCCCCTAGACATAACGAGTGCAGCAAAATCAGTAGGCTAGTTTTTGGTTAGGTAACAGTACACTGTCTCCATCTAATACTCTTTTATGTCTCTTCATTATACA
Organism: Brachymystax lenok tsinlingensis; assembly: GCA_030435695.1. NCBI lineage: Eukaryota > Metazoa > Chordata > Actinopteri > Salmoniformes > Salmonidae > Brachymystax > Brachymystax lenok. The sequence continues at coordinate 6,696,225 of CM059789.1, forward strand.
CAGCACGCTTAAAGAATCCACATGTGAGAGAATATTATGCTAATTAAACATACCAATCTTTTCTTTTTCACTAGAGTCAAACCAAAGACTTCAGAGGATATCTCCAAAATGGACTGTTGGGAACAGTTAAACAATCCTTAATTTATATATATATATATCCATTAAATCCCACAGTACGTGCAGAGAAAGTGTGTGTGTGTGTGCTTTTTTCAATGGGGTTTCTTCTGGACTGATACAGAAGTGACATTCATTTTCCATCTCCTTGATGTATTCCTGAAGGTCCATCCTGCTATCTAGATGGAGGGAAGTTATATCCCTTAAGGGAGCAATATCATAGATCATAAACGGCAAGCTTTGCATAAATAAGACATCTATATGAGTACATTAGAAGTCTGCCCCATGCACAACTCTGCCCCCAAGGCTAAATTTGTGAATAGCTTTAGTAAACATTTATACTTAATATTTGACTTTCTCAATTTCCTTTTCATGAAAGCAAAATAAATAATGGAACCACTAGTCATGACTGGTCAACCACAACCATGATGGAACCACTAGTCATGACTGGTCAACCATAACCATGATGGAACCACTAGTCATGACTGTGTGGTCAACCATGATGGAACCACTAGTCAGGACTGCATGGTCAGCAGAGGGAGCACCCTATCCACATCGACCGGACAGTAGTGGAGAAGGTGGAAAGTTTTAAGTTCCTCAGCGTACACATCACGGACAAACTGAAATGGTCCACCCACACAGACAGCGTGGTGAAGAAGGCGCAACAGTGCCTCTTCAACCTCAGGAGGCTGAAGAAATTTGGCTTGTCACCAAAAACACTCACAAACTTCTACAGATGCACAATCGAGAGCATCCTGTCGGGCTGTATCACCGCCTGGTACGGCAACAGCTCCGCCCACAACCGTAAGGCTCTCCAGAGGGTAGTGAGGTCTGCACAACGCATCACCGGGGGTAAACTATCAAATCAAATCAAATGTATTTATAAAGCCCTTCTTACATCAGCTGATGTCACAGAGTGCTGTACAGAAACCCAGCCTAAAACCCCAAACAGCAAGCAATGCAGGTGTAAAAGCACGGTGGCTAGGAAAAACTCCCTAGAAAGACCAAAACAGGAAGAAACCTAGAGAGGAACCAGGCTGTGAGGGGTGGCCAGTCCTCTTCTGGCTGTGCCGGGTGCAGATTATAACAGAACATGGACAAGATTTTAAAATGTTCATAAAACAGGCAGAACAGTTGAAACTGGAGAAGCAGCACGGCCAGGTGGACTCGGGACATCAAGGAGTCATCAGGCCAGGTAGGCCTTGAGGAATGGTCCTAATGCTCAGGTCCTCCGAGAGAGAGAGAAAGAAAAAAAAGAAAGAGAGAGAGAGATAATTAGAGAGAGCATACTTAAATTCACACAGGACACCGGATAAGAGAGGAGAAATACTCCAGATATAACAGACGGACCCTAGCCCCCCGACACATAAACTACTGCAGCATAAATACTGGGGGCTGAGACAGGAGGGGTCGGGAGACACTGTGGCCCCCTCCGACGATACCCCCGGACAGGGCCAAACAGGCAGGATATAACCCCACCCACTCTGCCGAAGCACAGCCCCCACACCACTAGAGGGATATCTTCAACCACCAACTTACCATCCTGAGACAAGGCCGAGTATAGCCCACAAGATCTCCGCCACGGCACCAGTAAGCCAGTGACTCAGCCCCGGTAATAGGGTTAGAGACAGAGAATCCCAGTGGAGGGGAACCGGCCAGGCAAAGACAGCAAGGGTGGTTCGTTGCTCCAGTGCCTTTCCGTTCACCTTCACACTCCTGGGCCAGACTACACTCAATCATAGGACCTACTGAAGAGATGAGTCTTCAATGAAGACTTAAAGGTTGAGACCGAGTCTGCGTCTCTCACATGGATAGGCAGACTATTCCATTCCAGACTATTCCACTACCTAACCTCCAGGACACCTACACCACCCGATGTCACAAGAAGGCCAAAAAGATCATCAAGGACAACAACCACCCGAGCCACTACCTGTTCACCCCGCTATCATCCAGAAGGCGAGGTCAGTACAGGTGCATCAAAGCTGGGACCGAGAGACTGAAAAACTGCTTCTATCTCAAGGCCATCAGACTGTTAATTAACAGCCATCACTAACATTGAGTGGCTGCTGCCAACATACTGACTCAAATCTCTAGCCACTTTAAATAATTGAAAATTGGATGTAACAAATGCATCACTAGCCACTTTAAACAATGCTTTATGTAATGTTTACATACCCTACATTACTCATCTCATATGTATATACTGTACTCTATACCATCTACTGCATCTTGCCTATGCCGTTCGGCCATCGCTCATCCATATATTTATATGTACATACTCGTATTCATTCCTTTACACTTGTGTGTATAAGGTAGTTGTTGTGAAATTGTTAGATTACTTGTTAGATACTACTGCATGGTCAGAACTAGAAGCACAAGCATTTCGCTACACTCGCATTAACATCTGCTAACCATGTGTATGTGACAAATAAAATTTGATTTGATTTGACCCATGACGGAACCACTAGTCATGACTGCATGGTCAACCATGATGGAACCACTAGTCATGACTGTGTGGTCAACCATGATGGAACCACTAGTCATGACTGTATGGTCAACCATGATGTAACCACTAGTCATTACTGTGTGGTCAACCATGATGGAACCACTAGTTATGACTGTATGGTCAACCATGATGGAACCACTAGTTATGACTGTATGGTCAACCATGATGGAACCACTAGTTATGACTGTATGGTCAACCATGATGGAACCACTAGTTATGACTGTATGGTCAACCATGATGGAACCACTAGTCATGACTGTATGGTCAACCATGATGGAACCACTAGTTATGACTGTCTGGTCAACCATGATGGAACCACTAGTCATGACTGTCTGGTCAACCATGATGTAACCACTAGTCATTACTGTATGGTCAACCATGATGTAACCACTAGTCATTACTGTATGGTCAACCATGATGTAACCACTAGTCATTACTGTATGGTCAACCATGATGTAACCACTAGTCATTACTGTATGGTCAACCATGATGGAACCACTAGTCATTACTGTATGGTCAACCATGATGGAACCACTAGTCATTACTGTATGGTCAACAGTAATGGAACCACTAGTCATTACTGTATGGTCAACCATGATGGAACCACTAGTCATTACTGTGTGGTCAACAGTAATGGAACCACTAGTCATTACTGTATGGTCAACAGTAATGGAACCACTAGTCATTACTGTATGGTCAACAGTAATGGAACCACTAGTCATTACTGTATGGTCAACAGTAATGGAACCACTAGTCATTACTGTGTGGTCAACAGTAATGGAACCACTAGTCATTACTGTGTGGTCAACAGTAATGGAACCACTAGTCATTACTGTGTGGTCAACAGTAATGGAACCACTAGTCATTACTGTATGGTCAACAGTAATGGAACCACTAGTCATTACTGTATGGTCAACAGTAATGGAACCACTAGTCATTACTGTGTGGTCAACAGTAATGGAACCACTAGTCATTACTGTATGGTCAACAGTAATGGAACCACTAGTCATTACTGTGTGGTCAACAGTAATGGAACCACTAGTCATTACTGTATGGTCAACAGTAATGGAACCACTAGTCATTACTGTGTGGTCAACAGTAATGGAACCACTAGTCATTACTGTATGGTCAACAGTAATGGAACCACTAGTCATTACTGTATGGTCAACAGTAATGGAACCACTAGTCATTACTGTATGGTCAACAGTAATGGAACCACTAGTCATTACTGTATGGTCAACAGTAATGGAACCACTAGTCATTACTGTATGGTCAACAGTAATGGAACCACTAGTCATTACTGTGTGGTCAACAGTAATGGAACCACTAGTCATTACTGTGTGGTCAACAGTAATGGAACCACTAGTCATTACTGTATGGTCAACAGTAATGGAACCACTAGTCATTACTGTATGGTCAACAGTAATGGAACCACTAGTCATTACTGTATGGTCAACAGTAATGGAACCACTAGTCATTACTGTATGGTCAACAGTAATGGAACCACTAGTCATTACTGTATGGTCAACAGTAATGGAACCACTAGTCATTACTGTGTGGTCAACAGTAATGGAACCACTAGTCATTACTGTGTGGTCAACAGTAATGGAACCACTAGTCATTACTGTATGGTCAACAGTAATGGAACCACTAGTCATTACTGTATGGTCAACAGTAATGGAACCACTAGTCATTACTGTATGGTCAACAGTAATGGAACCACTAGTCATTACTGTATGGTCAACAGTAATGGAACCACTAGTCATTACTGTATGGTCAACAGTAATGGAACCACTAGTCATTACTGTATGGTCAACAGTAATGGAACCACTAGTCATTACTGTATGGTCAACAGTAATGGAACCACTAGTCATTACTGTATGGTCAACAGTAATGGAACCACTAGTCATTACTGTATGGTCAACAGTAATGGAACCACTAGTCATTACTGTATGGTCAACAGTAATGGAACCACTAGTCATTACTGTATGGTCAACAGTAATGGAACCACTAGTCATTACTGTATGGTCAACAGTAATGGAACCACTAGTCATTACTGTATGGTCAACAGTAATGGAACCACTAGTCATTACTGTATGGTCAACAGTAATGGAACCACTAGTCATTACTGTATGGTCAACAGTAATGGAACCACTAGTCATTACTGTATGGTCAACAGTAATGGAACCACTAGTCATTACTGTATGGTCAACAGTAATGGAACCACTAGTCATTACTGTGTGGTCAACAGTAATGGAACCACTAGTCATTACTGTATGGTCAACAGTAATGGAACCACTAGTCATTACTGTGTGGTCAACAGTAATGGAACCACTAGTCATTACTGTGTGGTCAACAGTAATGTACGAGATGAAGCCCATAGGGAAACATGCCAGACATCAAAAATCGTCACCAAATAAATGTCAGCAATCCGATAAAATCATTCTGGTATATTTGATTGAATACCAGCACTCTGCGGTTGTGGCGTCTAATCTGGCAACATGCCAGGGCTGTAATGTAAGCAGACCATTGAGAGATTGCATGGCTGGAATGTGCAATTCATATAACCACATAACTTGAAAGTAGAATGTAGGCTATTGAACGTCCACGGCATCAACTGGCATGGCAGGAGGCAATGCCAGTTGTGTGTGTGTGTCTGTGTGTGTGTCTGTGTGTGTGTCTGTGTGTGTGTCTGTGTGTGTGTGTGTGTGTGTGAATTAATTAATGAAATGAAATTTTGTGCGTCAAATCTCCAATTGGCAACCCATTCCTTACGGGATTAATTGACACATAAACAAACATTACAATAATTCACTGTGGTAATTAAATGATCATTCTTCTCCCGGCGTTCCCCGCATTGAGCATCACGTAAAGAGTAAAGAAAACAAAAATAGAAAGTAAATGAGGTTATCCAAACAATAACTACAGCCCTAGAGCAGTAGAATAACACACATGCATATATACATACATACACACCGCATATATACACATACAGTTGAAGTCGAAAGTTTACATACACCTTAGCCAAATACATTTAAACTCCGTTTTTTTTACATTCCCAGTGGGTCAGAAGTTTACATACACTCAATAAGTATTTGGTAGCATTGCCTTTAAATGGTTTAAATTAGGTCAAACGTTTCGGATAGCCTTCCACAAGCTTCCCACAATAGGTTGGGTGAATTTTGGCCCATTCCTCCTGACAGAGCTGGTGTAACTGAGTCAGGTTTGTAGGCCTTGCTCGTACATGCTTTTTCAGTTCTGCCCACACATTTTCAATGGGATTGAGGTCAGGGCTTTGTGATGGCCAGTCCAATACCTTGACTTTGTTGTCCTTAAGCCATTTTGCCACAACTTTGGAAGTATGCTTGGGGTCATTGTCCATTTGGAAGACCCAATTGTGACCAAGCTTCAACTTCTTGACTGATGTCTTGAGATGTTGCTTCAATATATCCACATAATTTTCCTTCCTCATGCAGCCATCTATTTTGTGAAGTGCACCAGTCCCTCCTGCAGCAAAGCACCCCAAACAACATGATGCTGCCACCCCCGTGCTTCACAGTTGGGATGGTGTTCTTCGGCTTGCAAACCTCCCCCTTTTTACTCCAAACATAACAACGGTGTTGATATAGGACTTGTTTTACTGTGGATATAGATACTTTTGTAACTGTTTCCTCCAGCATCTTCACAAGGGCCTTTGCTGTTGTTCTGGGATTGATTTGCACTTTTCGCACCAAAGTACGTTCATCTCTAGGAGACAGAACGCGTCTCCTCCCTGAGCAGTATGACGGCTGCGTGGTCCCATGGTGTTTATACTTGCGTACTATTGTTTGTCCAGATGAACGTGGTACCTTCAGGCATTTGGAAATTGCTCCCAAGGATGAACCAGACTTGTGGAGGTCTACAATTGTTTTTCTGAGGTCTTGGCTGATTTCTTTTGATTTTCCCATGATGTCAAGCAAAGAGGCACTGAGTTTGAATGCAGGCCTTGTAATACATCAACAGGTACACCTCGAATTGATTCAAATGATGTCAATTAGCCTATCAGAAGCTTCTAAAGCCATGACATCATTTTCTGGCATTTTCCAAGCTGTTTAAAGGCACAGTCAACTTAGTGTATGTAAACCTCTGACCCACTGGAATTGTGATATAATGAATTATAAGTGAAATATGTAAACATATTTCTGTAAACAATTGTTGGAAAAATGACTTGTGTCATGCACAAAGTAGATGTCCTAACCGACTTGCCAAAACTATAGTTTGTTAATAAGAAATTTGTGGAGTGGTTGAAAAACGAGTTCAACTGTACCTACATACATACTCTGTGTGTGTGTGTGTGTATGTGTGTCTGTGTGTGGTGTGTTTGTCTGTGTGTGTGCGTGTGTGTGTGTGTCTATGTTTGTGTGTGTCTGTGTGTGTGTGTTTGTGTTTGTGTGTCTGTCTGTCTGTCTGTCTGTGTGTGTCTGTCTGTGTGTGTGTGTGTGTGTGTTTCTGTATATGTGTGTGTGTCAGTGCTAATGTGTCTGTGTGTGTGTGTGTGTGTCTATGTGTGCTTGCTGTGTGCTGTGCTCTCCGGTGACATTCACATTCATTAGATTCAGTCATGTTACCACAGCACTAGCAGTTAGCCTCTTCAGTCATGTTACCACAGCACTAGCAGTTAGCCTCTTCAGTCATGTTACCACAGCACTAGCAGTTAGCCTCTTCAGTTATGTTACCACAGCACTAGCAGTTAGCCTCTTCAGTCATGTTACCACAGCACTAGCAGATAGCCTAGCCCAGAGGCCACCAGGCTGGTATGACCGCATGGTTTGTGGTAGGTAGGTTACCAAATAATTGTGTCCTTTGTGAGTGGAAAATTTAAGGTCATGTCCATGGGTTACAGTCCACAATTGAACACCACACAACGGTACTTACACAATCGGATCATAATGTTTTTATGAATGTTGTTTTTCAAACATCACTAAACACAACAAAACAAAACACATCACAACACAACATAATAACATAATAGGTTAAACTAATTCTCCATTCTTTCCGGTACTTTCTAATTCCTATTGATGGCGATAGGGTTCCACAGGCAGATTTGATCAGACCCATAAGGAGATAGGCTGGCTAGGCCCTTATCAGTGTCGAGTCCCAAAATTAGAAAGTATTTTTTTTTCATCAACAATGGCTTCCATCCTTGCTGCCAGGCAGCACTACAGTGTTCATAAGTGCTGTGTGTGTGGGGAAGAGAAGCAGGACATTAAGGGATGCGTCCCAAATGGTGCCCTATTCCCTTTATAGTGCACTACTTTATATTGATCGACCCAAAAGTAGTGCACTACTTTATATTGCATGACCCAAAAGTAGTGCACTACTTTATAATGCATGACGCAAAAGTAGTGCACTACTTTATATTGCATGACCCAAAGTAGTGCACTACAAAGGGAATAGGATGCCATTTGGGACTTATACAAGGTATGCTGCTGCAGAGGGAGAAACAAATGAATTCAGAATGCAGTTCAGTTTAATTGCTTTTTAGCAATACTCTTGTCTCATTGCATTCTCCTCGTAGTCACCAACTTCTCCTCCTCGAGGCCGTGCTGGTGACTAACACTAAACAGTCACAGCTTGTCAATCAATCAAATTCAATCAAATTTATTTGTAAAGCCCTAGAGGCCCTTATGTCAATATCTACAAAGACCATAGAGCTCTTCTCAATAAGCCTCTCTTCTCTTGAGGTTAAAACTTTTGCTCCACAACAGGAATTACATACTTAGGGTGTTTCCCCTCTGGTCAAAATTTGTGCACTATAAGGGGAATAAGTTGCCAATTGGGACGCAGAAGGGAAACTCCTCATTGTGTCTGAGAAGAATAAAGGAAATAAACCTCTAAATGGAAGGAGAATGATACTGGCACATCAGAGAAAAGGAATAATGAATTAGTCTAAGCAGTGAGTGTCTCCATGGGTTTGAAGAGAGGAGATGATTGTGCAGTTCATGTTCTTTTCCCTCTGCATATTAACGCTAGGCCCGGCATGGGAAAAGCTGGATTCAGCAGAGTGCAGCCTGGTTTAACGTCCCATGTGCTCCTCATTTCCACACAGCGCTGCATTTAGAAAATACTGTCAGTACATGGCCCAAATCGAACCCTATTCCCTGCATATTGTACTATGAGCCCCGGTTAAAAGTAGTGCACTATGTGTAGGGAATAGGTTGCCATGTGGGATGCAGTCTCTTGGCCACTGCAACTGGCATTTTCCTGCTGTAACTTTGAATCAGAGAAGTGACCTGCTAGCTGTGGCAGTATATTGAGATTCAGTATTGGAGCGAGTGCAGTGAACACACATATCACCAAGGATGCAGACTTCTGCAATGTAAAAAAAAAAAAAAACATCATAACACAAAATGAAAGAAACCGTTTTTCAGTGTGATTGGTATGTCAGGAGAAATATCTTTTTGATTTTTGATTCAGACACAAAAATCATACACACACAGCGGTTGAAAGTGGTGATCTGAAGGATGAGCGTCTGGGATGTCTTTCTGTCAAGTTGTTGACAAGGCTTCCTTGGAGGGATGCTTTCAACCAGACTTCCATGGTGTGAGTCAATGTGAATCACACAAGCTCACAGAGCACACAGACCTAACACGTTACTGAGGAGAGTCGGAGACTAGGGGGAGGCCTGAATGTCAGTCATTGCACACTGAAGGTTGGGAATAAATTGTTTCTCTAGAGCCTTATGTCAAGAATATATGACTCTCTGTAACCATTGAACCTGTCTGCAGACAGCCTAAGTGACTCTTGGGTTATGATGGGTTTTCTCTGCTATTTTCCCAAATTGAAATTGCATTGGGACATCTCTATGTCACTTCTATGACAGCGCTATGACAGCTCTATGTCACTCATGCACCTGGGGGCTGTATCTGACCCAACCATTACATATGGCACATCTCTCAGTTGTTAGACACTAAGGCTAACGGGTATGAGTATGCACGCATGACGGTAAAAAAATAAATATATTATTATTATTGTATTGCTTAACACATGCTTAACACCCCGGCCATCCTACAATCTAATCTCACACAAATTATCAATGAACCCACCAGGTACAACCCCAAATCAGTAAACACAGGCACCCTCATAGATATCATCCTAACCAACTTGCCCTCTAAATACACCTCTGCTGTTTTCAGATCTCAGCGATCACTGCCTCATTGCCTGCATCCGTAATGGGTCTGCGGTCAAACGACTACCCCTCATTACTGTCAAACGCTCCCTAAAACACTTCAGCGAGCAGGCCTTTCTAATCGACCTGGCCCGGGTATCCTGGAAGGATATTGGCCTCATCCCGTCAGTAGAGGATGCCTGGTCATTCCTTAAGAGTGCCTTCCTCTCCATCTTAAATAAGCATGCCCCTTTCAGAAAGTGTAGAACCAGAAACAGGCGTTCTGCATTAGCATCGAATAGCCCTCGTGATATGCAACTTTTCATTGAAGTCAGGAACCAATATACACAGGCAGTTAGGAAAGCTAAGGCTAGCTTTTTCAAGCAGAAATTTGCATCCTGTAGCACAAACTCAAAAAAGTTCTGGGACACTGTAAAGTCCATGGAGAATAAGAGCACCTCCGCGCAGCTGCCCACTGCACTGAGGCTAGGAAATACTGTCACCACCGACAAATCCACTATAATTGAGAACTTCAATAAGAATTTTTCTACAGCTGGCCATGCTTTCCACCTGGCTACCCCTACCCCGGTCAACAGCCCTGCACTCCCCACAGCATCTCGGCCAAGCCTCCCCCATTTCTCCTTCACCCAAATCCAGATAGCTGATGTTCTGAAAGACCTGAAAAATCTGGACCCCTACAAATTAGCCGGGCTAGACAATCTGGACCCTCTCTTTCTAAAATTATCTGCATAAATTGTTGCAACCCCTATTAATGGCCTGTTCAACCTCTCTTTCGTATCATCTGAGATTCCCAAAGATTGGAAAGCTACTACGGTCATCCCCCTCTTCAATGGGGGTGACACTCTAGACCCAAACTGCTACATGACTAGCCAGTTCAAATAATGACCATATCATATAGCTGACAACGTCTTAACTTTAGCTAATTTGTATTCATTGTTACAGGAAAATAAACTCACAACAAGATCATGATTTACAGGTTAATGGCTGAGCTAATTACAGAACAGAGAGAGAGAGACATAGAGAGAGAGAGAGAGAGAGAGAGAGAGAGAGAGAGAGAGAGAGAGAGAGAGAGAGAGAGAGAGAGAGAGAGAGAGAGAGAGAGAGAGAGAGAGAGAGAGAGAGAGAGAGAGAGAGAGAGAGAGAGAGAGAGAGAGAGAGAGAGAGAGAGAGAGCAGAGAGAGAGAGAGAGAGAGAGAGAGAGAGAGAGAGAGAGAGAGAGAGAGAGAGAGAGAGAGAAAGAGAGAGAGAGAGATGAGTATGTGCACAACTGCTCAATGACTGTTTCACATAAAACGTATTAGGTCATGTAGAAAATGTTCCCTTCCATCTCGTATTGTTTTGTGCTGCAGGTTATTACAGAATTTACTGTATGTGCTTTTAAAACATGATGTCTAATGGAAAGATCTATAGGGTTGGAGAGAAGCATGTACTGTTCAAACACTGCTAAGAGCAAAAGCTGGACAGAAATCTAGCTTGATGTGTTCTCCATGTGCCCGTAAGAAACAAGCTGGCAAATTACACAAAGACTGCAATTCTAACATTCTTGCGATTCTGCTGTTCCTCTTACAAGACTGTAGTAAATAGTCTTTGTATGGGAAAGAAATGTGTAACCTGTGGGGAGACCCAAGGGACTTGAGGAAGATATTTTTTACAAGGCCTTGAGTGAAACAAAATGAAAACACACCCAGCAGCACCTAAGGACCAAAAACAACAGAGATCACAAACGATTGCAGTAAATCAGGAGTTAAAACCATCTAAAACCCACGTGAGAATTTGTCACAAACAACAGGAACGGCGATGGGTACATTGATGGGGGGGCTTTCATTTAAAAATTCGATTCATTTTTTAATTTTATTTCACCCTTATTTAACCAGATAGGCTAGATGAGAACAAGTTCTCATTTACACCTGCGACCTGGCCAAGATAAAGCAAAGCAGTGCGACACAGACAACAACACAGAGTTACACAAGGAATAAACAAGCGTACAGTCAATAAGACAATAGAAAAAAAGAATGTCTATATACAGTGTATGCAAATGGCGTGAGGAGGTAAGGCAATAAATAGGCCATAGTAGCCAAGTAATTACAATTTAGCAAATTAACACTGGGGTGATAGATGAGCAGATGATGATGTGCAAGTAGAAATTGTAACGCCCAGGCCCGAGATTACAGGCTGGAGCGTTTTGGTTTCGTTTTGGTGTAGGGTTTGTGTGTTCTAGGGTGTATATTTCTATGTTGGGATAATGGTTCCCAATTAGAGGCAGCTGAGTCTCGTTGTCTCTAATTGGGAACCATATATATATTTGGGAGTTGCACTTTTGTTTCGTGGGTTATTGATTATGTTTATGTTACGTTCATCTTGTTCAGTCGGGTTCTTGTCTTTCGTGTCTAGTTAGGTTTCTCCATTTATGTCTAGCTAGGTTTCTCCGTTCGTGGTTAGGTTAGGTTTCGCCAGTCGTGGTTAGGTTTAGATCTTTGTGTATAGTTTGGTATTTAGCGTTAGGGCTCACGTCTTGTTTCTTCGTTTATTGTTTTGTTCCGTCTCGTCATTAAACATGTATTCTGGCTACATCGCTGCGTCTTAGGCTGTCCCTAACGAAGAGAATCGTGACAGAATAACCCACCACAAAAAGACCAAGCAGCGAGAGACCCGGGAGCTTAGGTCTTGGGAAAAGGAGCTATTCTATGGAAGTGCTTGGGACCAGCCTGGAGAGTATCGTCGGCCCAGAGAGGAACTGGAAGCAGCGGCGGCGGAGCGGCGCAGGTGTGAGGACCTGATGGGAGCATGGGATCCTGTGAGAGGTAGGTTTCTCAAACCTCGCCGGGCTAGGAAGCCCGTAAGGCAGCCCCAAGAAACTTTTTTTGGGGGGGGGCACACGAGGAGGTTGGCCGGTTCAGGAGGGACTCCTGAGCCAACTCCTCGTGCCTTGTGGAGAGAGCGTTGGGAGAGCGTCGCACCGAAGGGACACCGTGCTATGCAGTGTTGCGCACGTTTTCCCCTATAGGGATTCAGAGGCCGGTGCGAGAGATTCCCGCTCCACTCATCAGTCGGGCGAAACTAAGTGTTCAGCCAGTAAGAGTGGTGCCATCTCTGCGCCGCTAAGTCTCCAGTGCGCCTCCTGGGACCCGGATATCCTGCTCCAGTTCTGCGTGCGGTGTCTCCGGTACGTGTCCACAGCCCAGTGCGAGAGATCCCAGCGCCACTCATTGGTCGGGCCGAGGTCTGTGTGCTACCTGGTAGAGTGGTGCCAGCTCTGCGCGCCAGGTCTCCAGTGCGCCTTTTGGGTCCTAAGTATCCTGTGGTCCTACGGGCAGAATCTCCGGTCCGAATCCACAGCCCAGTCCGAGAGATTCCAGCTCCACTCACCCGTGAGGCCAGGGTTAGTGAGCTAGCTGGAGGTATGGTGTCGGCCCTCCGTATCAGGTCCCCGGTCCGGGTGGAGGTTGCTACACGTCCAGTCCCTGTTCCACGCTCCCAGACTCCTGTTCCACGCTCCGAGATCCCTGTTCCACGCTCCGAGATCCCTGTTCCACGCTCCAAGATCCCTGTTCCACGCTCCAAGATCCCTGTTCCACGTTCCGAGATCCCAGTCCGTGTTGAGGTTCCAACACGTCCTGTTCCAGTTCCGTGTTCCAAGATCCCAGTCCGTGTAGTGGTTTCTACACATCCAGTCCCTGTTCCACGCTCCGAGATCCCTGTTCCACGCTCCGAGATCCCTGTTCCACGCTCCAAGATCCCTGTTCCATGTTCCGAGATCTCAGTCCGTGTTGAGGTTCCAACACGTCCTGTCCCTGCTCCACGTGCCAGGTCCCCAGTACGTCTTCAGAGTCCAGCACGTCCTGTCCCGGCTCCGGCGCACCAAGCTCCCGTGCGCTTAGAGAGTCCAGCACGTCCTGTCGGCTCCGGCGCACCAAGCTCCCGTGCGGCTTAGAGAGTCCAGCACGTCCTGTTCCGGCTCCTCGCACTCCAGCTCCCGTGCGCCAGAGAGTCCAGCACGTCCTGTTCGGCCCGCGACCAAGCTCCCGTGCGCTCAGAGAGTCCAGCACGTCCTGTTCGGCTCCGGCGCACCCAGCTCCCGTGCGCTCAGAGAGTCCAGCACGTCCTGTTCGGTTCCGCGACCCAGCTCCCTGTGCGCTTAGAGAGCCCAGTTCGGCCTGTTCCCGCTCCCGCACCAGAGTGCGCGTCCCGAGCCCAGTTCGCCTGTTCCCGCTCCTCGCACCAGAGTACGCGGCCCCGAGCCCAGTTCGCCTGTTCCCGCTCCCGCACCAGAGTGCGCGTCCGAGCCCAGTTCGGCCTGTTCCCGCTCCCGCACCAGAGTGCGCGTCCCGAGCCCAGTTCGGCCTGTTCCCGCTCCCGCACCAGAGTGCGCGTCCGAGCCCAGTTCGGCCTGTTCCGCTCCCTCGCACCAGAGTGCGCGTCCGAGCCCAGTTCGGCCTGTTCCCGCTCCACGCACCAGAGTTCCAGTGAGCATAACGAGTCCAGTACGACCAGTTCCTGCTCCACGCACCAGAGTTCCAGTGAGCATCACTAGTCCAGTACTGCCAGTTCCTGCTCCACGCACCAGAGTTCCAGTGAGCATCACGAGTCCAGTACGACCAGTTCCTGCTCCACGCACCAGAGTTCCAGTGAGCATCACGAGTCCGGTACTGCCAGTTCCTGCTCCACGCACCAGAGTTCCAGTGAGCATCACGAGTCCAGTACGACCAGTTCCTGCTCCACGCACCAGAGTTCCAGTGAGCATCACGAGTCCAGTACGACCAGTTCCTGCTCCACGCACCAGAGTTCCAGTGAGCATCACGAGTCCAGTACGACCAGTTCCTGCTCCACGCACCAGAGTTCCAGTGAGCATCACGAGTCCAGTACGGATAGCTCCAGCCCCACGCACCAGAGTTACCGTGAGCATCATGAGTCCAGTACGCCCAGCTTCTGCTCCACGCACCAGAGTTCCAAGAAGGGGTCCAGGGCCTCCGGTGCATGACATCAGACCAGCACGGCCCGCACCGGAGCCCCCACCTGGGACAAAGGGACCCACCCGAAGACCCCCCCACAGACTTTTGGGCGCGTCCGGAGTCCGCGCCTTTGGGTACAGTAACGCCCAGGCCCGAGATTACAGGCTGGAGCGTTTTGGTTTCGTCTTGGTGTAGGGTTTGTGTGTTCTAGGGTGTATATTTCTATGTTGGGATAATGGTTCCCAATTAGAGGCAGCTGAGTCTCGTTGTCTCTAATTGGGAACCATATATATATTTGGGAGTTGCACTTTTGTTTCGTGGGTTATTGTTTATGTTACGTTCATCTTGTTCAGTCGGGTTCTTGTCTTTCGTGTCTAGTTAGGTTTCTCCATTTATGTCTAGCTAGGTTTCTCCGTTCGTGGTTAGGTTAGGTTTCGCCAGTCGTGGTTAGGTTTAGATCTTTGTGTATAGTTTAGTATTTAGCGTTAGGGCTCATGTCTTGTTTCTTCGTTTATTGTTTTGTTCCGTCTCGTCATTAAACATGTATTCTGGCTACATCGCTGCGTCTTAGGCTGTCCCTAACGAAGAGAATCGTGACAGAAATACTGGTGTGCAAAAGAGCAGAAAAGTAAATCAAAACAATATGGGGATGAGGTAGGTAGATTGGATGGGCTTTTTACAGATGGACTATGTTCAGCTGCATTTATTTTCTGCCTCTATGAACAATTGGCTCTGTTTAAAGCTCTGCAGCTCGATCTCTTTAATGTGAGTGGACATGAGATTGTGATTAACGACGGTAGTAATGGTTTACTCAGTGCAGCATATGAGTACACGAGAGGAACGGCCTCAGAGTTGTGATTGAACTAGACAGAGGAGTCACCTTCCTGACCTCCACATGGCAAGAAGGAGAAAGCAGCGCAGCGTCTGGAATGCACAGCATGCTATCTCTACTCACCCTGTGTGTGTGTGTGTGTGTGTGTGTGTCTGTGTCTATCATTTCTTCCGTTCTTTTCTACTGCATGTGGGTTTGCTATTTTCCATCCAGCCACGTTGTATTTTCTTTACTCAACTATTCTATAAAACATGTGATTAGTTTATTCACTGATCTGAAATGGCGCGTGAAATGAAAATGCATGTGGTTGGTGCTAGTGCAATATCCTCTCTGTTTAAATATTTAAAAATAAATTAAAAGACTATGGCATTTGAAGTACAGTATTTTTCTCAGGGGGAGAATAATGGATTACTCTGAGGGGTTTGTGGTGATGACGCTGGCCACCTTCACGCTGAGGAATGTGCATCCGTCTGGTTATGCCTTTAGCAGGGCCTGCATTATATGTCAAAACACGTTCAGAGATCCTGGTGACTCTTGGGGCAGAATACTACCATCGTTTAGCCTTAAAAGGATCGTACCCTTTTTTTCAATTGTTCGCCCTGAGAATGACATACCCAAATCTAACTGCCTGTAGCTCAGGACCTGAATCAAGGATATGCATATTCTTGATACCATCTGAAAGGAAACAGTTTGAAGTTTGTGGAAATGTGAAATTATTGTAGAAGAATATAACACATTAGATCTGGTAAAAGATAATACAAAGAAAACCAAATGTGTTTTCTATTTTTTTCCTCCATCAGCTTTGAAAGGCAAGAGAAATGCCATTGTGGGACTTAGGAGTCTAGGCACAATTTAGATTTTGGCCACTAGATGACAGCAGTGTATGTGCAACATTTTTGACTGATTCAAAGAACCATTGCATTACTGTTCAAAATGTTGTATCAGATCTACCCAAATGTGCCTAATTGGTTTATTGATACATTTTCAAGTACATAACTGTGCACTCTCCTCAAACAATAGCACGGTATTCTTTCACTGTAATAGCTACTGTAAATTGGACAGTGTAGTTAGATTAACAAGAATTTAAGCTTTCTGCCAATATCAGATATGTCTATGTCCTGGGAAATGTTCTTGTTACTTGCAACATCATGCTAATCACATTAGCGCACGTTAGCTCAACCGTCCCGCGGGGGGGACACCGATCCTGGGCCAAACATCAAAACAAATAATTATACTTTTCTACCACTACCAGTAACAGATTTTCATGCGAATATTCTAGAATCTGCACAAAGAAAATATGCACATTTTCCCACCAGTGGTGTTTCCACAAAACGGACTTCTTGTGGATAAAAAGCAGTGTGAGATGACGTAGTGCACAAAATAAAACATTTTGCTTAAGTTTTCATTAACAGCACAAAAATTCAAAAGTTCAATTTGCTTCAATTTCATTTTCAACTCTACCTATAATTTTGTCACAAAAAGTGTTGCGTTAAATAGCACGTCTCTACTCTGGTCTTGGCACGTGCGCTCTAGCCAGCAGATGACAGATACAGAGCGGGCAGGCTAGTCTACGTGATGAGATTATTATGGATAAGAGCGAGAATATTTTGTTGTCAAACGGCGGTCAAGCATTGATCATCATGTCACCAGAATAAGACCCTGGATATTTATTGAAAAGAGGCATTAAGATCACCATGCGCTTTCACTACCCTGTGAAGTTCATCATCATTTAGTTCATCTGTAGCTTAACAAACTGCATGGTTTCCAGAGTCATATTGGGAGGACTCCAAGTTTACATCGATATTATCGTTATTATATCAATATTCGTGCATAAATGCGTTTCCACCGCCATTTCTCCTATATTACATTTTACAGGCATAAAACGATCCCACCATATGGATCAAACAAATTATCTGTCAGCATTTGTAAAATTGTGCTGAAACTTCCTGTTTACATCACAGCTGTCCTGAGCTGCCGTGATTTCTTTATGGTATGACTTTACATGCATAAAAACTGGGGATGGAAATGTGGTTACAAGCATGATGTCTCTGAGATATACACAGAAACCAATACAACTCATCTGACCTGAGGAAAATTGCTTTCGTGATGCTGTGTGTTTTAGCATCAAATGGAACTGCCTTAACCAATTAAAAAGGGGAAATTAAAACGGGAAATGGGTTTTCAATTTGATTGACACGTTGCTAATTCAACAGCAGAATGGAACCAAGGTGGGTGCAGATAGAAGCAGAATTTTCTACAGTGTATCTCAACCAACACTTGCAGTTATGGGCTGGAAATACCTTTTAGTGAATTACAGATTTTTGGAGGATACACAGTTAAGGTAGTCTTTATCATTCCACGTGTTTGTCAGGCAGGTTTATATACACTCACCGGACAGTTTATTAGGTACACCCATCTAGTACCGGGTCGGACCCCCCTTTGCCTCCAGAACAGCCTGAATTCTTTGGGACATTCTACAAGGTGTCGGAAACGTTCCACAGGGATGTGTGTTAAACGTGTCGGAAACGTTCGACACAGTCCAGTGTGTTAAATCGGAGGGCCTGTTGTCCGGGCCTCTGGCAGTCTCTATGGGGGTGCCACAGGGTTCAATTCTTGGGCCGACTCTCTTCTCTGTATACATCAATGATGTCGCTCTTGCTGCTGGTGATTCTCTGATCCACCTCTATGCAGACGACACCATTCTGTATACTTCTGGCCCTTCTTTGGACACTGTGTTAACTAACCTCCAAACGAGCTTCAATGCCATTCAGCACTCCTTCCGTGGCCTCCAACTGCTCTTAAACGCTAGTAAAACCAAATGCATGCTTTTCAACCGTTCGCTGCCTGCATCCGCCCGCCCGACTAGCATCACTACCCTGGACGGCTCTGACCTAGAATACGTGGACAACTACAAATACCTAGGTGTCTGGCTAGACTGTAAACTCTCCTTCCAGACTCACATTAAACATCTCCAATACAAAATTAGATCTAGAATCGGCTTTCTATTTCGCAACAAAGCCTCCTTCACTTATGCTGCCAAACTTGCACTAGTAAAACTGACTATCCTGCCGATCCTCGACTTCGGCGATGTCATCTACAAAATAGCCTCCAACACTCTACTCAGCAAACTGGATGCAGTCTATCACAGAGCCATCCGCTTTGTCACCAAAGCCCCATATACTACCCACCACTGCGACCTGTATGCTCTAGTTGGCTGGCCCTCGCTACACACTCGTCGCCAGACCCACTGGCTCCAGGTCATCTACAAGTCCCTGCTAGGTAAAGCCCCGCCTTACCTCAGCTCGCTGGTAACCATAGCAGCATCCACACATAGCACTCGCTCCAGCAGGTATATCTCACTGGTCACCCCCAAAGCCAACACCTCCTTTGGCCGCCTTTCCTTCCAGTTCTCTGCTGCCAATGACTGGAACGAACTACAAAAATCGTTGAAACTGGAGACACTTATCTCCCTCACTAGTTTCAAGCACCAGCTGTCAGAGCAGCTCACAGATCACTGCACCTGTACATAGCCCAACCAACTACCTCATCCCCTACCATAGTCATTTATTTATCTTGGTCCTTTGCACCCCAGTATTTTTACTTTGCACATTCATCTACTGCACATTTACCATTCCAGTGTTAAATTGCTATACTGTAGTTACTTTGCCACCATGGCCTATTTATTGCCTTATGTTCCTTATCCTACCTCATTTGCACACATTGTATATAGATTTGTTTTTTTCCTACTGTATTATTGACTGTATGTTTGTTTCACTCCATGTGTAACTCTGTGTTGTTGTATGTGTCGAACTGCTTTGCTTTATCTTGGCCAGGTCGTAGTTGTAAATGAGAACTTGTTCTCAACTTGCCTACCTGGTTAAATAAAGGTGAAATAAATAAAAAAATAAATAAAATGTTGGTCCATGATGATGCAATGGCATTCTGCAGTTGCTGCTGATTGGCCGGAGGCATATTAATGCTGCAAACAGACCGTTCCATCTGGATTGCATATATTGGTTTCCTGCCCGTGAATTCATGGCAAATCAGCTTTCTCAAGATAACTAGCTAGCGATGCTACCAAGCTAGGTAGCTAACGTTCGTGAATTTTGATTTGAATACACCAGCCTATTTTTGGTTGTTTCTACAGTCTCCTGACTCAATAAGAGGGACTACAATGCATGGTGAGCATTCATCACCAATAAGGTTTCCTCCAAAGTTATGAGCAGGCTGTCATAATTATCCTGAGTGAGTGGAGAGCTTAATAACAAACGTAATCTTGTTCTACAAGACCAGCAGAAGGAGTCAACGCCTACACAGAACCGTTCTACAAGACCAGCAGAAGGAGTCAACGCCTACACAGAACCGTTCTACAAGACCAACAGAAGGAGTCAACGCCTACACAGAACCGTTCTACAAGACCAGCAGAAGGAGTCAACGCCTACACAGAACCGTTCTACAAGACCGGCAGAAGGAGTCAACGCCTACACAGAACCGTTCTACAAGACCAGCAGAAGGAGTCAACGCCTACACAGAACCGTTTCTACAAGACCAACAGAAGGAGTCAACGCCTACACAGAACCGTTTCTACAAGACCGGCAGAAGGAGTCAACGCCTACACAGAACCGTTCTACAAGACCAGCAGAAGGAGTCAACGCCTACACAGAACCGTTCTACAAGACCAACAGAAGAAGTCAACGCCTACACAGAACCGTTCTACAAGACCAGCAGAAGGAGTCAACGCCTACACAGAACCGTTCTACAAGACCAGCAGAAGAAGTCAACGCCTACACAGAACCGTTCTACAAGACCGGCAGAAGGAGTCAACGCCTACACAGAACCGTTCTACAAGACCGGCAGAAAGAGTCAACGCCTACACAGAACCGTTCTACAAGACCAGCAGAAGGAGTCAACGCCACACAGAACCGCTTCTACAAGACCAACAGAAGGAGTCAACGCCTACACAGAACCGTTCTACAAGACCGGCAGAAAGAGTCAACGCCTACACAGAACCGTTCTACAAGACCAGCAGAAGGAGTCAACGCCTACACAGAACCGTTCTACAAGACCAGCAGAAGGAGTCAACGCCTACACAGAACCGTTCTACAAGACCAGCAGAAGGAGTCAACGCCTACACAGAACCGTTCTACAAGACCGGCAGAAGGAGTCAACGCCTACACAGAACCATTCTACAAGACCAACAGAAGGAGTCAACGCCTACACAGAACCGTTCTACAAGACCAGCAGAAGGAGTCAACGCCTACACAGAACCGTTCTACAAGACCAGCAGAAGGAGTCAACGCCTACACAGAACCGTTCTACAAGACCAACAGAAGAAGTCAACGGCTACACAGAAGTCGCAGTCAGACGGCGGGGACGGCGATGCGCCGGTGAGACACCTTGAATGGAGTGTGAACTGTGCTGCCTGTCTGCCTCCGGACGACCCGCTCATCCCCCGCCGTTGACCACCTCCTCCTGCTCAAGCCGTGTGGTTTCCTCCTGGCTGTCACTATCTGTTGGAGGAGTGAAAGAAAAAAACACGTTCAAGCTCATACCTACTCTGTCATTAACTGTAGCTGTTTCATTAGATTTTTGTTTTTCATTTGATTCTTGATTGTTTCATTTGATTCTTGTTAGTTTCATTTGATTATTGATTGTTTCATTTGATTCTTGTTTGTTTTATTTGATTCTTGTTACACTCACTTTGAGATTCTTTCTGTAATGAAAAGCGCAATAGAAGTTTAATAAATTATAAAATGATTATCTCCCAAAGATGTTCTATTGGGTTGAGGTCTGGGGACTGACCAGGCCACTCAAGTAAACTGAACTCGCTATCATGTTCCAGGC
Organism: Brachymystax lenok tsinlingensis; assembly: GCA_030435695.1. Classification (NCBI taxonomy): domain Eukaryota; kingdom Metazoa; phylum Chordata; class Actinopteri; order Salmoniformes; family Salmonidae; genus Brachymystax; species Brachymystax lenok. The sequence goes on from CM059789.1 coordinate 6,717,638, forward strand.
AGTGTTTTTCCACTACTCAATTGTCCATTGTTGGTGATTGCGTGCCCATTGTAGCCGCTTCTCTTGTTTTTAGCTGACAGGAGTGGAACCGGGTGTGGTCCCATCCGAGATGTCGTTCTGCACACAACTGTTGTACTGGGCCGTTATTTGCCGGTCTGTGGACCACTTCTTAGCTTGCACGATTGTTGCCATTCTCCTTCGACCTCTCCCATCAACGATTTGTTTTCGCCCACAGGGCTGCTTTTGACTGGATGTTTTTTGTTTATCACAACATTCTAAGTAAACCCTAGACACTGTAAACCCTAGACACTGTAAACCCTAGACACTGTAAACCCTAGACACTGTCGTGCGTGGAAAAGCCCAGGTTGGCGTCCGTTGGATGCTGGATGCGGCGCGCCTGACAGATGATAATACCACGCTCAAAGTCACTTAGGTCACTCATTTTGCCCATTCTAATGTTCAGGCAAACAGTAACTGAATGCCTCGATGCCTGTCTGCCTGATTTATATAACAGGCCACGGCCACGTGACTCACTGTCACAAAGGAACGATCCATTTTTATGAACGGGGGTGTACCTAATAAACTGGTGAGTGTACACAGCAGCACATAAACAGAGAGACACTGTCAAGTATTTGTTGTGATACATAGTGATGAACTGCAGTCAAGTCACACCAGAGTCGGCCATTAGGAACCTCAATACAGGAAGGACATACAATGTTTGTTGTGTTAAATATCATAAGTCAAGTCACACCAGAAAACGTCATGTTGTTTGTTGTGTCAGACTTTATAGTCCCTGGCTGTAGTCAGGTCACAGCACACCAGAGAACACCATGTTGTTTGTCGTTTGTTGTGACAGACTTTATAGTCCCTGGCTGTAGTCAGGACACAGCACACCAGAGAACATCATGTTGTTTGTTGTGACAGACTTTAAGCCCCGTGCTGTAGTCAGGACACAGCACACCAGAGAACGTCATATTGTTTGTTGTTTGTTGTGACAGACTTTAAGCCCCGTGCTGTAGTCAGGACACAGCACACCAGAGAACTTCATGTTTGTCACGGTTTGTTGATTGAGCGGACCAAGACGCAGTGAGGTTTCCAGTATACATACTTTAATTAAGTGCAAAAAAAACTATAAACAAAGCACAAACCGTCACGCAAGTGTGGCACACGCACAACTACAAACAATATCCCACAATGCAGGTGGGAAAAGGAACAACCTAAATAGGATTCCCAATTAGAGGCAACGACAACCAGCTGCCTCTAATTGGGAACCACACTCAAAAAAGCACCATGATGTCTGTAAGACAACCCTAAACACGCCCTGGCCTAACCCCCATAGAGAAACTCAGAGGGCTCTCCATGGCCAGGACGTGACAATGTTGTTTGTTGTGACAGACTTTACAGCCCTGTGCAGTAGTCAAGACACAGCACACCAGAGAACGTCATGTTGTTTGTTGTTTGTTGTTTGTTGTGACAGACTTTACAGCCCGTGTTGTGGTCAGGTCACAGCACACCAGAGAACGTCATGTTGTTTGTTGTTTGTTGTGACAGACTTTACAGCCCCGTGTTGTAGTCAGGACACAGCACACCAGAGAACGTCATGTTGTTCGTTGTGACAGACTTTACAGTCCCTGGCTATAGTCAGGACACAGCACACCAGGGTGAAAGTCATGATCTCCAGATGTCAAGTATCAAATCACTTCCTTAACTCAATCAGCCCCCTTGTGAAGGATGATTTTTCCTAGAATGTCATATTTCATCATGGTTGCCTTCTTAAATGGCACCCTATTCACTGTATAGCACCCTACTTTTGAGCAGGGCCCTATTCAGGGAATAGGGTTCTATTTGGGGAATAGAGTTCTATTTAGGGAACATGGTTCTATTTGGGACGCAATCCCAGTTTAGCAGTATAACTGCCCCCACCAACACCACCATCAAGTACCAGCAGGACGTCTCGCTGATGATCAACTATAATAAAATACCAGCAGGATGTCTCGCTGATGATCAACTATAATAAAATACCAGCAGGACGTCTCCCTGATGATCAACTATAGTAAAATACCAGCAGGACGTCTCCCTGATGATCAACTATAATAAAATACCAGCAGGACGTCTCCCTGATGATCAACTATAGTAAAATACCAGCAGGACGTCTCCCTGATTATCAACTATAATAAAATACCAGCAGGACGTCTCGCTGATGATCAACTATAATAAAATACCAGCAGGACGTCTCCCTGATTATCAACTATAATAAAATACCAGCAGGACGTCTCGCTGATGATCAACTATAATAAAATACCAGCAGGACGTCTCCCTGATGATCAACTATAATAAAATACCAGCAGGACGTCTCCCTGATGATCAACTATAATAAAATACCAGCAGGACGTCTCGCTGATGATCAACTATAATAAAATACCAGCAGGACGTCTCCCTGATGATCAACTGTAATAAAATACCAGCAGGACGTCTCCCTGATGATCAACTATAGTAAAATACCAGCAGGACGTCTCCCTGATTATCAACTATAATAAAATACCAGCAGGACGTCTCGCTGATTATCAACTATAATAAAATACCAGCAGGGCGTTTCCCTGATTATCAACTATAATAAAATACCAGCAGGACGTCTCCCTGAATATCAACTATAATAAAATACCAGCAGGACGTCTCCCTGATGATCAACTATAATAAAATACCAGCAGGACGTCTCCCTGATTATCAACTTTAAACCCTCCGTCCTATTAGACGTTATAAACCCTAATTTCCCCACTGAGCTGTAACTGCAGCCTCCTTGCTTTAAATGTATTATTTTCTCCTGCTGCATAAACATGTTTGCCCTTGACGTATAAGTTCCACAAGCACTGAAGAATGGGGACAGCTATTGATATGTTTGGGAGAGAAAGGGCAGATTTTGAGTCATTTTACTAGTTTAGGCTAAACACCACAGTTTAACCTCATCACTGTATCAAAGGGCGCCCGCTGAAGCATTGGGAATTTTGCTGATAATACACAATCGTGCTAATGATGATACAAGTCCTTTTTCAAGCACTTTTAATTAGAAGTCGCAGTACACACAGATGAGGCTGTTCATTCACTTGTTGCTTCGTTGGCTCCCACCGATAGAAGCCAGTCTTATAATGCAGAGTTGGAATTACGAATGGACTTTTGGGTAATAGCCTTAGGGCTGCACAGACATTCATATTGTTGACCGTTATGTGGCAGCCCAAGTATTTACACACTGATAAAAGTGTGTAATGTGAACCCTAATTGCATTCCAGAATGGGCAGGAAATTGTTCTTCACTTTGTTTCTTCACTTCACCCCAAAAAACATATTTAGGGATTGATTCAATCTGTAACCCTAAAGATCTGCGCTGTAGCGCGACCGACATATGCAACGTTTACCGTGAATGCAGTCTCCGCGAACGCGGGAACATTGGCTTTAAATTTCTATTTTCTATTGAACTGAGCCCTCAGTCTAAACGTGTTTAGACATACTTTACCAAAACCATAAACCACAAGTATAACATTTCACCACGAGGGGGGATATCTCACAAACAACATCCAAAAACTAGAAAAACGGAACAGTACAAAGTCTATAGGCAACATACATTACTGTAGGCCTCCCTAATCAGATCCCCTCTTCTGCCCAGTTTACACTCTCAGCGCCACTCTACAGAGTGATAATTGTAGATGGCACACCGCCACAGACCCACAGATGGCACAATGCCACAGACCCACAGATGGCACAACGCCATAGACCCCAGATGGCACACAGGCTTTTACTCATCCACCTTATGTTTTTCATGCTCTTGAGCACAGGTAGGTAGAAGCCCCTTGTTTATGCTAAAGGACAGTGTGTATTCCACCAGGATTTCCTCTGATTCTGGGAACACAGGTTCATTAGTAATCACAGTGGATGTGCTCGCAGTGGTGCTATATTATTGTTCATTGTCGTACCCCGTTGGTGTTTGCATCAGTTACTGTTCTTACACGGACAGGTACAGTAAGTGCAGAGACAGAGACAGAGAGTGTTATGGGTCCTCCTCTGACACTCCCATTTCTTGGAATATTATAAGTGGGTGGTACTCTGAGAAGGTGTAGCGGTGAAAGGAAAATAACACATCTATAAATAATCTCTGGTCGTGATAGCCCAGGCAGGGCTGAATGAATTACAGATAGCACCGTTAGCATACATCTCTTATTAGACAGATTCTTATTATATACTTTCCACATCCAAATGGACTGCATTTATAAATCCCTGAGTTCTTTCATCTATCTTCTAGGAAGAACTGAACTAGCTGGAAGCAAGGAGGTGTAGAGATGGTTTTCATATCATCATAATATGCACAGTACTGTAAGGTTAAATAGAATTCAATTAAACATTATTACACACAGTCCATTTACTATTCGAAAAAGGCTCCCTTTATCTGTTTGAAAAAGCCATTATCATGACCATTATCTTCCAGATCTGAAACAGAATATAAGAATCCATGGCCTTTTGAAAGAGAAACATATAAAAGCGAGAGAACGTGAAGAATAATAAAAAAAGATGAATGCCCTAACTACAGATTAATCAGAGACAATTGTCTGAAATTTCAGGTCACAGTAATTGGTAGTTCCTTTTAATCGGTCGCCTTCCTCTCTGCTGTCTTCTGGGCACATGTCGTGTGCGCCAAAGGTATTGTGAATTTAGTCTGGACAGGAGTGAAATCTACGCCTGAGTATGATCATCAACGTGACCCATCATCAGCTACTGCTTTCAGAGTGCTGTCCTGACTACCACGGCCAGGAGATGTTAAGCCAATTTAAAGTGGCTACGTGTGTATTGTTAGAAAGAATCATACTTTTAGAGTGTAACACTGGGATGTGAAGTTTATATAAGCCAATAAAACTAAACAACAATCTTGGACAGTGTTGTTGCCCTCAAACAAACCAAAACAAAGGCAAAACACTTGTAAAAGTATGGGCGCAATGTTGTACAGTATGTAGAGATACACATTACCCTTACAGTATATTGAGAGATATCTAACAGTCTTCAGTCAGCTACTGTGTGTTATAATGATGATAAATGAACGGAATGTAGCTGTATAGTTTAACTTCTTAGGGAGCGGCTCCCGAGGTCACGGGTTTGGAGAGTCTGGCGTGCCCAAAGTAAAATGCCTCCCACACAGGCCCAGAAAATAGGATATGCACATAATTAGTACTATTGGATAGGAAACACTCTAAAGTTTCTAAAAGTGTTAACATAATGTCTGTGAGTATAACAGAACTGATATAGCAGGAAAAACCAGAGGAAACTCCATCCGGAATTCCAGTTTTTTGTGACCTTTGCTCTGTTTGAGACTCTCCCCATTGACTTCAAGGCAATCCAGCTCCGAGATTGCAGTACCTATGGCTTCCACTAGATGTCAACAGTCTATAAACAAAGACTGGGAGCGATAGGAGTAAGCAGATCAGATAGGAACAGGAAATGGTCAGGGGAGCTCAAATGTCAACAAGATTTCTCGGGCGCGAGTCTGGGTGCGCGCCCCACTTTAATTTACTTATATAACGTATAGGTGACCATCCGAGTGAAATATTATCGCTAATATTCATAAAAGGATAGCTAAGGATGCATTATAACTGGTCTTTGATTTGTTTAGGAAAAGTTTATAGGTATATTTGAACGCGTTCTCTTCACGTTTCAATGGGCAATTCAACGTTGGATTTTCTGAACATAACGCGCCAACCAAACAGAGATTTATGGATATAATAAATGACTTTTTCTAACAAAAGAACCATTGGATGTCTTCGTTGGACACTTGGGAAGCCCTCAGCAGAAGTTCTTCAAAAGGTAAGGGATTTGTTTTCGCTGTGAAATGGGTTTTGTGTGAACCGCGCTGGTTTATGAATTTCTGTTCATGGATAAATATTGGAGATGCTATCCTCAAACAATCAAATGTTGTGCTTTCGCCGTAAAGCCTATTTGAAATCTGACAACGCTGTGATATTGCCAAGAAGCAGAGTGTTTGATGACTATGCAACACTTGTATATTGATAAATGTTTAATAATTAAACTTTTGGATTTTGAATTTGGCGCCTTACATTTCACCGGGTAGTGTCGGGAGTTGGGTGCTAGGGCCCCGCCACTCCCTAAGTAGTTAACTGCCTATTCCCAGGCAGTCTTCCTCTCATGCAGGCAGTCAGCAGCACTGTTTCCTGCCCCCCGTAGCAGTCCTGTAGAGTAGAGCGTGTTCAGTGTGCAGGCAGGGGATTGTGCCGTGTGTGCTCCAGCAAGGCCCTGCGCAGCCATAATAACTCAGAGACTACACCTGTATCAAGCTGCTCTCTGTATCTGCAGTGGCAGGTCGGCCTCCGAGGTGTGCTGCATCTCCACGAACTAACGCAAATGAATAATGCCATATGTCCCCTTCAAATGGCTGCATGTCGAGCCACTAAGATGGCATTCAGGCCTCACGGCTCCATGGAATGCCTGGGAGAGAAGAATTGTGCACTACGTGGATACCAAGAGGTCAGGTCAGGATATCATTGATTGGTGAGGAGACAAGGCAATAGTGAGGATACCAAGAGGTCAGGTCAGGATATCATTGACTGGTGAGGAGACAAGGCCATAGTGAGGATACCAAGAGGTCAGGTCAGGATATCATAGACTGGTGAAGAGACAAGGCCTACCAAGAGGTCAGGTCAGGATATCATTGATTGGTGAAGAGACAAGGCCATAGTGAGGATACTAAGAGGTCAGGTCAGGATATCATAGACTGGTGAAGAGACAAGGCCATAGTGAGGATACCAAGAGGTCAGGTCAGGATATCATAGACTGGTGAAGAGACAAGGCCATAGTGAGGTAGGGAGCTGTTTCAGGTTGCATGCTGGGAGTCAAGGGAAAGTGGAAGTGTAACATGATAATGTGATTCTGCAGCCCCAAGAGATGTTGTAAATCTCTCCTCTTTGCACTTAGACTCCTATTGCAGTATGAGAAGTTTTCTGCCTGAGTTGGTAAATGTTTTAATGTGTCTGAGTCAACGCAGCTCAATAGTTTGTCTGTTCTTCTTTTTTGAAGAATATGAAAACCTTTTCACAAACGATTCCCACATATCCATGTAGTATCACACATTTTAAGTGTTTATATTCCACACATCAATTCTGAAGCACATACTATCTTTCTTTACCATTACTCAGTGAAGCTTGTGGATTGTTAACCCGAAACAATGCAATTACCCCGGAACAAAGGAGAGATGCAGTCTATCATAGGCCCCAGAGAGTCCAGTAACGTCTTGGCACTTAAACTGAGCTCTGCTTGTTACCGAGGCTGCCTCTTCAATCTGAAGAGAGAATCGAGGGCAGATTTAAACACTGGGTTTGCATCTCAAATGGCACCCTATTCCCTACATAGTGGACTACTTTGGACCAGGGCCCATAAGGCACTATGTTCGGAATAGGGAGCTATTTGAAACACAGCCTTAAACAATGGTATTCCACATGTTTGCCAGCCAGACAGTTGCTATGAAAGGTTGGCAGTTGGCTTGAAGTACATTTTTTAAATCTACATTTGCAGATAGAGGGGTGAAAATTAGAACCAAAAGACTGTACTGTAGCAACGTTCCGATCAGGTCCCTTTAAGGGTTTCGGCTATATGTTGTCCCGCTGACGTACTGAGAGTGTTATAGGAACATTAAATCATGAGATTCAGTGCAGGTCCCGTTTTGTCATAGTATAACATTATAATAAGGTATTTTGATGTTCATTAAGGAACGTTACGAAAAGGTTCCTATTTGGTTCTGATATAAAGTTATCCATGAGACATTCAGTGACCACAAGGGGACGTTTCATGATGATCAAGGGGACGTCGCATGATGGTCCCAAGGGATCGTTCTCTGGGGGATGTCACTGAGGACCATGTCAGTTATTTTTTAGAACGTTCTCAGGACTTTCATTTTACTAGTCATTAGGATGTTGTGTGATGGTCCCAAGGGAATGTCCCTGCAAACAAACATTAGACGTCAGGACGTCCGCGGAACATCACAAAATGGTCGCCTAAAGTGGTCAGGTCCATTGTGTCATGGTCCCCTGGAGGTTTTGTCTAGTTCCCGGTGTCATGACTCTCTCTCTTGGGTGAGGATAATAGGCCTCTAGATTAGATTAGTAATTTTTCCAACAATTGTTTATAAACAAATTATTTCACTTATAACTCACTGTATCACAAATCCAGTGGGTCAGAAGTTTACATACACTAAGTTGACTGTGCCTTTAAACAGCTTGGAAAATTCCAGAAAATGATGTCATGGCTTTAGAAGCTTCTGATAGGCTAATTCACATCATTTGAGTCAATTGGAGGTGTCCCTGTGGATGTATTGCAAGGCCTATCTTCTTTGCTTGACATCCTGGGAAAATCTAAAGAAATCAGACCAAGACCTCAGAAAAATAATTGTAGACCTCCACAAGTCTGGTTGGGAGCAATTTCCAAACGCCTGAAGGTACCTTGTTCATCTGTACAAACAATAGTAAATACTAATTGAGTGTATGTAAACTTCTGACCCACTGGTAATGTGATGAAAGAAATAAAAGCTGAAATAAATCATTCTCTCTACTATTTTTCTACTATTATTTCACATTCTTAAAATAAAGTGGTGATCCCAACTGACCTACGACAGGGAATTTTTACTACGATTAAATGTCAGGAATTGTGAAAAATTGAGTTTAAATATGTTTTGCTAAGGTGTACTTAAACTTCCGACTTCAACTGTACCAGCCCACTCTCTTTGTCTCTCCTTCTCTCTTTAGTAAATGTTAGCAATTGTCACAAACCGACTCGAAGTCCGTAACAAAAAGGGAGACCGTGGAGATTAGGAATAACAAAAACATATTTATTAACTGAAGTAACGTAATACAATTAACAAAGGTGTGTGTGTAGTCAGTCACCAGTAGTGTGAGTGAGTGGTTGCATGCATAAATGTGATAAGGAGATGTGTTGAAAGGTGCCAAAGCAAACAACCAAAACATACACAAAAATGCCACAACCAAAATCTAACAGTGTGTCTGCATGGAGAGAGTCTCCTCAATGAATGGGGAAGACGTTTATTTATCCCAGGACAAACCCGGCCCAGGTGTGTCCCATGTCACTGACAACGCTCCCAGCTCCGCCCACTGACATCCTATTAAGGAAAACAAGAGCAAAGAGAATTCGGAAGACAGAGTGGTAGGGTCATCACAGTAATCGATAATCTATACCGTGTGTGTGTTTATGTAATTCTGTGTGATTATTTAGTTAGTTAGTAAATAAATAATTAAGCCAATTTGTGTATCGCTAATTCATCATTTAGGCTATAGTTCGTGCAGATTTACGAGGTCAACGACGTTCAGAATGAGACTGATGAGGAAATGATTGATTATTGACTGTTATGATATCGAGATATTCTGATATATTCTTGAGTTAATTCGGGAAATGGTAATTCATTAAACAAACTTTTCCCGTGGTGCCCCAAGTTACTAATGAGTTAATTCTTGCATGATTATTTTAATCACGTAATAATTAAACATAGTTAATTATTCGATAAATAGCATGTCATCACATGAATGATAGTCACTTTACGACACCGGTTTGTCCTGGGAAAGTCCCCAAGGATGTTTTTAGGACGTTGTGTCACGGTCCCCTGGAGGTTCAGTGGTGGAGGACATAAAGGACTGTGTTCAGTGGTAGAGGACATTTAAGACTATTGTAGTAAAAAATAAACACAGCTCCCAAACACATGATTCTAACTCTGCATATCTATTGTTAATGTTTCAGTATACGTATAGTTATATAAACGTTTCAGTAGACATAAAGTAGAGTTATGTCTGTGAAGAATATCAAAACACATGCTGCTTGCCTAGCCCATTGTTCTTCCAAAGCCTTAAATATACTCAAACGGTGGAGAATCAAAGCTGTAGGAGAACGAAAAGAGGTGGGCTCAATGTTTACCCTGTGCATATGTCCCCCCTCTATCACAAAGTTTCAAGATTGAGACAGAGAGAGAGAGAGAGAGAGAGAGAGAGAGAGAGAGAGAGAGAGAGAGAGAGAGAGAGAGAGAGAGAGAGAGAGAGAGAGAGAGAGAGAGAGCAGGGACAGCAGCAGCGCGACAGTAAGGCTCGTATTTCTCTGCAACCCACATTGGGCATTGACTCCAGGGCTGAGTGGAATACTGAACGACACACTGCACCACAGCAGGACTGGACCAGGAGCACTAGGACTACAAGATGACGATCAGATGAAGATGAAACAATGGAATCCGCCAAGGATGACTGATATCACCTCTAATATTAAATTAAATCACATTTTATTGGTTGCATACACATATTTAGCAGATATTATTGCAGGTGTATCGAAATGCTAGTATTACCACTAAGGATGACTGATATCACCTCATACCTTTCTACACACTATATGTGGATTATACAGTTGAAGTCGGAAGTTTACATACACCTTAGCCAAGTACATTTAAACTCAGTTTTTCACAATTACTGACATTTAATCGTAGTAAACATTTCCCTGTTTTAGGTCAGTTAGGATCACCACTTTATTTTAAGAATGTGAAATGTCAGAATAATAGTAGAGAGAATAATTTATTTCGTTCAGATGTGGCCACGTAATTATATATGACTTTAGTTAAACTATTTTCCTTTCCTCAGCCATGGAAATCCTAATCTCTAAATCAAGTAAATGTCTCCCCTCCCCTCTCACCAATTTGGCGTTGTGAAAGCATATGACTCCTAATTGGTTAAGCCAATCCCCTCCCACCTTTGTTATGTGTAACATTCTGCATAATTAATTGGTGAAGCTTTAGCAGTAGTAGAAGAGCTGAAGGGCTGCAGCCAGCTCTAACACGCACCATTAAAATACTAATCAAGCAGTGTGATATAAAACTGAGATCTATATTGTCGTAGACTATAGAAGATGAAATCCCATCAAGGCTCCCTGCTTCCATCCAGCCGTGCCCTAGGAAGCTAAACTGCACTGCATGGAACTCTTAACCTCTTCATTCCCTTGGAGAAAGAGTGGACCCTAATCAGAAGGTGCAGAGCCTAAACTTACAACAACAAAAAACACATGAAAAAATCACATGTGAAAGGAACATGTGAAAAAACACGTGGTTTTCAGACACAGGTTAAAATGTTTTTTAGATTGGAAATGTTCACGAGTCAGACAGTGGTTTGTGGACATGTCTGACATTTGACATGAATTTTTCACGTGAACAAAGATAATAACTGGGCAAACCAACAACATGAACAAAGATCGTGAAGTTGAACACAAGTTATGTACAAACAATAACCCACAAAATACTATAGAAAACCCCAAACATATATATGGTTCCCAATTAGAGACAACGACACACAGCTGCCTCTAATTGGGAACTATTACCCCAACATAGAAATAGACAAACTAGAACCAAAATAACCCTACACCAAAATGAAACAAAAACACGCCAGCCTAAACTCTGGCCTGGACACGTGCGCCTGCAGCAGTAACACGCCGAATGGATGTCTCAGAAATAAGAAATTAGTATTTTTAACACACTTGAGTTATTATACTCAGGTAGGATAAGTTAAATTTGTACAGAATGGCATTACAGAATTTGCAATTCCATATATGGAAACATTGCTACTGCAACCTGTTAACCCTACCTTTTCACATGTGAGGAGAATAACACTATTTCACCACCACAAATTCGATTTTCATATGTAAATGGTTTTTACATGTGAACTTGCAATTCCACATGTGAAAGGGCCATTTTTACATTTAGGTTTTCTTAAATTTGAAAACACCACCTTTTCATATATGCAACTGCAATTACATTTGAGGTAAAAACATGTTTTTCTTCTCACGTGAAAAGGTGGTGTTAACATGTGAACTCTAAATGTTTAATGTGAAAATATGCTTGCACATGTGAAATTGAAGCTCAACGTGAAATTTGACATGAAATTATATGACGTTCTAATGCAACGGTATAATCTGAGGTGTGTGTTGCACAGTACAGTCATTAAGAATTCAATTGATACTTTTTTAAAAATTCTAATTGTAAAATATTTATTTTCCATATCAAAAGGGACACACAGCTATGGTTTCATCAATCCAAAAGAGAAGCAGACAAAAATCATGACAATGATTAAAGCAATGTAGTCCAATTAGCTTGTCAAAGTCAATGCTGTATTTCATTTATTCTATTTAGTTAACTAGACAAGTCAGATAAGAACAAATTCTTATTTACAATGACAGCCTACCCAGGCCAAACCCTAACGACACTGGGCCAATTGTGCGCCGCCCTATGGGACTCCTGGAATCAAACCAGGGTCTGTAGTGACGCCTCTAGCACTGAGATGCAGTGCCATAGACTGCTGCGCCACTCGGGAGCCCCTGTTGTGTTATGCAGACGTCGATTGACCAGAAGAGACTGTTGTTCTTGTGGCTGTCACTTCCAAGTGTAAATGGACAATCTCTGGTAGTACTAAAAGACAAGTGTCAAAATACACTAAACGTCACAGTAATGCAATGATGGAGGGAGGCATTGAGTACTACGCTTGGCCGTTTCCACTATACTAGTGATGTTTAGCTCATAATTAGAGGGTATACAAGAATGAGCTGGAGCCATATGCTTTGCTTTCGGTACATACATGTATTATGCATGTAAGAAACAGTATTTAATTCCTATACGAAGAGAGAAAAAACGTCCTGCTTCAAGGGATTCAAAATGTAATGTCACAAGTAATTACATCAGGAAAACATTGCAAAATCCACAGCCTTTGGCTAAAATCATGCAGATTTACCATGGCAGGGGTTGCCTCCCAAATGGCACCCTATTCAATATATAGTGCACTACTTTTAACCAGAGCTCTGTTCAAAATGAGTGAACTAAATAGGGAATAGCTTGCCATTTGGGATGCAGACATGGGCTGTGGATAGGATGTGCCAGGTTATAAATAGGATGGCAGGCACAGTTGTACCCCCTGGTTGTGTCAATAGGACTACTCTTTCATAGGGGGCTAGAGGATTCCCCCGCTGACTAAATAGCAAAACACCCCCCAATGTCATGCAGTGTACTAACAGAGACATACTGGGAAAGAACAGTCAGCTAGTCACTACCCAGGAGGAGATACATCATACTGGGAAAGAGCAGCCAGCTAGTCACTACCCAGGAGGAGATACATCATACTGGGGAAGAGCAGCCAGCTAGTCACCACCCAGGAGGATACATCATACTGGGGAAGAGCAGTCAGCTAGTCACTACCCAGGAGGATACATCATACTGGGGAAGAGCAGCCAGCTAGTCACCACCCAGGAGGAGATACATCATACTGGGGAAGAGCAGCCAGCTAGTCACTACCCAGGAGGAGATACATCATACTGGGGAAGAGCAGTCAGCTAGTCACTACCCAGGAGGAGATACATCATACTGGGGAAGAGCAGTCAGCTAGTCACTACCCAGGAGGAGATACATCATACTGGGGAAGAACAGTCAGCTAGTCACTACCCAGGAGGAGATACATCATACTGGGGAAGAGCAGTCAGCTAGTCACTACCCAGGAGGAGATACATCATACTGGGGAAGAGCAGTCAGCTAGTCACTACCCAGGAGGATACATCATACTGGGGAAGAGCAGTCAGCTAGTCACTACCCAGGAGGATACATCATACTGGGGAAGAGCAGCCAGCTAGTCACCACCCAGGAGGAGATACATCATACTGGGGAAGAGCAGCCAGCTAGTCACTACCCAGGAGGAGATACATCATACTGGGGAAGAACAGCCGGTCAGCTAGTCATTACCCAGGAGGAGCTCCATCATACTGGGAAAGAGCAGCCAGCAGCCAGCAGCCAGCTAGTCACTACCCAGGAGGAGATACATCATACTGGGGAAGAGCAGCCAGCTAGTCACTACCCAGGAGGAGATACATCATACTGGGAAAGAGCAGCCAGCTAGTCACTACCCAGGAGGAGATACATCATACTGGGGAAGAGCAGCCAGCTAGTCACTACCCAGGAGGAGATACATCATACTGGGAAAGAGCAGCCAGCTAGTCACTACCCAGGAGGAGATACATCATACTGGTGAAGAGCAGCCAGCTAGTCACTACCCAGGAGGAGATGCGGCTGGTAGCCTAGTGGTTAGAGCGTTGGACTTGTAACCGGAGGGTTGCAAGTTCAATTCCCCGAACTGACAAGGTAAAAATCTGTCGTTCTGCCCCTGAACAAGGCAGTTAACCCACTGTTCCCCGGGTGCCGAAGACGTGGATGTCGATTAAGGCAGCCCCCTGCACCTCTCTGATTCAGAGGGGTTGGGTTAAATGCGGAAGACACATTTCAGTTCAAGGCATTCGGTTGTACAACTGACTAATAATGGTGACTTTGACTTTTAGGTAACTTAACCAATAGCCCTCCTTCGTTCATACCCATACCTGGAAAATATGATGGTTCGCCTGGGAAATGTCAGGGATTTCTTATGGAATGCAGCAAATACATTGAACACAACCCCACTAACTTCGCCAGCGACAAGAGCAGGGTGGATTTTGTTGCGTCTCTACTCACAAGCAAAGCCCTGGATTGGGCCACCGCCATATGGACTGCCAGGAGCACAGTACTCGTATCCGAAACCCATTTCCACACCCTCTTCTAAGAGGTATTTGATCACTCTCCCTCCGGTCGTCCTATAGGAGATCTCCTCATAGAACTTCAACAAGGACGCAATTTAGTTACCGAGTATGCCCTCGAGTTCCGCACCATGGCTGCAGGAACTGGTTGGAATGAGGCTGCTTTACTTACCGTCTACTGAAGAGGGCTCAACAGGGAACTTCTAGAGGTGACCTTTAGGATTTAAATCAATACAAATCAATACATGCTCCTCTCCCGTGTATCGAACATCAAAAGCGGATCCAAGAAGGGCTCTGCCTAGAGGGAAAGATCATCTACTCAGCCATTGCCCTGTTCTCCCCCCACGGAGAGATAAGGGTCCCCCCGCTGCCATGCAGGTAGGTGCTTCCTTATTTCTAAATATCTCCCAGAAGCAATTCTCCGTCCCAGTGTTGATAACCGTGAAGGGGGTTACCAAGTACGTAGAAGGCTTGATAGATTCGGGAGCAGCAGGTCATTTTATCTATCACCAGCTAGTACAAGAGCTTGACATTGATCTAACACCTGTCACCCCTCCCTTAAGGATTAACACCCTGGATAGGCAGCATTGG
Source organism: Brachymystax lenok tsinlingensis (assembly GCA_030435695.1). Taxonomy (NCBI): domain Eukaryota; kingdom Metazoa; phylum Chordata; class Actinopteri; order Salmoniformes; family Salmonidae; genus Brachymystax; species Brachymystax lenok. Next base: position 6,732,853 of record CM059789.1, read on the forward strand.
GCACAGGCTTCATCACGCACCTGACACAAAGCGTCACCCTCCAGATTGGAGTCTTCCACACAGAAACCCTTCAACTCATGGAACTCTCATCCCTCAAACAGACACTCTTCCTCGGACACCCCTGGCTTTGTCGTCACAACCCTGCCATCTCGTGGAAACAAGGTGAACTACTGTCCTGGTCTTCTACCTCCTTCTCCAGTTGTCTCAGCCTACACTGCAGAGCCACCACCATTGAGGACTCTGCCTCGGCAGTGCCACCCACCATACCATCTGAATACGCCCAGTACAACAATGTCTTCACCAAAACCAAGACCACCACTCTGCCACCACATCACCCAGGAGACTGGAGTGTCCCCACGAACGGGCCTATCTATCCCGGAAAATGAGGCAATGGAGAACTACATTGATGAATCACTCAAACAGTTTCATTCGTCCTTCTTCCCCGGCTGCGTCCAGCTTCTGCTTCTTTGGAAAAAAGGACTGTGGTCTCCGTCCATGTATTAATTTTTGTTCCCTGAATTACGTCATTGTCAAGAACCGTTTCCCTCTTCCTCTTATCCCAGCGACCCTTGAACAAGTGAGCTGCGCCAACATCTATACTAAACTCGACCTGTGAAGTGCATATAACCTTGTCCGTATACGTGAAGGCGACAAATGGAAGATAGCCTTTATCACCGCTCGAGGGCACTACAAATACCTAGTCATGCCTTATGAACGCCCCAGCCATCTTCCAATCCTTTATGAACAAGGTTTTCCAGGATATAATAAACCGCTTTCTCATCGTCTACATTGATGACATCCTGATTTACTCCTACTCCCTGAAGGAACACATACAGCATGTGCAAAAGGTTCTTCAACGGCTCCTTGACCATGACCTTTATGTGAAGACTGAAAAGAGTGCCTTCCATTTAAACTCGGTAAACTTCCTTGGCTTCGTACTGACACCTTGTGGGATCAGCATGGATGAGAAAAAAAGTCACTGCCGTCAGTAACTGGCCCAAACCCACCACCGTTAAGGAGCTCCAACGTTTCATTGGGTTCTCCAACTTCGATCGCCGGTTCATTCGGAACTTCAGTCCAAGGCCGCTCCCCTCGCTTGCCTTACCAGCCAAAAGATCTGGACCCTTAAATGGACTGATACCGCCCTGACTGTGTTCAACAACTTGAAACGCTTCTTCACCTCAGCTGCTGTCCTTCGCCAACCTGATCAAACCCTCCTTTCACCCTGGAGGTGGATGCCTCCGATGTAGGAGTAGGAGCCAATATCTCTCCGCGGGTGGGGACAGCTCCCAAATCACATCCCTGTGCCTTCTTCTTCAGGAAGTTATCCCACGCTGAGAGGAATTACGATGTGTGGAACAGAACTCCTCGCTAATCAAGCTGGCCCTCGAGGAGGGGTGCCACTGGTTGGAGGGCGCACAACATCCCTTTCTCGTCCTAAAGATCATCGTAATCTGGAATATATCAGAGGGGCCAAGAGGTTGAGCTCCAGATAAGCCCGCTGGGCTCTTCTTCACATGCTTCCATTTTCATGTTGCTTTCATCCCTGGAAAGAAAAACAAAAATGCTGATGCTCTCTCCCGCCAGGTTGACCTTCCAACCCGTAACTCAGACCCTACACCCATTCTTCCTTCCTCTTGCATTATGGGGCCGGTACAGTGGGAGGTTCACTCTGCTGTACAAGAAGCCCTAACCTCAGACCCGGCTCCTCCTGAGACACCAGCTGGGAAGAGTTACGTACCAGCAGCTGTTAGACCCCAACTGATGCAATGGTGTCACACGTCCTTGTGTTCATGACATCCGGTCATTACACAAACCACCGAACTTCTAGACCGGAAGTTCTGGTGGTCCTCTCTGACATCCGACGTAAGGTGTTACATACTCTCCTGTCCAGTCTGGGCCCAAACCAAAATCCCTCACAGACCCTGGTCCCACATAGCTGTTGACAGACCTTCCTGAATCCTCTGGTATCACCACCATCCTTGTCATAGTAGACCGTTTAAAAAAAATGTGTCATCTGGTTCCTCATCTACCGAACGCCATGGAATTGGCGGAGTGCATGTTCCAGCAGGTGTTCCATCTGTATGGGATTCCGGAGGACATCGTCTCTGACCACGGGCCCCAGTTTGTTTCCCGGGTTTGGAGAGCCTTCTGTGACCAACTGGGGGTCGCCCTTAGTCTCTCCTACGGGTACCACCCCCAGACTAACGGGCAGACGGAACGCCTGAACCAAGAAATAGGGAAGTACCTCTGCCAACAATGTTCTGCCTCTCCACACGACTGGAGTCGGTATATGGCTGGGCCGAATACGCTCAGAACTCACTCATGGACTCATCCCTCCGCCTTACTCCGTTTCAGTGTGTCCTTGGTTACCAACCCCCATGTTTCAGCGTAGTGAGCGGGTATGGGAGACGGCTCACCGGCATCTGCAGGAAGCCTCTAATACCCAGAAACAATTTGCTGACAGACACCGCCAACCTATGCCACTCTTTCACCCCGGACAGCGTGTGTGGCTCTTTACCAGAGACATCCGGCTCCACCTCCCCTGCAAAAAGTTCTGTCCTCGCTTCATTGGTCCCTTCAAGATCACATCAACCCCAGTTACCCCGTCAGTATAAAATCTCATCGTCCTTCCATGTGTCTCTGTTAAAACCAATCACCTACAGTCCTCTTAATCCTCCAGTCTCTACCTGCAGTGCGCCCCCTACCGTTGGACGTCGGAGGGGAACTTGCCTACGCCATACGGGCCATCCTTGATTCCAAACGCCTGAGAGGTCGCATCCACTACATAGTGGACTGGGAAGGTTATGGGCCTGAAGACCGGTACTGGGTTCCCCGACCAGGACATCCTCGACCCAGAGATGATTCAGGCATTTCACCATGATCGTCCCGCTCCCGACCTCGGGGTCGACCCCTGAACAGACCCACTGGACATCAGCCTCGACGCAGAACGTCGGGTCAGTCCACGACCTTGTCGAACCAGCCTGCCGGACCTCGCCCCCGAGGTAGGCGTCTGCCTTTGCTCCCTTCGCCCGCTCCACCCTCCGGTGCTGTTGGGTCGTCAGGAGCCTCCCTTGGGGGTGGGGGCTACTGTAAGGTTCTGCTTTTCTTAGTCAACCTTGTGTTATTTTTCTTTGTGTTCTGGAACGTAGTCCTGCCGTTCATTTTTGTTCATTGATTTCACCTGTGTTCGTTTCTCACCTGGTCTCATCTAATCCCTATTTAGTTCAGTTTCTGATTGTATAGTTGTGAGGTATTGGTTATTTTCGACTGCCTAACTGTGCTTAACCATTGCCTGTGACCACGATTCCAGCCTTCTGTGAAGGCTTAACTAACATCTGCCGCACTCTTCGCATGAATCTACACCTTTTCCTCCCTGAGTATTCATTACAATGGGTAGTCCACATGTGCAAAGGCATGAAAATATACTGTACATTATATATTTATTAAAATGAGTGCGTAGTCCATGTGTGAAAATATACATGACATATTTCTTAAACTGAATGCGTAGTCCATATGTTAAAATAAAAACATTTAAAAAATGACTTAACTGCTAGTGAAATGTTCTGACAGTCATAAACAAATACCTGTATATTATTGTACAACTATCACGCCACATTGTATTGAAAACATCCGTTGCAGATGGTTATATTTTTTAAAGCCTATATTTAAACTCGGAAATCACAGATCACTTTTTCTTGTTCATTTGTTGTTGACTAACCTTTTGAAATAACCACCCTAAATGAGCACAAACAACAACGCCTCTGTACCAACCAAACCATTCAGATGACAGAATGCTGTACCATGGCATATCTCCTCCGCTGGGACGGTTCTGCTGTCACCTGCTGTACTAGATTGAATGTTTACTGTAGCTTCACTGTAATAATAGTGTCACACATGACATTATATTGAAGCATCTGGCTGATCTAAACACTTACTTCTAGGCACTGTGACTATTGACTAAATGTAGAATTGCACAATTGTATTGAAGGTACATCTAACCTTAGAATGGATCCTGACCTTAACTGCTAAAACATTTATGCTGATGTCACAATGTCTTTCTAGACATTAGGAGAGACACTCAGCCAGCTAATCGTAGACAAGTGAGAGATCCGAAGAGGGAATGGAAGGCACCTTCATGTTAAAACAGTAATAGGTTGTGAAAGCTGTGAGTAAGTACATCTAAGGGTTGCATGGTATGAAAGCCTCCAGCAAGAGAGGTCTGAAAGGCACCACAACCCATGGTTCCACACAATCACAGTCCCCTTGCTGTGACAAACCAGAAAAGGGATAAGTCACAATCTATTTTGCACATGACGATTGATTATTTTGGGTGCGGTATAATGCATGTCAACCTATTGTTGTATCAATAGGAAATGAAGACTATGTCAACCAGAAGAAGATATGTTTATTTTCTTGTAAAGGAGAAAGGGTGATTTTTAATGAAAAATGTCAACATATAAAGGCAGATGAGGGATGGTTGATTTAGTCAATCTAATCAATCGGCCTGCAAAAGCAATGATTTACAGTACAGATAAATACTGCACTGAATGAACTCCATCTGTAGATAAATATTGCACTGAACTCCATCTGTAGATAAATACTGCACTGAACTCCATCTGTAGATAATTACAGCACTGAACTCCATCTGTAGATAAATACTGCACTGAACTCCATCTGTAGATAAATACAGCACTGCACTCCATCTGTAGATAAATACAGCACTGAACTCCATCTGTAGATAAATACTGCACTGAACTCCATCTGTAGATAAATACTGCACTGAACTCCATCTGTAGATACATACAGCACTGAACTCCATATGTAGGTAAATACTGCACTGAACTCCATCTGTAGATAAATACAGCACTGAACTCCATCTGTAGATAAATACTGCACTGAACTCCATCTGTAGAGATGCCATGGTACAGCATTCTGTCATCTGAATGGTTTAGTTGGTACAGAGGCGTTGTTGTTTGTGCTCATTTAGGGTGGCCCATAGAGTGACCCATAGAGTGACCCATAGGACGGCCCATAGAGCGGCCCATAGAGCGGCCCATAGAGCGACCCACAGAGCGACCCATAGAGCGGCCCATAGAGCAACCCATAGAGCGGCCCATAGAGCGACCCATAGAGCGGCCCATAGGGAAGGATGGGAGGATGGAAGGATAGAGGGATGCAGGGATGGAAGGACAGAGGGATGGAGGGATGCAGGGATGGAAGGCTAGAGGGATGGAGGGATGGAAGAATGGAGGAACGGAAGAATGGAAGAATGGAAGGATGGAAGAATGGAGGGATGGAAGGACAGAGGGGTGGAAGGATAGAAGGATAGAAGGATGGAGGGATGGAAGAATGGAGGGATGGATGGATGGTGGGATGGAAGGATAGAGGGATGGAGGGATGGAGGGATGTAGGGATGGAAGGACAGAGGGATGGAGGAATGGAAGGATAGAGGGATGGAGGGATGGAGGGATGGAGGGATGGAAGGACAGAGGGATGGTGGGATGGGAGGATAGAGGGATGGAGGGATGGAGGGATATAGGGTTGGAAGGACAGAGGGATGGAGGAATGGAAGGATAGAGGGATGGAGGGATGGAGGGATGGAGGGATGGAAGGACAGAGGGATGGAGGGATGGAAGGGTAGAGGGATGGAGGGATGGAAGGATAGAGGGATGGATGGAGGGATGGAAGGAAGAATAGAGGGATGGAGGCATGGGGGTATGGAAGGGGGGGTCACCAGATTAATAGGATTATCTATCAACCATTCAAGTCTTCATATCATTGGCCAGTTAATCTTAATTCCCGGTGACATTTGTCTGTGAAGGGCAGTATTTTCCTTTCAGACAAGATTACCCCCCTCTACCCTACCATCTCCCTAATCCCATGGGAGACCCCTTCCTTGGTTCCTGAGTGTACTGCAATATATTGAATGGATTGGTATTATACATACAATTAGCCCCAAGTCAAAGTTTGGATTAATATCCGTCATGGACAGGTGTGCTGACTATGGGGGTGTTCACAGTTTTCCTGCTGCAGGCGAGGCGTTGCCAGAAAGGTCACACAGGAAAATATAGCAGACTTTGGCATGTCCCAAATGGCACCCTATACTCTACATACAGTAGTGCACAAATTTTGACCAGAGCCCATAGGAGCCCATAAGGCCTGGTCAAAATTAGTGCATTACATAGGAAAAAGGGTGCCGCTTGCGACCCAGTATTTATCCAAGACTTGTATAGCTGCAATTTACACCTTTACACTTAGACTAACAGGATAAATAGGAAGGTGGTAATACCTGAGAAAGTCTATGATCTCTATTCCAAACAGCCATATGTCTCCGTCCCTCAGCAGGTTTATAATGGACGTAGTGGAGCATCACAGGGATGTTAGAGGGACAATCTGCAGTTGCTAACTCCCATTTTTGGACTTATAAATGAATGATACGTACCCATTGATTATTAAAGAATAGGACTTATAAATGAATGATACGTACCCATTGATTATTAAAGAATAGGACTTATAAATGAATGACACGTACCCATTGATTATTAAAGAATAGGACTTATAAATGAATGATATGTACCCATTGATTATTAAAGAATAGGACTTATAAATGAATGACACGTACCCATTGATTATTAAAGAATAGGACTTACAAATGAATGATACGTACCCATTGATTATTAAAGAATAGGACTTATAAATGAATGATACGTACCCATTGATTATTAAAGAATAGGACTTATAAATGAATGATACGTACCCATTGATTATTAAAGAATAGGACTTATAAATGAATGATACGTACCCATTGATTATTAAAGAATAGGACTTATAAATGAATGATACGTACCCATTGATTATTAAAGAATAGGACTTATAAATGAATGACACGTACCCATTGATTATTAAAGAATAGGACTTATAAATGAATGACAAGTACCCATTGATTATTAAAGAATAGGACTTATAAATGAATGATACGTACCCATTGATTATTAAAGAATAGGACTTATAAATGAATGATACGTACCCATTGATTATTAAAGAATAGGACTTATAAATGAATGATACGTACCCATTGATTATTAAAGAATAGGACTTATAAATGAATGACACGTACTCCATTGATTATTAAAGAATAGGACTTATAAATGAATGATACGTACCCATTGATTATTAAAGAATAGGACTTATAAATGAATGACACGTACCCATTGATTATTAAAGAATAGGACTTATAAATGAATGATACGTACCCATTGATTATTAAAGAATAGGACTTATAAATGAATGACACGTACCCATTGATTATTAAAGAATAGGACTTATAAATGAATGATATGTACCCATTGATTATTAAAGAATAGGACTTATAAATGAATGATACGTACCCATTGATTATTAAAGAATAGGACTTATAAATGAATGACACGTACCCATTGATTATTAAAGAATAGGACTTATAAATGAATGACACGTACCCATTGATTATTAAAGAATAGGACTTATAAATGAATGACACGTACTCCATTGATTATTAAAGAATAGGACTTATAAATGAATGATACGTACTCCATTGATTATTAAAGAATAGGACTTATAAATGAATGACACGTACTCCATTGATTATTAAAGAATAGGACTTATAAATGAATGACACGTACTCCATTGATTATTAAAGAATAGGACTTATAAATGAATGATACGTACTCCATTGATTATTAAAGAATAGGACTTATAAATGAATGACACGTACCCATTGATTATTAAAGAATAGGACTTATAAATGAATGACACGTACTCCATTGATTATTAAAGAATAGGACTTATAAATGAATGACACGTACTCCATTGATTATTAAAGAATAGGACTTATAAATGAATGATACGTACTCCATTGATTATTAAAGAATAGGACTTATAAATGAATGACACGTACCCATTGATTATTAAAGAATAGGACTTATAAATGAATGATACGTACCCACTGATTATTAAAGAATAGGACTTATAAATGAATGACACGTACCCATTGATTATTAAAGAATAGGACTTATAAATGAATGACACGTACCCATTGATTATTAAAGAATAGGACTTATAAATGAATGACACGTACCCATTGATTATTAAAGAATAGGACTTATAAATGAATGACACGTCCATTGATTATTAAAGAATAGGACTTATAAATGAATGACACGTACCCATTGATTATTAAAGAATAGGACTTATAAATGAATGATACGTACCCATTGATTATTAAAGAATAGGACTTATAAATGAATGATATGTACCCATTGATTATTAAAGAATAGGACTTATAAATGAATGATATGTACCCATTGATAATTAAAGAATAGGACTTACAAATGAATGACACGTACCCATTGATTATTAAAGAATAGGACTTATAAATGAATGACACGTACCCATTGATTATTAAAGAATAGGACTTATAAATGAATGACACGTACCATTGATTATTAAAGAATAGGACTTATAAATGAATGATACGTACTCCATTGATTATTAAAGAATAGGACTTATAAATGAATGACACGTACTCCATTGATTATTAAAGAATAGGACTTATAAATGAATGACACGTACCCATTGATTATTAAAGAATAGGACTTATAAATGAATGACACGTACCCATTGATTATTAAAGAATAGGACTTATAAATGAATGATACGTACCCATTGATTATTAAAGAATAGGACTTACAAATGAATGACACGTACCCATTGATTATTAAAGAATAGGACTTAGAAATGAATGACACGTACCCATTGATTATTAAAGAATAGGACTTATAAATGAATGATACGTACCCATTGATTATTAAAGAATAGGACTTATAAATGAATGACACGTACCCATTGATTATTAAAGAATAGGACTTATAAATGAATGATACGTACCCATTGATTATTAAAGAATAGGACTTACAAATGAATGACACGTACCCATTGATTATTAAAGAATAGGACTTATAAATGAATGATACGTACCCACTGATTATTAAAGAATAGGACTTATAAATGAATGACACGTACCCATTGATTATTAAAGAATAGGACTTATAAATGAATGACACGTACCCATTGATTATTAAAGAATAGGACTTATAAATGAATGACACGTACTCCATTGATTATTAAAGAATAGGACTTATAAATGAATGACACGTACTCCATTGATTATTAAAGAATAGGACTTATAAATGAATGATACGTACTCCATTGATTATTAAAGAATAGGACTTACAAATGAATGACACGTACCCATTGATTATTAAAGAATAGGACTTATAAATGAATGATACGTACCCACTGATTATTAAAGAATAGGACTTATAAATGAATGACACGTACCCATTGATTATTAAAGAATAGGACTTAGAAATGAATGACACGTACCCATTGATTATTAAAGAATAGGACTTATAAATGTCTCATGAGCTTAGTTCAACGGTCGTACCCCATTAGAACCCAAAATATAAGCTTGTTTTACTCCAATATTTGTAAACAAAGTAAATGTTAAAACACACTGTAAAGTTTAGTAGCATTCAGGTATGAAACACGGTATTTTGACAGGGGAAGGACTCTGGGTGGAGTATTTATTACTTCATGGCGTTCATAATGTAGAAACAAACTGTCTGTTGGCGTTCATACTACACATACAGTCCACTGTGATCGAGGAAACCATGTAAGCCTCTGACACTGTTGTCGTCCCATTTCCTTGTGGCTGAATTGATGCCAACTCTCCCTGCAGGTGTAACAGAGAACTAACTCTCAGAGGATAATAGACTAGTTCAAAATGGAGATATTAGATATACAGCGTTTAATCAGTTTGCTCAGCCTTTTAGTCCAGGGTCAGAATATATACATGGCCTTTCTGTATGATGAAGATATACTCTCACCTTGTGTTCAGTCCGCATGTTTGAACTGGAGTGAAGCGTCTATCAGGCACCAAACTGTGATGGGATTACCTTGTACATATTCGTCTTCGCATCATGTCTTTACTCTCCTTATTAATAATAATATAGTTTTAACTCATTTAATTGAACTCCTAGTTCATACTTTCCCATTCTTTCATAATGTAGATACAGGCATACTAAGCTTCCTTCAGTGTTCAAGCTCTCCCTCACTGGTTGTCTTAACGTCTCATTATTTACATTAATCTCATACAGCGTTCAGTAGCTAGGCAATGTAAGACACATTTCAACTATCGTTTTTACTCACTGCCTCACACTTAATTCATCATTCTTTCACGTCTATGATTTCAGTAGCTATAATCAAGGCAAAGTAAGCTACTGTACATTTAGCTGTTAAAAGCCCTGCTATACATGCAGTTCGAACTATAGATTTTCATCCCTGAATTTAACTCATTTTTTCACGTTCTTTACAGTGTACAGTAGCTAGGCAAAGTAAGCTACATTTGAGTGGTCAGAAAGCAGATCTCCCCTCTCTCTGTGATTTGATCAATATAAAAAGCTATTAGCATTCACGCCGTCACGAGGCCCCTCTTAGACATCAGTAAGAGAGATCAGAGCTACAGTGGAGATAATGCGCTTTCCTGAAAGAGTCTAGATGAAGCTGTAAGTCTCCTCCGTACACTACCTATCAATGCAGTGACATTGTACGTGTAGTGCAATCGCTTTGGCATCAGGGGGAGAGCAAATGACTTTTTTTTTTTAAACTGTCATTTTTCATTTTTTCAATTTGGCAGCGGTTTACAAGGGTTTGCATCCTTGTCTCTCTGTCTTTAATGCAGCCGTGCTCAAGGGGGGGAGGGGGACAGCAGTCAGATACTGAACCACATTACGCTAACGTGCCCACATTAAATCACCGCTAGTTCGTTAACAACTGTGTCATGACTTGAAAACATTTTCTTGACTTGACAACGAGTAATCGTTTTCGCATTGCACATCAGAAAAAGGTGGATTACCCTTTACAAAGTGACATAAACAAAAATAGATACCGAGACCAAACAAATATTGGATAAGGAAAAAAAACAAACAACAAACAACTAACAGAAGTATGCATCAGCATATGAATTTCTAGTATTTTGATTCTCTAAACCAAAATATTCCAATTGGCTACACTTGGTGGGGCAGGCAGCTGAGAAGGAAGCCCCGACACCATTGGTTGTATTTTAGTCTGCAGAGGAGCTAGTCTAACCAATTGGCATCCTCTTTAAGATGCATCCTGCAACGCTGCAGCCATGCAGTTTCCTCCTCCTCTGGGAAATATCAAGGGAAACTAAATCAGTTGTGTGATAGTGAAATGCCACTGAGCAAGGGAGGGAGGGAGGGAGGGAGGGAGGGAGGGAGGGAGGGAGGGATGCACCTGAGAGACCCAGTGATTTATTGCTATACTGTGCTAAAACCAAGTCGCCTTGCTAGCTGCTTTAATTAGGAAATACTGTGCAGGCAACTGAGAGCACCAGGAACCCTTAAATCTCTTCCCTCCACCAGCATTGATGCTCATAGCACTGCACCATTCATCTACGTTAAGAGGATATCACCACTACATCCGCAGTACTACATACCCAGTTATATTTATAATAGAGTACAGTTATATCTACCATAGAATACAGTTATACATATACAGTTGAATAATTAAAGAGCAGCAGTAAATAACAATAGCGGGGCTATATACAGGGGGTACCGGTACAGAGTCAATGTGGAGGCTATATACAGGGGGTATCGGTACAGAGTCAATGTGGAGACTATATACAGGGGGGTACCGGTACAGAGTCAATGTGGAGACTATATACAGGGGGTACTGGTACAGAGTCAATGTGGAGACTATATACAGGGGGTACCAGTACAGAGTCAATATGGAGGCTATATACAGGGGGCACCGGTACAGAGTCAATGTGGAGGCTATATACAGGGGGTACTGGTACAGAGTCAATGTGGAGACTATATACAGGGGGTACTGCACAGAGTCAATGTGGAGACTATATACAGGGGGTACCTGCACAGAGTCAATGTGGAGACTATATACAGGGGGTACTGCACAGAGTCAATGTGGAGACTATATACAGGGGGTACTGTACAGAGTCAATGTGGAGACTATATACAGGGGGTACCGGTACAGAGTCAATGTGGAGGCTATATACAGGGGGCACCGGTACAGAGTCAATGTGGAGGCTATATACAGGGGGTATCGGTACAGAGTCAATGTGGAGGCTATATTCAGGGGGTACCGGTACAGAGTCAATGTGGAGACTATATACAGGGGGTACCGGTACAGAGTCAATGTGGAGGCTATATACAGGGGGGTACCAGTACAGAGTCAATGTGGAGGCTATATACAGGAGGTACCGGTACAGAGTCAATGTGGAGACTATATACAGGGGGGACCGGTACAGAGTCAATGTGGAGGCTATATACAGGGAAACTCCTCATTTAGTATATGGATAACCTACTGTATACTACAGGAACACTTTCCCAGTCATTCAAATGGGATCATTTAAGCTATTCCCTGTGGTAACACTCTGATCTCTATTTAGCAGGAAATGTAATTAAGAACTTTAGTTAAATACTTAAATGCTAAGATCATCAATTATGCAATGGAGGCACTCCATACTAAAATTGTGTAATACATTTGTAAATAATTAAAAGTCTTAAAATACAGACAGTAATGTTATGCTGCTACCCAAGAGAAAGGCTTTCACATCCGTTTGGGGACAGAGATGATACAAAATAGAAAATAACACTTAGACAGAGGTGGTAGCCACGTCTGTGATTCCTCAAGTCAGTGATCTAGATCTAGCCAGACATTAGAATTGGACATAGCGTGGGTGTACACTGCGAGTGAATTTGTGTGCGTTGGTTTGTATATATAGTGCTGCATTATGTGATCAAAGTTTGCTAATGTTTTGGTTGACACATATATGGTTGCCTTGTATGTATAATACAAGGCTATATATATAAAACAAGGCTATATGTATATATAAAACAAGGCTATATGTATGTGTAATACAAGGCTATATGTAAAATACAAGGCTATATATATAATACAAGGCTATATGTAAAATACAAGGCTATATATAATACAAGGCTATATGTATAATACAAGGCTATATATATAATACAAGGCAATATGTAAAATACAAGGCAATATATATAATACAAGGCTATATGTAAAATACAAGGCAATATATATAATACAAGGCTATATGTAAAATACAAGGCAATATATATAATACAAGGCTATATGTAAAATACAAGGCAATATATATAATACAAGGCAATATATATAATACAAGGCAATATGTATAATACAAGGCAATATAAATAATACAAGGCAATATATATAATACAAGGCTATGTATATATATATGTAATACAAGGCTAAATATATATATATATATATATATAATACAAGGCTATATGTATAATACTAGGCTATATATATAATACAAGGCAATATATATAATACAAGGCTATATATATAATGCAAGGCTATATGTATAATACAAGGCTATATGTATAATACAAGGCAATATATATATAATACAAGGCTATATATATAATACAAGGCAATATAATGGCCATAATAATTTGAGATATCTCTACAACTTGATTGGAGTCCACCTGTGGTAAATTCAATTGATTGGACATGATTTGGACTGGCATTCACCTGCCTATATAAGGTCCCACAGCTGACAGTGCATGTTAGAGCAAAGACCAAGCCATGAGGTCGAAGGAATTATCCATAGAGCTCCGAGACAGGATTGTGTCGAGGCACAGATCTGGGGACGGTACCAAAAAATGTCTGCAGCATTGAAGTTCTCCAAGAACACAGTGGCCTCTATCATTTTTCAATGGAAGAAGTTTGGAAACAAGATTCTCTGGTCTGATGAAACCAAGATTGAACTCTTTGGCCTAAATGCCAAGCGTCACTTCTGGAAGAAACCTGGTACCATCCCTACGGTGAAGCATGCTGGTGGCAGCATCATGCTGTGGGGATGTTTTTCAGCGGCAGGGACTGGGAGACTAGTGAGGATCGAGGAAAAGATTAACAGAGAAAAGTACAGAGGTCCTTGATGAAAACCTGCTCCAGATTGTCAGGACCTCAGACTGGGGTGAAGGTTCACCTTCCAACAGGACAACGACCCTAAGCACACAGCCAAGACAGCGCAGGAGTGGCTTCGAGATAAGTCTCTGATTGTCCTTGAGTGGCCCATCCAGAGCCCAGACATGAACCCGATCTAACATCTCCTGAAAATAGCTGTGCAGCGACGCTCCCCATCCAACCTGACAGAGCTTGAGAGGATCTGCAGACAAGAATGGGACAAAGTCCCCAAATACAGGTGTACCAAACTTTTTGCGTTATACCTAAGAAGACTCGATGCTGTAATTGCTCTTAAGGTGCTTCAACAAAGTACTGAGTAAAGGGTCTGAATACTTATGTAAATGTGATATTTATATTTTTTATTTTTAATAAATTAGCAAACATTTCTAAAAACCTATTTTTGCTTTGTCATTATGGGGTAATGTGTGTAGATTGATGAGGGGGGAAAACACTTTAATACATTTTAGAATAAGTCTGTAACGTAACAAAATGTGGAAAAAACTCAAGGGGTCTTAATACTTTCCGTTAGCACTGTAAGTGTGAGTACGTGTGTTTAGCGGTATGTTGGGTTGTTTAGTATTTAGTATGGTGAGGGGGATGGGTGTATAAATTAACACGATTATTTCCAGAGTTCAGACGGATGATTTCTACTGCGGGCAAGAGCCACTGCCCCGGGACAGCCATCAACCCTCAACTCACACAAACATCCCAAGACAGTAGAACTTCTGCAAATATACCCCCTTCCAACATCTGTTTCCTCTTTACTGTTATACCAAGAGGAATGGTATCTAAAATCTAAAATAACCTATTTCAGGGAACTGGAATATTTTGTGCTGCCACAGTCTACAGCACAGTGGCTAGAGGCAGAGAGAACTGCCACAGTCTACAGCACAGTGGCTAGAGGCAGAGAGAACTGCCACAGTCTACAGCACAGTGGCTAGAGGCAGAGAGAACTGCCACAGTCTACAGCACAGTGGCTAGAGGCAGAGAGAACTGCCACAGTCTACAGCACAGTGCCTAGAGGCAGAGGAGAGGAAAAGCTTCCATTTGAACTGATGTGTTTTTCTTATTCACCCTCTCCTCTCCTCTCCTCCCCTCACACTCTTCTCCTCCCCTCTCCTCACCCTCCCCTCCCCTCACCCTGCTCTGTTCCACTCCCCTCCCCGCCCCTCTCCTCACCCTCCCCTCACCCTGCTCTGTTCCACTCCCCTCCCGCCCCTCTCCTCACCCTCCCCTCCCCTCACCCTGCTCTGTTCCACTCCCCTCCCGCCCCTCTCCTCACCCTCACCCTGCTCTGTTCCACTCCCTCCCCGCCCCTCTCCTCACCCTCCCCTCACCCTGCTCTGTTCCACTCCCTCCCCGCCCCTCTCCTCACCCTCCCCTCCCTCACCCTGCTCTGTTCCACTCCCTCCCTGCCCCTCTCCTCACCCTCCCTCCCCTCACCCTGCTCTGTTCCACTCCCTCCCCGCCCCTCTCCTCACCCTTCCCTCCCTTCCCCTCTCCTCACCTTCCACTCCTCCCCTCATCTTCCCCTCCTCTCCTCCCCTCTCCTCTCATCATCCTTCCCTCCTCTCCTTCCCGCTCCTCGTATCATCCTCCTCTCCTCTCCTCTCCTTTCTTCTCCTCTACTCTACTCTCCTCTCCTCACCTCTCTGGTAATAATTGAATATTTGGCAATTTTCAGACAACAAGGCAGGGCGGCAGAAAGCTGTTTCTTTGATCACTGACTGATGTGACAGTTTTGAGTGCGTTTACTTTGTTATCAAGTGGATTCTTTAAAAGGCAGATGAATGTAAAGTCCTGTAGGTCTATAGCCTTGTGAGTGAGTGAGTGGTGTTGGTTTATATACTTTGTTGAATAAAGAAAGAAATGGACGAATCCATTATCTCAAACCCAAACAACTGCTGCTCCACTAAAAGGCCTCTTGATTGTATTTATCTGGCTTGTATTATTCAGCAGGGACATGGCGCTCCCTCTACAGGGTTTTCAAAGGTTTTGTCAATGTCATGTCTGGCAGACTAATGAGAATAATATAAATTCATGTAATAGTTTCATTCTATATTCTCTGCGTAGGTGGAACTGTCGGTGGATTTACATGTCATTTTTTTGAGGGGTGATTAATTCTGGGTGTTGTGGGGTATCAATTATTGAGACATCAATTCTACAGGACGTTGTTTGTATTCATCTCCTTCAGCGTTTTTGCCAAGCCCTTACAGACAGCTGGTGGTGTTTAATATGTCCGTACCTTCAGCGTCTTCGCCAGGCCCTTACAGACAGCTGGTGGTGTTAAATATGTCCGTACCTTCAGCGTCTTCGCCAGGCCCTTACAGACAGCTGGTGGTGTTTAATATGTCCGTACCTTCAGCGTCTTCGCCAGGCCCTTACAGACAGCTGG
Organism: Brachymystax lenok tsinlingensis; assembly: GCA_030435695.1. Classification (NCBI taxonomy): domain Eukaryota; kingdom Metazoa; phylum Chordata; class Actinopteri; order Salmoniformes; family Salmonidae; genus Brachymystax; species Brachymystax lenok. The sequence goes on from CM059789.1 coordinate 6,749,345, forward strand.
TGGTGTTTAATATGTCCGCACCTTCAGCGTCTTCGCCAGGCCCTTACAGACAGCTGGTGGTGTTTAATATGTCCGTACCTTCAGCGTCTTCGCCAGGCCCTTACAGACAGCTGGTGGTGTTTAATATGTCCGTACCTTCAGCGTCTTCGCCAGGCCCTTACAGACAGCTGGTGGTGTTTAATATGTCCGTACCTTCAGCGTCTTCGCCAGGCCCTTACAGACAGCTGGTGGTGTTTAATATGTCCGTACCTTCAGCGTCTTCGCCAGGCCCTTACAGACAGCTGGTGGTGTTTAATATGTCCGTACCTTCAGCGTCTTCGCCAGGCCCTTACAGACAGCTGGTGGTGTTTAATATGTCCGTACCTTCAGCGTCTTCGCCAGGCCCTTACAGACAGCTGGTGGTGTTTAATATGTCCGTACCTTCAGCGTCTTCGCCAGGCCCTTACAGACAGCTGGTGGTGTTTAATATGTCCGTACCTTCAGCGTCTTCACCAGGCCCTTACAGACAGCTGGTGGTGTTTAATATGGCCATGCCAGATTCCAAACCGGACAGCAGTAGTTCCTTTATTGAGATTGACACACAGCGTTTTGCAGCAGCTGTATAAAAGTGACCTCAGGCATCTGCAGAAGGACATGTTGAAGCACAATGGGTCAGGCTCACTAATGGCGCTATTAGTCGGAGAGTCTCACAGGAGCTGGTTATAGTTATAGTACTGACGTGGACTGTACGTTAAGTGCATCCCAAATAGCACCCTATTCCCTTCATAGTGCACTGCTGTTGACCAGGGCCCATGGGGCTATGGTCAACAGTAGATGCACAGTAGATGCACTATATAGGGAATAGGATGCCATTTGGGACGCACACCTGTGCAATTAAACAATTTTGTATATAATGTTTACGTATCCGACATACTCATATCAAAGGTATACACTGTACTCTAAACCATCTACTGTATCTTGCCTATGCCGTTCGGCCATCGACACAAATCTCTAGCCACTTTAATAATTATAATTTAATAATTATAATATATATATTGTGGCAAAGAAGGGGGTCGAGTGATAAATGGCAGATATGTGAGAGCAGAACTAATAAACGGGCTCTGCCCTATCACTAAAATGGCAACCCTGATCAGAACTACAGATCACAAAATGGCCGACCGCCAAAACTACAATTCCCAGAAGCAAGGGGAACCCTCAGAAGGTGGGGCCAACCCACATATAAGAGGTCAAGACAAACCAGGAAGGGAGAGAGAGTGCTGGAAGGATCTATGAAGCTTAGAGGTAGAAACAAGATATTGGCTGGATATACCGTGTATGAACTGGACTGTTTTGGACTTACCTGTCGGGCGTTTGGACCTGGACCGACTGAGAACCTGATTTGTGTACCGAACCCTGCTATCCTTGACCTTGCCAGTGGCCTGGGTGCACCAGAACGGAGGAACAAGCACACAGGTACTGTCCTGTTCTACATAACTCTCAGTTTGGTGTGATTTTGGTGACTGTTTCCCACTTAAATTGTTACAAACGCTCCTAACCTTGAAGAGGTTTGTCACACGTGGTGGAGGATGCGGGCAGTATAGAAACGGCATCATACCTGTGGTTAGATAGAAAGAAAAAAAAAAGTTTAGTTAGCACTCCAAAGGGGAGTTAGGGTTTTTTTTTTTGGTGGCTTGTTTGGTTAGGGTAGTTTTTCGGAAAATGAGTATGGAGGAGCCATACAGGCCCTGTTACAGCGGCGGTCGCCAACAAGAAGCAACTAGAGCTCAACAAATAGCTCATCAGGATGCAATGCGAATGTATCAGGACACGTTACAGGTCCAGCTCCGCACCAATCAGTTGCTCAGAGAAGAGCAAGAGAGAAACACCCGGGAGTTAAGAGAAGGCCTAAAGGGGCTAGCGGACCAAATTGGGGCTCAGTTACCAGCTACAAATACCCAGAGGCGGGCCAATCATTTTCTTCAAAAAATGACAAAGCAGGATGATGTGGAAGCATATCTCACCACCTTTGAAAGGACGGCAGAGCGAGAGAAGTGGCCGAAAGAAGAATGGGCAGGGCTTCTGGCACCATACCTGGCAGGGGACGCTCAAAAGCGTATTTCGACCTGGAGTTGAAAGATGCACAGGATTACGATAAACTAAAGGGGGAGATTCTGACTAGACTGGGAGTGACCGATACTGTGAGGGCACATCGCTTCCACCTGTGGTCGTACCAACCTGGAAAACCGCCCCGAACACAGATGTTTGACTTGATTCACCTGGCACGGAAATGGTTGCAACCGAAACCCGCTCATCCGCCGAGATCGCCGAGACCATTGTACTTGACCAGTTTCAACGAGGTCTACCCCAAGAAGTTCGACGATGGGTTGGCCAGAATGAGGTACTTTCCGCTGACCATCTTGTGGGTCTGGTTGAACGGTATTGTACGGCAGGAACAGCTGGGAGGAAAGATTCCCATTCCCCAGGCCTGGGCGAATCAGCGGACTGGGTAAGACTGTCCCAACATTTGGAGGGGCCGTGAGGAAAGAATCAGAATCAGGCCAAGCCACTACGGAAAAAGCTAGAAACCGGGACCAGGGGTTGAGGGGTCTCCCGAAACCCTGTTATCTGTTACAATTGTAATCGACCAGGACATATTGCAGCCTACTGCCCTATTAAAGAAGAGCCAATGCAATGTAACCTCGGTGAAAAAGAAGAAGCTGATATGTGGTATGCATGTCCTGTGGTCACCACAGTACTTGAAAAATCAAGAAATAAACATATGTGCCGGGTGAATGTTGAAGGAAAAGAGGTTGAAGCCCTTCTGGATTCCGGCAGTATGCTAACCCTGGTCGTTGCAAACCTAGTGCCAACTCATAAACTGGATACAAGTCAGATATCAGTGTTACGTGCATTCATGGGGATACCCGTCCGTATTCCCACAGCCGTAGTGAGCATCCAAACCGAGGAAGGGCTGCTGGATTATGAGGTTGGCGTGGTCCCAAAGATGCCATATGATGTAATACTGGGTAGAAACTTTCCTAACTTTATGGGTTAGGCCAAAAGAATGGCATATTTGAGAAGCCAACAACCCTGACCAAGCCAGTAGTAACATGTAGCCTTCAACCAAAGACAAGAAAGGAGGTCTCCCAGGGGCCAATCTCACAGGTGCTAGTAGGGGAGGATGAAGAAGAAGTGGCAGACCTCGTTGATAACGAGCAGCCCAGTACTAGTGGGGCTGGGGTCGATCTGAATCCAGAGGATGACGATCTAGAACCAACAGACCTGGCAGGGTCCCTGACTAATTTCGGGACGGCCCAAAACCAGGATCCTACTCTGCAGCAAGCCAGAGCAGATGTGCAGGTCGTGGATGGTACTCCCATAAATGATGGGATGATGCCTACTAGTTTTCCCCACTTCATCATGAAAAAGGGTTTGTTGTACAGAGTCTCAAAAATAGGGGTTGATGTGGTGGAACAATTGTTGGTCCCCACCCGGTACCGGAAGACAGTACTGGATCTCGCTCATGGGCACATTCTGGGTGGACACCTGGGTATTGATAAAACCCGAGACCGGATCGTAAGGAGGTTTTACTGGCCAGGAATTCAGGCTGAAGTGGCTCGGCATTGTGGAGGGTGCCCGAGTGCCAGTTAACAGCTCCCCGACCAGCTGTTAGAAGCCCATTAGTGCCACTCCCCATAATCGAAACACCTTTTGAGAGGATAGCAATGGATATAGTGGGCCCGCTACCCAAATCCGCCAGAGGGCACCAATACATTCTGGTTATTCTAGATTATGCCACTCGCTACCCAGAAGCCATTCCCCTTAGGACGATGGCTTCCAAAAATATTGCCAAGGAATTAGTGCTCCTGTTCACCAGAGTAGGGGTTCCAAAGGAGATCCTTACTGACCAGGGGACCCCCTTTATGTCCCGCCTTATGGCCGACCTTTGTAAATTGTGGCAGGTGAAACAGTTGAGGACATCGGTTTACCATCCTCAGACAGACGGGTTGGTTGAGAGATTCAACCGCACCCTGAAATCGATGCTCAGGAAGGTAATCGATAAGGATGGGAAAAACTGGGATTTCATGTTGCCGTATCTGATGTTTGCCATTAGAGAGGTTCCCCAAGCCTCTCTGGGGTTTTCCCCCTTTGAGTTGGTATATGGGAGGCACCCCGGGAATCTTAGACATCGCCGGGAAACCTGGGAGCACCAATCCACCCCGTGATACTAGTGTCATAGAGCACGCCACGGCAATGCAAGACAGGATAGCCACAGTCATGCCCATCGTCAGAGAGCACATGAGACAAGCACAAGAGCACCAGCGGCACACTTATAATCGGCAGGCTACCCTGAGGGAATTTCAACCGGGAGATAAGGTGTTAGTGCTGATCCCCACGGTAGAGTGCAAACTACTAGCCACATGGAAAGGACCATATGAAGTACTGGAGAAGATAGGAGAAGTGAATTATCGCATCCGACAGCCAGGTCGACGGCCCCAGGAACAGATCTACCACATAAACCTGTTAAAAGCATGGAGAGAGAGAGAAACACTAATGGTCACGTACCCCACACACACTCAGGAAACAGCCGAAGTAAATATCTCACCTACTTTGTCCCCAGCACAAGTACAGGAAGTAAAGACCCTGATCCAGAAAACCGAGATGTGTTTTCAGAGGTACCCGGCCGAACTGAAGTTACGGCTCATGATATCGTCCTCCTACCAGGGAGAAAAGTGAACATGAGGCCATATCGGGTACCTGAGGCTCGAAAGGCTGCGATTAGAGCAGAGACAGAGAAAATGTTAGCAGTGGGAGTGATCGAAGAGTCACATAGTGAGTGGTCTAGCCCAATTGTGATGGTCTCCAAACCTGATGGGTCTTTGCGGTTCTGTAACGACTTTCGGAAGGTAAATGAGATCTCCAAGTTTGATGCCTACCCCATGCCCCGAGTAGATGATCTACTTGAAAAAATTGGTAAAGCTCGGTACATTACGACCCTGGACCTAACCAAAGGGTACTGGCAAATTCCTCTGACCCCAGAGCCAAAGAAAAGACAGCCTTTGCAACCCCTGACGGTTTGTTTCAATACACTGTTATGCCATTCGGCTTACACGGGCCCCAGCCACCTTTCAACGGCTAATGGACAAGGTCCTGAAACCGCACTGCCGCACGCCGCAGCCTATCTAGATGATGTGGGGATCTACAGCCCAGATTGGGAATCCCACTTACCCGGCTACAGGCAGTATTAGATGCCCTTAGAAAGGCAGGGCTCACAGCGAACCCTGCCAAGTGTTACGTGGGGTTAGAGGAAACAGAGTATCTGGGATACACCGTGGGAAGAGGGTTAATCAAACCCCAACGTAAGAAGGTGGAGGCAATCAGAGAATGGCCAAAACCAGTGAATAAGAAGCAGGTTCGAGCCTTCCTAGGGTTGACCGGTTACTACCGGAAGTTCATCCCAAATTATGCCACAGTGGCGCCCCACTCACCGACATGACTAGAGCCAGAGGGCCAAACATGGTCCAATGGGATGAAGTGGCCACCAAAGCATTTAGAACATTACAGGAGGCTCTCTGCTGTAACCCAGTGTTGGTGGTACCAGACTTTGATAGAGAGTTCGTGGTTCAGACGGATGCCTCAGAGGTCGGCTTAGGAGCAGTGCTATCCCAAGAGGTAGAAGGGGTGGAACACCCCATCCTGTTTTTAAGCAGGAAGCTGGAACCACGGAGACCAACTACTCAGTCGTTGAGAAAGAGGCTCTGGCAGTAAAGTGGGCTTTAGAAAGCCTGAAATACTACCTGCTAGGGCGCCACTTCACCCTCATCAGTGACCATGCCCCACTCACCTGGATGCATAGGGCTAAAGAGAAGAATGCTCGGGTGATGCGGTGGTTTTGAGTCTCCAACCATTCCACTTTGACTTAAAACACAGAGCAGGGAAGGAAATGGGAAATGTGGATGGGTTATCCCGCATGCACGCATATTTTGTTATGTAGCCCGACCTAGGGGTCGGATCTAGGGGGGGAGATGTGTGGCAAAGAAGGGGGTCGAGTGATAAATGGCAGATATGTGAGAGCAGAACTAATAAACGGGCTCTGCCCTATCACTAAAATGGCAACCCTGATCAGAACTACAGATCACAAAATGGCCGACCGCCAAAACTACAATTCCCAGAAGCAAGGGGAACCCTCAGAAGGTGGGGCCAACCCACATATAAGAGGTCAAGACAAACCAGGAAGGGAGAGAGAGTGCTGGAAGGATCTATGAAGCTTAGAGGTAGAAACAAGATATTGGCTGGATATACCGTGTATGAACTGGACTGTTTTGGACTTACCTGTCGGCGTTTGGACCTGGACCGACTGAGAACCTGATTTGTGTACCGAACCCTGCTATCCTTGACCTTGCCAGTGGCCTGGGTGCACCAGAACGGAGGAACAAGCACACAGGTACTGTCCTGTTCTACATAACTCTCAGTTTGGTGTGATTTTGGTGACTGTTTCCCACTTAAATTGTTACAAACGCTCCTAACCTTGAAGAGGTTTGTCACAATATATATATATATACTGTACTCCATACCATCTACTGCATCTTGCCTATGCCGGTCAGCCATCGCTCATCCATATATTTATATGTACATACTCGTATTCATTCCTTTACTCTTGTGTGTATAAGGTAGTTGTTGTGAATTTGTTAGATTACTTGTTAGATACTACTGCATGGTCGGAACTAGAAGCACAAGCATTTCGCTACACTCGCATTAACATCTGCTAACCATGTGTATGTGACAAATAAAATTTTATTTGATTTTATTTGATTTTACTGTTGTCAAGACCCATGTTAAATGACTGAATCATGCTCCTATTGATCCATAAATGAAATGATATGAAAGGATAGAGGACAACAATTACATAGGATAATATATACAGTATGAAATGTATAATATTAATCATTTGCTTCCCCTAAAAAATATATTATTTACCAATTTCATGAAGATATCCCCAACTTCTATGTTCTGCTGTTGGTTGGCTGTAAAGGTCATTTCTCACAATGTCTTCACCAGTAGAGAGGTCAAGGGTTCAATAGTTCATAAATCAAAGCATAGGAGTGGGGTTTCATATCCTGCTCGTATAGTAAACCTGATTGGCCGAATGATTCGCCATGACTCTAGTGTAATGATGAGCATAATTTAAAAAACTTAAAAGAAAAAAGTTTAAGCCATCTGGAAATGACAACAGTTTTGGCAAGAGATGAGAAACTGTGTAGAACAATTATGTGTAAACACGAACAAGGTTCCTAGAGACACGCTTTGGCAATCAGACACTGGCAACAGCAGTACCAGACAGCTGCAAGGTTTCCGATTGAAGTGATCTCTGTGTGCAATATTATGATCAATGCTAACTCCATATACAGTGCATTCTGAAAGTATTCAGACCCCTTGACTTTTTCCACATTTTGTTACGTTACAGCCTTATTCTAGAATGGATTATACCCCATAATGACATCACAATACCCCATAATGACATCACAATACCCCATAATGACATCACAATGCCCCATAATGACAAAGTGAAAATAGTTTTTTAGACACTTCAGCAAATGTATAAAAAATAAATAAACTGAAATACCTTATTTACATAACTATTCAGGCCCTTTGCTATGAGACTCGAAATTAAGCTCAGGTGTATCCTGTTTCCATTGATCATCCTTGAGATATTTCTACAACTTGAATGTTGGAGTCCACCTGTGGTAAATTCAATTGACTGGACATGATTTGAAAACACCTGTCTATAAAAGGTCCCACATTTGACAGTGCATGTCAGAGCAAAAACCAAGCCATGAGGTAGAAGGAATTGTCAGTTGAGCTCCGAGACAGGATTCTGTCGAGGCACAAATGTCTGCAGCATTGAAGGTCCCCAAGAACACAGTGGCCTCCATCATTCATAAACGGAAGAAGTTTGGAACCACCAAGACTCTTTATAGGCCAAACTGAGCAATCGGGGGGAGAATGGCCTTGGTCAGGGGGATGAGGAGAGGAGAGGAGAGGAGAGGAGAGAAGGAGAGGAGAAGAAGAGAGGAGGAGAGGAGGGGAGAGAGGAGAAGAAGAGAGGAGGAGAGGAGGGGAGAGGTGAGGAGGAGGAGAGAGGAGGAGAGGTGAGGAGAAGGGAGAGGAGGAGAGAGGTGAGGAGAGAGAGGAGAGGTGAGGAGATGAGGAGAGGTGTGGAGAGATGAGTGGAGGATGGGAGGGAAGAGGAGAGGAGGAGGGGAGTGGAGGGGAGGGGAAAGAGGAGAGGAAGAGAGGTGGGGATAGGATAGGAAGGTATAGCTCCTCTAAGTTAGGGACTTGTCATATGGAGGAGAGGAGAGGAGGAGAAGAGGAGAGGAGGAGTGGAGGAGAGGAGACTAGAGGAGACGAGAGTAGAGGGAGGAGGAGGCCAAGTGCTGCAGACTAGAACAGTTTGCAGCACCCAGCCTCACCCTACTAGAATCTGAAGTCTAATGTCTTCTGTTTGCTGATGATCTGGTGCTTCTGTCCCCAAACAAGGAGGGCCTACAGCAGCCCCTAGATCTTCTGCACAGATTCTGCCAGACCTGGGCCCTGACAGTAAATCTCAGACAAAAAATAATGGTGTTCCAAGAAAGGTCCAGTTGCCAGAATCACAAATACAAATTCCATCTAGACACCGTTTCCCTAGAGCACCCAAAACACGATACATACCTCGGCCTAAACATCAGCGCCACAGGTAACTTCCACAAAGCTGAAAACGATCTGAGAGACAAGACACGAAGGGCCTTCAATACCATGAAAATGAACATAACATTTGACATACCAATGATGATCTGGCTAAAAATACTTGAATCAGTTATAGAACCCATTGCCCTTTATGGTTGTGAGGTCTGGCGTCCGCTCACTAACCAAGAATTGGACCTTGAAGGAAGCGATTCCAAAACCTTCCATAACAAAGCCATCACCTACAGAGAGATTAACCTGGAGAAGAGTTCCCTAAGCAAGGTGGTCCTGGGGCTCTGTTCACAAACACAAACACACCCCACAGAGCCCCAAGACAGCAACACAATTAGACCCAACCAAATCATGAGAAAACAAAAGATAATTACTTGACACATTGGAAAGAATTTACCAAAAAAAGGAGCAAACTAGAAAGTTATTTTGGCCTTAAACAGAGAGCAGACAGCGGCAGAATACCTGACCACCCAAACTTAAGGAAAGCTTTGACTATGTACAGACTCAGTGAGCATAGCCTTGCTATTGAGAAAGGCCGCCGTAGGCAGACCTGGCTCTCAAGATAAGACAGGCTATGTGAACACTGCCCACAAAATGAGGTGGAAACTGAGCTGCACTTCCTAACCTCCTGCCAAGTGTATGACCATATTAGAGACACATATTTCCCTCAGATTACACAGACCCACAAAGAATTCTAAAACAATTGATCTAATTTTGATAAACTCCCATATCTATTGGGTGAAATACCACAGTGTGCAATCACAGCAGCAAGATATGTGACCTTTCACCACAAGAAAAGGGCAACCAGTGAAGAACAAACACCGTTGTTTAAACACAACCTATATTTATGTTGATTTATTTTCCCTTTTGTACTTGAACTATTTGCACATCATTACAACACTCTACACAGACATAATATTGTTTTGGAACTTTTGTGAGTGTAATGTTTACTGTTCATTTTTATTGTTTATTTCACTTTTGTATATTATCTACTTCACTTGCTTTGGCAATGTTAATATATGTTTCCCATGCCAATAAAGCCCTTTGAATTGAATTGAGAGTAGAAGAACGGAGAGAAGAGGAGAGGAGTGGAGGAGAGGAGGAGGGGAGAAGGGGAGAGACATGGCTGCTGTCACTAAGCACAAATCACAGTAGACAGTCATGACAGGTGACACATCACCAACACTTTCACTGTTAATGAACTAATATTATTTTCCTGCCCTCCTCTTCTCCCTCTTGTCTGTCTCTGTCTGCCTGTCTCTCTCTCTCTCCCCTCTCTTCTCTTCTCCCCCTCTCCTCTCCGTTCCTCTCCAAGCTAAGAGGGAGGTGTGAAGTTCTGTAACTCGTTTAATTTACCTCGTAAAAACATCATTTTTTTCCCTCCTTTGCTGAAGAGCTGTTTTTGTGTTTTCCAGTTTGAACAAGACAGTGAATTTACACAATGCTGAAATATACACAATAAAATAACAAGTTCGTAGATGAGGTAAATGTTTGAAAAAAGAAGGAAGAGTCTCTCTCTCTCTCTCTCTCTCTCTCTCTCTCTCTCTCTCTCTCTCTCTCTCTCTCTCTCTCTCTCTCTCTCTCTCTCTCTCTCTCTCTCTCTCTCTCTCTCTCTCTCTCTCTCTCTCTCTCTCTCTCTATATATATATATATGAGTCCCAAATGGCACCATATTCCCTACAGAGTGCACTACTTTTGACAAGAGAACTGTATAGGGAATAGGGTGCCATTTGGGACAGCCCAGAAGACTCCCGAGAGCCAAAGCAGAGTAGCTAGAGTCCGTGAGAAAGTGATAAATCATGGTCCAACTCTGGCTGTGGCCCAAATGGCAGCATATTCCCTTTATAGTGCACTAACTTTGACCAGGAACCATAGGGGGAGTGCCATTTGGGACAAAGTTAGTGCTTTGAGTTAGTGCTTTGTTGTTCCTTTTCTCCTCCTCAGCCCTCCACAGCTGAGCCGGTACATTGATGAATAACTGTTCTCAGAGAGAAGAGGATAAAATAACAAGAAAATGAAAGTTATAAATTAAAACTATTCTGGGGCTGTTTCTCCCTGATCCTGGCAGGGATAGAGGGGTAGGGTGATGGAGGTGTGGATGGATAGAGCTGTACGGTGACGGAGGTGTGGAGGGGTAGAGGTTAAGGTGATGGAGGTGTGGAGGGGTAGAGTGATGGAGGTGTGGAGAGATAGAGGGGAATGGTGATGGAGGTGTGGAGGGATAGAGGTTAAGGTGATGGAGGTGTGGAGGGGTAGAGTGATGGAGGTGTGGAGAGATAGAGGGGAATGGTGATGGAGGTGTGGAGGGATAGAGGTTAAGGTGATGGAGGTGTGGAGGGGTAGAGTGATGGAGGTGTGGAGAGATAGAGGGGAATGGTGATGGAGGTGTGGAGGGATAGAGGGGTATGGTGATGGAGGTGTGGAGGGGTAGAGGGGTAGGGTGATGGAGGTGTGGAGGGGTGGAGGGGTAGGGTGATGGAGGTGTGGAGGGATAGAGGGGTAGGGTGATGGAGGTGTGGAGGGTAGAGGGATGGAGGTGTGGAGAGATAGAGGGGAATGGTGATGGAGGTGTGGAGGGATAGAGGTTAAGGTGATGGAGGTGTGGAGGGATAGAGGGGTAAGGTGATGGAGGTGTGAAGGGATAGAGGTTAAGGTGATGGAGGTGTGGAGGGATAGAGGGGTATGGTGATGGAGGTGTGGAGGGACAGAGGGATAGAGGGGTAGGGTGATGGAGGTGTGGAGGGGTAGAGTGATGGAGGTGTGGAGGGGTAGAGGGTAGGGTGATGGAGTTGTGGAGAGATAGAGGGGAATGGTGATGGAGGTGTGGAGGGAAAGAGGGGTATGGTGATGGAGGTGTGGAGGGACGGAGGGATAGAGGGGTAGGGTGATGGAGGTGTGGAGGGGTAGAGGGGTAGGGTGATGTAGGGATAGAGGGGTAGGGTGATGGAGGTGTGTAGGGTTAGAGGGGTAGTGTGATGGAGGTGTGGAGGGGTAGGGTGATGGAGGTGTGGAGGGATAGAGGGGTAGAGTGATGGAAGTGTGGAGGGGTAGAGGGGTAGGGTGATGGAGGTGTGGAGGGGTAGGGTGATGGAGGTGTGGAGGGGTAGAGAGATGGAAGTGTGGAGGGGTAGAGGGGTAGAGTGATGGAAGTGTGGAGGGGTAGAGGGGTAGGTGATGGAGGTGTAGAGGGGTAGGGTGACGGAGGTGTGGAGGGGTAGGGTGATGGATGTGTGGAGGGGTAGAGTGATGGAGGTGTGGAGGGATAGAGGGGTAGAGTGATGGAGGTGTGGAGGGGTAGAGGGGTAGGGTGATGGAGGTGTAGAGGGGTAGGGTGATGGAGGTGTGGAGGGGTAGGGTGATGGAGGTGTGGAGGGGTAGGGTGATGGAGGTGTGGAGGGATAGAGGGGTAGAGTGATGGAAGTGTGGAGGGGTAGAGGGGTAGGGTGATGGAGGTGTGGAGGGATAGATAGGGCCCTGGTCAGTAGAATAACGCTAGATAGGGCCCTGGTCAACAGAATACTCGATATGGCCCTGGTCAATAGAACAGTCGATAGGGCCCTGGTCAATAGAACACTAGATAGGGCCCTGGTCAATAGAACACTAGATAGGGCCCTGGTCAATAGAACACTAGATAGGGCCCTGGTCAACAGGAGGGCTGAGGCGGTTTGAGGCAGGCTGAGGCGGTGTGAGGAGGGCTGAGGAGATGTGAGGAGGGCTGAGGAGGTGTGAGGAGGGCTGAGGAGGTGTGAGGAGGGCTGAGGCGGTGTGAGGAGGGCTGAGGCGGTGTGAGGAGGGCCGAGGAGGTGTGAAGAGGGCTGAGGAGTGCAGAGGAGATACATCCTCATCCATTGATCTCTCACCATCAAGACACACAACACATTCCAATTAAAGCCCCTCTCCTCTCTCGTCAGTCTACTACCGCCAGCTCCTAGCCTTGTGTGGTGTGGGTTTGTCCTCTAAGGGAAAATAATTTACTGTATCGACTCAGATATTTGGTGTTTGTATACACGTTGTATACAGAGAGCTATGTTTGTATCTTGACGACCAATACTATCACACAGGATGTGTTGTTTTAGTGTCTGAAAGGGTAGGGGGGGTTTGTTTAATAAAAAAATGGTATTTGCTGAGGAAATGGTGTTGGGAAGGGTGAGGCTTGTACTTTATTTGATGTGAGGGTAAGCCACATTGCGTGTTCACAGAGGGAAGGAAAAGCACATCCTTGTCGCGGGGTTGTCTATAAATACATTCCCAGGGACAAGTCTTGTCGTAGAGGGAGAACATTGTAAGCTTGAGTGGGTTAGTGCCAGCCTAAATTGAGATATGAATGATAGCCAAGCAGCCACCAGTCTCTCTCTCTCTCTCTCTCTTAAAACATGGGGGCAGGCCAACCTGGTTAGTGCCAGCCAGGCAGCCAATCCTCATTCCAAATATGCTAATACATATCCCACTCTGTCTGTCTGTCATATAACACACTGCCCTGCTGGTTTCAATGACTGCACCTCCATAGGACGCTCATGAAAAATCCATTCCCTCCTTTAACCTGCCCTGTGTCTTTACCGCATTAGCATGGATGCTCTATCTGCTGTGTGAGATATGGGTGACACCGCACCATGCTGTTGGTTTTATGGGCAGGGGAGCAGCCGGGCCAATCAGACGCTGCGAAGCCGAAGCATCCCGCTTCTCTAATGAAGCTATTAACAATGGTCGGTTGCTGCCAGATGGTCTGTCATTGAGGAGGAGTGGAGAGAGAGAAAGAGGGAAAAAAGAGAGGAGGGAAAAAAGAGAGGGGGGGAGAAAGAGTGGGAGTGGGGGAAAGAGGAGGAGAACAGCGAAGGTAGAGAAAGGAGAGAGAGAGAGAGAGAGAGAGAGAGAGAGAGAGAGAGACAGAGAGAGATAGACAGAGAGGGAGACAGAGACATAGATAGACAGAGAGGGAGACAGAGACAGAGATAGACAGAGAGGGAGAGCGCGAGAGAGACAGAGATAGAGGAAGAGAGAGCCAGAGAGAGAGAGAGAGAGATCTGGACTGTCTCTATGACCATGTTCACCTGTACAGGGAGACAGTCCCCATCCTTGCCAAGACTCTCAAGGACGTCGCTTTAAACCGCAACCCAACATCTCTACCCAGGAACAGCGGAGCAATCACCACCCCTCCGAGATCACCGAGACAACACCCCCGGACCAGCACCCTGGACCCCCTAGCCACGGCCACAGCACCACCAACCTCAACGCCCACCACAGCCAGCGCAGCACAGACCACCCCAGCCCAGCTTCAGACCCACCCAGATGAGGCCTACCACCCCCCTGCCCCCCCACCGCAGACCCACACCTGGAGGAGCCACAGCCCAGCAGGCAGAGCTAGGCACAGGCTGTGAGAGGAGCAACTGGCCCAGCCCCCACCAACGAAATGAGTGACATTAAACTAATGCTGAGTCTACTATGCTCACATATGATAGGCCGAGGGTCATGGTAAGATGAGCACAAGACCTCCACCATCCTCACACTACATCCACCCAAGTGGCAGGACACAAATGCTATCTTAAATGATAAACAAATCCCATTTACATAGTAAGAGTTTACGTTAATTGAAAAATCCTATTTTAATAGTTCTTGTTGGAGTGTGAGTGTTTGTCTCATTTTGAAGGTAAAGAAAAAAAAAGTAATGAAATCTTTTTACGTTGCATGTTGGAATTTACAAGGATTGAAGTCCTCTGCTTTTGGGCTAAAGAGCAGAAACCCAGACTTCCTGAAAGAAACTGATGATGTTGATATTGTAGTACTACAGGAAACATGGTGGAGAAGTGATGTTCCCACTGGCTGTCCACTAGGTTATAGGGAGATAATCATACCATCCACTAAATTAAAAGGAGTCAGACAGGGCAGAGGTGATGTTTCCACTGGCTGTCCACTAGGTTATAGGGAGATAATCATACCATCCACTAAATCAAAAGGAGTCAGACAGGGCAGAGGTGATGTTTCCACTGGCTGTCCACTAGGTTATAGGGAGATAATCATACCATCCACTAAATCAAAAGGAGTCAGACAGGGCAGAGGTGATGTTTCCACTGGCTGTCCACTAGGTTATAGGGAGATAATCATACCATCCACTAAATTAAAAGAGTCAGACAGGGCAGAGGTGATGTTTCCACTGGCTGTCCACTAGGTTATAGGAGATAATCATACCATCCACTAAATTAAAATGAATCAGACAGGGCAGAGGTGATGTTTCCACTGGCTGTCCACTAGGAATTATAGGGAGATAATCATACCATCCACTAAATTAAAAGGAGTCAGACAGGGCAGAGGTGATGTTTCCACTGGCTGTCCACTAGGTTATAGGGAGATAATCATACCATCCACTAAATTAAAATGAATCAGACAGGGCAGAGGTGATGTTTCCACTGGCTGTCCACTAGGTTATAGGGAGATAATCATACCATCCACTCAATCAAAAGGAGTCAGACAGGGCAGAGGTGATGTTTCCGCTGGTTGTCCACTAGGTTATAGGGAGATAATCATACCATCCACTAAATCAAAAGGAGTCAGACAGGGCAGAGGTGATGTTTCCACTGGCTGTCCACTAGGTTATAGGGAGATAATCATACCATCCACTAAATCAAAAGGAGTCAGACAGGGCAGAGACTCAGGGGGAATGCTAATATGGTATAAATCTGAACTAATTAATTCAATCAAATTGATCAAAACTGGAGAATTCTTTATCAAATCAAATCAAATGTATTTATAAAGCCCCCCTTACATCAGCTGATGTCACAGAGTGCTGTACAGAAACCAGCCTAAAACCCCAAACAGCAAGCAATGCAGGTGTAAAAGCACGGTGGCTAGGAAAAACTCCCTAGAAAGGCCAAAACCTAGTAAGAAACCTAGAGAGGAACCAGGCTGTGAGGGGTGGCCAGTCCTCTTCTGGCTGTGCCGGGTGCAGATTATAACAGAACACGGACAAGATTTTAAAATGTTCATGAAACAGGCAGAACAGTTGAAACTGGAGAAGCAGCACGGCCAGGTGGACTCAGGACATCAAGGAGTCATCAGGCCAGGTAGGCCTTGAGGAATGGTCCTAATGCTCAGGTCCTCCGAGAGAGAGAGAGAGAGAGAGAGAGAGAGAGAGATAATTAGAGAGAGTATACTTAAATTCGCACAGGACACCAGATAAGAGAAGAAATACTCCAGATGTAACAGACGGACCCTAGCCCCCCCGACACATAAACTACTGCAGCATAAATACTGGGGGCTGAGACAGGAGGGGTCGGGAGACACTGTGGCCCCGTCCGACGATACCCCCTGGACAGGGCCAAACAGGTTAAAAATCTGGTTAAAAATCAAAAAGGAGGCTTCCTTTTGTGCCACATACGTCTTCCTCTGTGCCACATACAGTGGGGCAAAAAAGTATTTAGTCAGCCACCAATTGTGCAAGTTCTCCAACTTAAAAAGATGAGAGAGGCCTGTAATTTTCATCATAGGTACACTTCAACTATGACAGACGAAATGAGAAAAAAGAAATCCAGAAAATCACATTG
The DNA here is from genome assembly GCA_030435695.1 of Brachymystax lenok tsinlingensis. Taxonomy (NCBI): domain Eukaryota; kingdom Metazoa; phylum Chordata; class Actinopteri; order Salmoniformes; family Salmonidae; genus Brachymystax; species Brachymystax lenok. The sequence continues at coordinate 6,765,598 of CM059789.1, forward strand.
TAGGATTTTTAATTTATTTATTTGCAAATTATGGTGGAAAATAAGTATTTGGTCAATAACAAAAGTTTATCTCAATACTTTGTTATATACCCTTTGTTGGCAATGACAGAGGTCAAATGTTTTCTGTAAGTCTTCACAAGGTTTTCACACACTGTTGCTGGTATTTTGGCCCATTCCTCCATGCAGATCTCCTCTAGAGCAGTGATGTTTTGGGGCTGTCGCTGGGCAACACGGACTTTCAACTCCCTCCAAAGATTTTCTATGGGGTTGAGATCTGGAGACTGGCTAGGCCACTCCAGGACCTTGAAATGCTTCTTACGAAGCCACTCCTTCGTTGCCCGGGCGGTGTGTTTGGGATCATTGTCATGCTGAAAGACCCAGCCACGTTTCATCTTCAATGCCCTTGCTGATGGAAGGAGGTTTTCACTCAAAATCTCATGATACATGGCGTCATTCATTCTTTCCTTTACACGGATCAGTCGTCCTGTTCCCTTTGCAGAAAAACAGCCCCAAAGCATGATGTTTCCACCCCCATGCTTCACAGTAGGTATGGTGTTCTTTGGATGCAACTCAGCATTCTTTGTCCTCCAAACACGACGAGTTGAGTTTTGACCAAAAAGTTCTATTTTGGTTTCATCTGACCATATGACATTCTCCCAATCCTCATCTGGATCATCCAAATGCTCTCTAGCAAACTTCAGACGGGCCTGAATATGTACTGGCTTAAGCAGGGGGACACGTCTGGCACTGCAGGATTTGAGTCCCTGGCGGCGTAGTGTGTTACTGATGGTAGGCTTTGTTACTTTGGTCCCAGCTCTCTGCAGGTCATTCACTAGGTCCCCCCGTGTGGTTCTGGGATTTTTGCTCACCGTTCTTGTGATCATTTTGACCCCACAGGGTGAGATCTTGCGTGGAGCCCCAGATCGAGGAAGATTATCAGTGGTCTTGTATGTCTTCCATTTCCTAATAATTGCTCCCACAGTTGATTTCTTCAAACCAAGCTGCTTACCTATTGCAGATTCAGTCTTCCCAACCTGGTGCAGGTCTACAATTTTGTTTCTGGTGTCCTTTGACAGCTCTTTGGTCTTGGCCATAGTGGAGTTTGGAGTGTGACTGTTTGAGGTTGTGGACAGGTGTCTTTTATACTGATAACAAGTTCAAACAGGTGCCATTAATACAGGTAACGAGTGGAGGACAGAGGAGCCTCTTAAAGAAGAAGTTACAGGTCTGTGAGAGCCAGAAATCTTGCTTGTTTGTATGTGACCAAATACTTAATTTCCACCATAATTTGCAAATAAATTCATAAAAAATCCTTCAATGTGATTTTCTGGATTTTTTTTCCTCATTTTGTCTGTCATAGTTGAGGTGTACCTATGATGAAAATTACAGGCCTCTCTCATCTTTTTAAGTGAGAGAACTTGCACAATTGGTGGCTGACTAAATACTTTTTTGCCCCACTGTACATTCCCCCGTCAGAGTCACCCTACTTCAATGAAGAGAGTTTCTCCATTCTAGAGGGGGAGATTAGTCACTTTCAGGCCCAAGGCAACGTACTGGTCTGTGGAGACCTGAATGGTAGAACAGCAGAAGAACAAGACACTATTAACAGTCATGGGGATAAACACCTACCAGGAAGCAACAACCTTTCCCTCCCCACATACCCCCACAGAAACAACAATGACAAAGTGAAAAACACAACTGGAGTACAGCTGGTGAAGCTATGTGGAACACTGGGTCTGTACATAGTCAATGGTAGGCTGAGAGGGGACTCATTTGGTAGGTACACCTACAGCTCATTTCTTGGCAGCAGCACTGTAGACTACTTCCTCACTGACCTAAACCCAGAGTCTCTCAGAGCCTTCACAGTCAGCCCACTGACACCTCTCTCAGACCACAGTAAAATCACAGAGCCTTCACAGTCAGCCCACTGACACCTCTCTCAGACCACAGTAAAATCACAGAGCCTTCAGTCAGCCCACTGACACCTCTCTCAGACCACAGTAAAATCACAGAGCCTTCAGTCAGCCCACTGACACCTCTCTCAGACCACAGTAAAATCACAGTGGATCTGAGAAGAGCGGAACCCAACCATGAAGCATCACGGCCCAATAAATGACATGGTACTTAACAGGCCTATAGATGGAATGCAAACAGTACAGACATCTACCAAAAAGCAATTAGTAGCCAAAAAATACAATCTCTCCTGGACAACCTTTTAGCCTTAACATTCTCCTACAGCAATGAAGGTGTAAATCTGGCCGTTTGGAACATAAACTTTATATTTGACAAATTAGCCTCCTTGGCTAATCTAGAGAAGCATAAGAGCAAACCAAAAAATAACAGATAATGAAAAATGGTTTGATAATGATATGTGGAGAAATCACTTTGCAAACCTCTACATCAATATAACAAAGAGCCCAGAACAAAAAGATATACAAGAAAAATTACAAATCCTTGAATCAGCAGTCAAAGACTATCAGAATCCTGTGGATACCCCAATTATTGGAAAAACTACGCGCTGTCCAACCCAAAAAGGCCTGTAGTGCTGATGGTATTTAAAATGAAATGATCAAATATACAGACCACAAATTAAAATTGGCTATACTCAAACTCTTCAACATTATCCTCACTGCAGGTATTTTCCCCGATATTTGGAACCAGGGATCGATCACACCAATCTATAAAAATGGAGACAAATTTGACACAAATAATTACAGAGGAATTTGCGTTAACAGCAACTTGGGGAAAATTCTCTGCAGTATCATAAATAGCAGACTACATCATTTCCTTGACGAACACAACGTCCTGAGCAGAAGCCAGATTGGATTTCGAAAAGATTATCGTACAACAGATCACATTTACACCCTTCACACTCTAATTGACAAACAAGTAAACCAAAACAAAGGCAAAATCTACTCGTGTTTTGTAGATTTCAAGAAAGCGTTTTATTCAATTTGGCACAAAGGTCTTTTTTTATAAACTAATAGGAAGTGGTATTGGAGGGAAAACATATGATGTTATTAAATCAATGTACACTAAAAACAAATGTGCGGTTAAAATTGGCAACAAGCAAACAGACTTCTTCTCTCCGGGACATGGAGTGAAACAGGGCTGCCCAATAAGTCCAACACTATTTAACATCTACATTAATGAATTGTCAAAAACATTGGAAGAATCGGCAGCACCTGGTATCACCCTACACAACACTGAAATCAAGTGTCTGCTGTACACAGAAGACCTGGTGCTGCTGTCTCCCACTAAAGAGGGGTTACAGCAGCACCTAGATCGTCTCCACAGGTTCTGTCAGACCTGGGCTCTGTCTCCCACTAAAGAGGGGTTACAGCAGCACCTAGACCGTCTCCACAGGTTCTGTCAGACCTGGGCTCTGTCTCCCACTAAAGAGGGGTTACAGCAGCACCTAGATCGTCTCCACAGGTTCTGTCAGACCTGGGCTCTGTCTCCCACTAAAGAGGGGTTACAGCAGCACCTAGATCGTCTCCACAGGTTCTGTCAGACCTGGGCTCTGTCTCCCACTAAAGAGGGGTTACAGCAGCACCTAGACCGTCTCCACAGGTTCTGTCAGACCTGGGCTCTGTCTCCCACTAAAGAGGGGTTACAGCAGCACCTAGATCGTCTCCACAGGTTCTGTCAGACCTGGGCTCTGACCGTTAACCACAGGTTCTGTCAGACCTGGGCTCTGTCTCCCACTAAAGAGGGGTTACAGCAGCATCTAGATCGTCTCCACAGGTTCTGTCAGACCTGGGCTCTGACCATTAACCTAAGAAAAACAAATTTAATGATATTCCAAAAAAGGTCCGGAAATCAGGATGACAAATATAAATTCTATTTGGACACAGTTCTATTAGAACACACCAAAAATCTTATATCTAGGACTAAATATCAGCAACACAGGTAGCTTTCACAGGGCTGTGAATGAGCTGAGAGACAAAGCAAGAAGAGCATTCTATGCCATTAAAAGGAACATTAAAATCTAAATTCCAATTAGAATCTGGCTCAAAATTTTCCAATCAGTTATAGAACCAATTGCTCTATATGGCAGCGAAATATGGGGCCCAATCTCTAACAATGAACTTACCAAATGGGACAAACATCCAATTGAAATACTGCATGCAGAGTTTTGCAAGACTGTATTGCAAGTGCAAAGAAAAACTCCAAATAACGCATGTAGAGCAGAACGGCGCCAATACCCGCTCCTCATTCGAATAGAAAAAAGAGCCATCAAATTTTACAACCATCTAAAAACAAGTGACCCCGAAACATTCCATCACACAGCTCTACAATGTCAAGAGATGAAACAAGAAAAGAGTCCCCTCAGCCAGCTGGTTCTGAGGCTCAGTTCACTAACCCAAACCAACCCCATAGAGCCTCAGGACAGCACTCAGAAAATCTGGCCCAACCAAATTATCACAAAACAAAAATAAAAATATATCACCTATTGGAAAGACACTACAAAAAAATCTAAGTAAACTTCAATGCTATTTGGCTCTAAACAGACAGTTTAGAAGAAAACTGATAGAAAACTGAGGAAAACACTGACTAGGTACAGACTCAGTGAGCCCAGTCTGGCTATAGAGACCGGTCGTCACAGGCAAACCTGGCTGCTCAGAGAGAACAGAGAGGACAGGCTGTGCTCACTCTGCTCCAGGGGAGCACTGTGACAAATACTCAGACCTAAGAGAATATTTCTTTCCCCAAATTATAATTCAATACAAAGAATTTGAAACTATAATAGATGAAGAAAAAATCAAATATTTATTGGGTGAAAAGCCAAAATGTGCAGTTTTGGCAGCCAAATATGTGTCCTCCTGCCACAACCTGAGGGACAGCCAGTGAAAAGTGTAATGTAATGTGGATAATTTTTCCCATCTTGTTTTGTTTTGTCATTTGTTTTCTCAGTCATGTTGACACTGGTCTACTACCATTGCTTTAATGTATTGTTGTTCTCATTAATATTGTTGTTGTAGTTGTGTGTATATGGTAATCCCATGTCCACTACTACTACTATTAATATTGCTGTTGGTCCAACCATTTATTTATATATATATGTATACTTTGACAATGTAAGTATTAATGAACTTGCCATGTCAATAAAGTAAATTGAATTGAATTGGAGAGAGAGAAAGAGGGAAAAAAGAGAGGGGGGAGAAGATACAGAGAGAGAGAGAGAGAGAGAGAGAGAGAGAGAGAGAGAGAGAGAGAGAGAGAGAGAGAGAGAGAGAGAGAGAGAGAGAGAGAGAGAGAGAGAGAGAGAGAGAGAGAGAGAGAGAGAGAGAGAGAGAGAGAGAGAGAGAGAGAGAGAGAGAGAGAGAGAGAGAGAGAGAGAGAGAGAGAGAGAGAGAGAGAGAGAGAGAGAGAGAGAGAGAGAGAGAGAGAGGGCGACTTATTATTGCTGTTATTGTTATTACTATTATTGTTACTACTATTATTATTGTTGTTTATCATTCCATATAGTAGTGGTATGGGTGGTAATGGTAATGATAGCAGTTTAGTGATGATGGTGATGGCAGTAGTAGTGATGATGGTAGTAGTGGTATGGATGGTAATGGTAATGATGGCAGTAGTAGTGATGATGATGGTAGTAGTGGTATGGGTGGTAATGGTAATGATGGCAGTAGTAGTGATGATGGTAGTAGGAGAGAGAGAGAGAGAGAGAGAGAGAGAGAGAGAGAGAGAGAGAGAGAGAGAGAGAGAGAGAGAGAGAGAGAGAGAGAGAGAGAGAGAGAGAGAGAGAGAGAGAGAGAGAGAGAGAGAGAGAGAGAGAGAGAGAGAGAGAGAGAGAGAGAGAGAGAGAGAGAGAGAGAGAGAGAGAGAGAGAGAGAGAGAGAGAGAGAGAGAGAGAGAGAGAGACAGAGAGAGAGAGAGAGAGAGAGAGAGAGAGAGAGGGCTTATTATTGCTGTTATTGTTATTACTATTATTGTTACTACTATTATTATTGTTGTTTATCATTCCATATAGTAGTGGTATGGGTGGTAATGGTAATGATAGCAGTTTAGTGATGATGGTGATGGCAGTAGTAGTGATGATGGTAGTAGTGGTATGGATGGTAATGGTAATGATGGCAGTAGTAGTGATGATGATGGTAGTAGTGGTATGGGTGGTAATGGTAATGATGGCAGTAGTAGTGATGATGGTAGTAGTGGTAGGGGTGGTAATGGTAATGATGGCAGTTTAATGATGATGGTGATGGCAGTAGTAGTGATGATGAAGGTAGTTGTAGTACAGATGTAGATTACCATTATTTAGTTTTAAGTTAGTTATAGTTTAATTTTCCATATTTAGATTTTTTCAATGTATTACATTTCTACTACTGACTATTACCATTTTATTGTTATTATTTTTGTATTTAATTTTGTATTATTATTTACTACCATTTTATATTATTATTTGTTATTGTTTCTAATTTTATTACAATGTATATTGTATACATTGTTGCTTTGGCAATATTGACACAATGTTTTTCATGCCAATAAAGCAGCTTGAATTTGAGAGAGAGAGAGAGAGAGAGAGAGAGAGACAAAGAGAGAGAGAGAGAGACAAAGAGAGAGAGAGAGAGAGAGAGAGAGAGAGAGAGAGAGAGAGAGAGAGAGAGAGAGAGAGAGAGAGAGAGAGAGAGAGAGAGAGAGAGAGAGAGAGAGAGAGAGAGAGAGAGAGAGAGAGAGAGAGAGAGAGAGAGAGAGAGAGAGAGAGAGAGAGAGAGAGAGAGAGAGAGAGAGAGAGAGAGAGAGAGAGAGAGACAGAGAGAGAGACAGAGAGAGAGAGAGAGAGAGACAGAGAATTGGAAGAGAGACAGACAGAGAGGGAGAGCGAGAGAGTGAGAGAGAGAGACATAGATAGAGGAAGAGAGACAGAGAGAGACAGAGAGAGACAGAGAGAGACAGAGACAGAGACAGAGACAGAGAGAGAGAGAGAGAGAGAGAGAGAGAGACTGAGAGAGAAGCATAAAGCCCCTTGAATTGAATTGAATTGAGAGACAGACAGAGAAGCAGAGTGACAGAGAAAGAGATAGACAGAGAAAGAGAGAAAGAGAGACAGAGAGAAAGAGACTTTTGACTTTTACAACTCTTTATTAAACCATACTAAAACACTAAAATACAATATATTTCACCCATTCAGAGGCAGTGCAATATACTGTATATATTCAATAAAAAAAACACACAAAAAAAAGAAAGAAATAAAGAAATAAAGAAATAATAATATTAAACTTAAAATTGACCATTAAACATCACCAATTGAACACTATAGTTTCATCTTCACATATTGACAATAAAGCACCATTCACACACCACTTAAACTGAAATTCAAGTACATTTTTTGTGATTTGATAGAATTTGTGTTCCACTCTGATTCTCGATTCAACCAAAGCAGTAAACATTTTCAGTACACTCATTTTATTCCCTCAGCAGCCATTCTACAAGTTCTTCTCCAAATAGCTAATTTAGCTTGTCCAACTGCAAATTCCTGCCAATGTACACTGTTGTCTATTTGTTTTTGAATACTTGCATCCATAAATAAAGAATGTCTTATTCAAACAAAACCCTAGGTCTCCTAGTATTCTTTCCAATAAGATAAACAGTGGTACCAGCCTGGGACATTCAACAAAAACATGAAACACAGTCTCTGGTTTATTACAAAAATGACAGGATAATAAAACATCCATATTAAACTTAGAAACAAAACAATTTGTAGGTAACACACAGTGCAATATTCTCCACTGTAAATCTCCAGATCGTTTTGGAAGGGGACCTTTATAAAAGAGCCTCCAAGAGGGAGCAAGATCATCAGAAACCATGAGATATTCTCTCCATTGTGTGTCACATCTCTGATTAATATTTCCAAAATAATCAGTCTTTACACATATCTGATAAAACTCTCGTTTTCCAATAGCTTGAAAATCAAGCTCCTGTAGCCCCTTAAATTTCATTAACTTCCTCTTGGTCATCCTCTGTACAAACCCTTGGAGACACAAATAACTTAGGGAAAGAGCATTGCATCGAATCACCAGACAGGAAACAATTTACAAAATGGAGGAATTGAGAGGGGAAATCAGCTTTCAGACTTTTTATGAAGTGTTCCACCATCCTCACAGACTTGAATCCCACCTGCTCACAAATTTCAGCTGCTGGTCTCCATTTTCTGGGAGCAATATCAATCAAATGCACCTGTGGTCAAACCCTTCTCTATAAATGTTTTAGAAATGATATTAGATGTGCAAACATTGCCACCAATGAATGAGTTAGAAAACAGTGGCTCATTCAGGCCAAAATTATCATTTTCTCGTCTAAATTCCTTCAAAACAATCCAGGAATTTAAAACTGAACCATAGAATTTTACATCAAATATAAAATTTCAACTATACAAAGACATCAAAAACAGTTGTTTATCAAGGGAAAAAACACCAAAAGTTCTGAGCAAAGCCAGGCCAAATGACACCCATGGTGTTGTATGCTCTTTAGAATAAAGCAAAGTCTGCGCAACTTTTAGCCTCATAGCTTTAACCTTAGCGTTCACATCAATTAACCCTTGACCTCCTTCATTAACTGGCAAGTAAAGAATTGCAGGGGGGAAGCCAGTGGTGACCGTCCCAAAAGAAATCTACAAAAATCTTCTGCAAACGTTGCAATAAACTTTTTGGTGGATTAAGTACATTTAAACGATGCCACAGCATTGATGCAGCTAAGTTATTAATTATAAGTACTCTACCCCTATATGACAATTGAGGGAGAATCCACCTCCACCTTTGTAAACGGCCAGACACTTTATCAAATATACCTTCCCAGTTATTCTCCATATATTGATCTACCCCCATAAAAACCCCAAGCACTTTTAACCCTTCCAGGCTCCAAGAGCAGAGCCGAGGAAGTACTGGATGGCCTCCATTCTCCCATTTGCCCAGCAGAAAGGATACACTCTTCTGCCAATTTATTCTTGAGGAAGATGCTCTCTGCTCCCAGAGATTATACCAATTTCTTAACATCTTCATCTGACCTTATTACCACTGTGACATCATCAGCATATGCACTTAGTCTAGCAGTTACCAAATCTGTACTATAAGGACATACTATAGAAATCCCACTTAACTGACGTCTCAGAACTGTCAAGAGTGGTTCAATAACAATAGCATATAAAATACCTGATAGGCCGCACCCTTGTCGTATACCTCTTCCAACTAAAAATGGTCTTAAAAGGGTGCCATTTATTTTCAATATGCTATATACATCTGTGTACAACAGCTTGACGTAAGAAATAAATGATGAACCAAAACCAAAAGCATTAAGACATTTAAAAAGAAAACCATGATCAACTCGATCAAAGGCTTTCTCTTGGTCCAAAGATACCAAACCTACATCGAGTTTATACACCTTAGCAAAGGAAATCAAGTCTTGAACCAGAAAAAGATTATCAAAAATGGATCGATTCGGAATACAATAAGATTGATCTGCATGAATCACTGAAGATATACAAAGTTTAAGTCTATTAATCAAAGCTTTGTAAAATATCTTGTAGTCAACTCCAAGCAATGACACAGGGCGCCAATGTTGTATGTCTCCAAGATCACCCTTCTTAGGTAGTAAAGTTATCACAGCCCTCCGAAGGCTCACAGGTAATGTGCCTCTTTCCAGACACTCCAAGAAGACAGAAAACAAATCCTTTCCAATCACCGACCAAAACTTTTTATAAAATTCAGCATTCAGTCCATCCAATCCTGGAACTTTACCCGAAGAGAGTTCCTGAACAGCTACAGTCAGTTCATCAAAAGTCAAAGGTTGATCAAGTCTAGATTTCTCCTCTTTCATAAGTTGAGGTAAATCTTGAAGAAGTATGTCAGCCATTTCATCATCACAGGGTTCAGCCTTGTAAAGATCTTCATAAAAAGATAAAGCACAGGACCTGATTCTACCATCATCAGTCACTTCTCCTCCTCTTGGAAGTTTCAAATGACATAAAATCTTCCTATTTACAGTCTTCTTCTCTAGACTAAAAAAAGATGATGTCGGAACATCCATGTTGTTAAAGGAAGTGAACCTTGCACGGACAAGTGTCTCTTGGGCCCTTTCTTCTAAAAGATTCCGTAAGAGAAATGTATTCCGTTCAAAGATTTCAGCAGTGTCCACACCATCCGCTTCATCATCGATGTAAATGCCATCTTGTTCAAGCTGTTTCAATGTACTTTCCAAGATGCTTTTATTATAGGCAATATAGTTCTGACAAAAAAGTTTAATTTGTGTTTTACCAATGTCCCACCATTGACTTAGGGTCTTATATAGTATTTTTCTCTCTCTCCAAGTCTCCCCCAAAAAATGAAAAGAGTGCACAAAATTGTGATCTTGCAACAGTCTACTATTAAACTTCCAAAGTGAGTGCTTAAGAGCGCTCTGTGCAATAGAAACTTCAACAGACATGTACTGATGATCAGATAAAGCAGTGGGAGTGATACAGCTCTTAAAAACACTTTTCTGCACATAGATTCTATCAAGTCTAGCTCCAGATATCATATTAGAGTTAACTTTCAACCAAGAATATTGTTTAGTCTGAGGAAAAGCTTCTCTCCAAACATCCACAAGACAATAATGAGTTATCAAAGTTTTAAGTTCTTCTGACGACTGCTTATGTGGTTCTTCATGGTTCCTATCTAGGACATGATTTATGGTGCAATTAAAATCCCCAGCCAGAACAACCATTCTATCCTGCAAAACATCCCTTAAAGCAGTCTTTAGTTTTTTAAAGAATAGAATTCGCTCTGAACCAATATTTGGGGCGTACACATTAAATAATGAAAAATTAAGTCCATGAACCTTTACATCAACACGCAACATTCGACCAGGAACCAATTCAAAAACACTCACAGGTTGCTCCTTATACTCTGTCCCAAAAAGAATTGCAACCCCTGCGCTAACACTAGAACCATGACTTAAAATAGCCTGCCTCTTCCATTCACTCAACCATTGTACTTGATTATTTGAATCTGTATGAGTTTCTTGAAGAAAAACTATACTAGCCCTCTTTATCATAACATAATCAAAAAGACTAAACCTTTTAACAGCATCACGACACCCATTGATATTTAAAGTGCCAAATCTCAAAGATGCCATGAAGAGGAAAAAAATAAAATAAAAATACCACAAAAAATATGTATGGAAACCATATCACTTTTTACCTAGTAAATTCAGTATACTTCTTACATTACAAAGGAGCTTCTTAAGACGATACCATTTTGGTCTATCGAGCTCATCAAAAGTTGCCTTCCGCATAGCTACAGTACAAGATATCAGGAAAAGTTTTAAATCCGGAAAGTACGATTCAATACTGGGCTTGCGAAGACCCTTTGTATTGTCAAGGAAAGTATTTATCTGCTTTACTGAATAAAATTTAGTTCTGCCTTCAGAAATACTCTCCAAGTCCATCTCGTCATTTCCATACAGTTCCTCATCATCTTTATCAAAATCCTCCCTCTGTAGTCTAAAATCCATCACCTCTTGCGAAACATTATCTCCTTGACTCTGATCAATCGATTCATCAGTACTTATTTTAATATCACTAACTTCAGGTTGTGTTTGTTGTTCATCCTCTGGTGATTCGGCCTCATGCGCATCTTTTGCATGTACCTGATCCAAACTCAACTCTGGCTCAACTGTTACTACGGGCATTCCAGCATCCACCTGAGCAACCTCAGCTATCTCCATGGCTCTATTGCTAGAATTAGCCGACCGTGATCTTTCCCCATGCTCCTCGAGCACGCCACTCGGCTCTAACTCCGCGTCGGCCTGTGGAAGTAGTAACGGCGCTGACTCCGCGTCGGCCTTTGGAAGTAGTAACGGCGCTGACTCGGCCGGCCTTTGGAAGTAGTAACGACGCTGACTCCGCGTCGGCCTGTGGAAGTAGTAACGACGCTGACTCAGCCGCCTTTGGAAGTAGTAACGGCGCTGACTCGCGTCGGCCTGTGGAAGTAGTAACGGCGCTGACTCGGCCAGCCTGTGGAAGCAGTAACGACGCTGACTCCGGCCGGCCTGTGGAAGTAGTAACGACGCTGACTCGCGTCGGCCTGTGGAAGTAGTAACGGCGCTGACTCGCGTCGGCCTGTGGAAGTAGTAACGACGCTGACTCCGGCCGCCTGTGGAAGTAGTAACGGCGCGTTGACTCCGCGTCGGCCTGTGGAAGTAGTAACGACGCTGACTCGGCCGGCCTGTGGAAGTAGTAACGGCGCTGACTCGCCGGCCTGTGGAAGTAGTAACGGCGCTGACTGGCGTCGGGCCTGTGGAAGTAGTAACGACGCTGACTCCGCATGAGCCTGTGGAAGTAGTAACGGCGCTGACTCCGCGTCGGCCTGTGGAAAGTGTGACGGCGCAGCGTCCGCAACTTCAGAACCTCGCGCTCCACCATCGACCATTTTATCAGCCAAAACTTCATTAACGCAATTTTTCCTATTACGATTCGGCAAGTCTGTCGGACGTGTCCAAATCGCCACAAACAAAGCATTTCATGGACTCAGAACTAACAAAATAGTATAATCCTTCCTCGATGGTTAGTTTCACGACATTTTCAAAGGATCACTCTGGGAATTCAGAATCATGAAAACCTGGCGCCGAAAAGACATTACATGCTTAAGTTGTGGTGTTTTGCATCCAAGCGTAATCATCTTAATGGGACTCACTAATTTACCATAGCGCAATAATATTTCCTCTAACTTCTAATTTTTAACAAATGGAGGTACGTTTGACAAAACAATCTTTTTTGATGGGCTCGACAGAGGCAAAACAGGCACAAACATTTCATTTATTGTTAATCCGCTCTCTATTAAATCGTTGACCATTTGGCTTTGACTCAGAAAAATAAATATCACCTTGTTCATACGAGAGGCAGATCTGATGTTTACGCCACCGACTGCAGCACTCACGGCCACCAGGCAATCCTCTACTGACACGGACGCATCAGGCATACATTTGCAACCGTGTCTGATAGTCAATTGCGAGAAATCACCCACATTTGTCCCCATTTTCCCCACTCGCTGACCGAAGTCAGCCAAAATAATCCTATCACTTAATCAACTAAATTCAAGAAAGAAAAAAAAAGGAAAATATATATATATATATATAAACTCCAGCTCAACACCTCTCACCCACGCCAAACTCTGTTCACTTGCTCCCAGCATGCAACACTCACACAGAGAGAGAGAGAGAGACCTAGAGACAGAGACAGACAGACGGAAAGAGACCGAGAGAGCGAGAGAAAGAGGCAGAGATAGACAGAGAGCGACATAGAGACAGAAAGAGAGAGAGAAAGAGAGAGAGAGATAGAGAGAGGGAGAGAGAGAGAGAGAGAGGGGGAGACAGACAGAGAGAGACAGTGAGAGACAAAGAAACAGAGAATTTGGAGAGAGAGAGAGAGAGAGAGAGACAGACAGACAGAAATCAGACAGACAGACAGACTGACAGACAGACAGAGGCAGTGCAGCTGAGGCCTGTGTTGCTATGCTCTGTACTCAATGGGGTTGTTAAAAGCTGTTGTTGTTCTAGTTTTATTTGAAAGCCAATACCAGGGAGATTAGTGAATAACACATTCAGAGGGTACCAATGTCCTGCGTCCCAAATGGTACCATGCTCCCTATGTAGTCTACTCCTTTGGACCATGGCCCGTTCCCTGGTCCAAAGTAGTGCACTATAAAAGGAAGAGGTGCACGGTCTTCTGGAAGCTCGTCCTAGCTCACTCCGCTCGCTCCCTTTTCTTCATTAGCTCGATCACGGGGGAGAAAACTCAGCAAGCTGTCATTGGTTCATGCTGACATTACAGAACACACATGGCCACACACAGTCATCATTATGTGAAATGTGGAAACGAACTCTCACCTTATTCCATGATATGCACCATAGGATTCACCAGTTCTGCAATGTGTTTGTGTTTGATATACAAACTGATGCTACGTTCACAGCAATCTGTTTATCAGCCTATAACTGGAAATATATCTTCGCTCTTCAATTCGGTTGTGAGTTAGGAGCTGTGACTGGCTTAGCTGTGGTGAAATTACCACTCCGCAGAAATGGGAACCTAGTTATCTAGTATGCTAAAACGTAGAAATGGGAACCTAGTTATCTAGTACGCTAAAATGAAAAAAAAATCACAAAGATAACCAGGCATCCTGTCTGTATCCTGAACGTAAAAAAAAAGAGTAGTAAGTGGAGCAACATTTTGTCTACGTTCCAATTTGTTGTGTGGGTCTGTTGGGAGGCGTGACGTAAGGCCTCTGAACACAGGAGTGGTTAACCTTCAGTTAACTGGGCCTTCATCTGTGTGCAACCTGTGCCTCTCACTGTCTCACTGCAGAACTCTGTGAGTTACTGGAGGTTAAGTATGATATTGAAGGAAATTAGTGAAAGCCTAGAGTATCACAAAGCCAATTCGTAATGACTGATTCCAACCCCTAAACCTGGAGGCTTGGTTCACCGTAAAGCAGACCTGGATTCACATCGCCTATACTGGAGACTATTACTGATCTGGGACCAGGCTATGAGGTTAGTACTGATCTGGGACCAGGCTAAGAAATTGATACTGATCTGGGACCAGGCTAAGAGATTGATACTGATCTGGGACCAGGCAATGAGGTTAGTACTGATCTGGGACCAGGCTATGAGGTTAGTACTGATCTGGGACCAGGCTAAGAGATTGATACTGATCTGGGACCAGGCTATGATGTTAGTACTGATCTGGGACCAGGCTAAGAGATTGATACTGATCTGGGACCAGGCTATGAGGTTAGTATTGATCTGGGACCAGGCTAAGAGATTGATACTGATCCGGGACCAGGCTATGAGGTTAGTACTGATCTGGGACCAGGCTATGAGGTTAGTACTGATCTGGGACCAGGCTAAGAGATTGATACTGATCTGGGACCAGGCTAAGAGATTAATACTGATCTGGGATGAGGCTATGAGGTTAGTACTGATCTGGGGCCAGGCTATGAGTTTAATTTGATATGGAAGTAAAATCATGGATGTCTATCACCAAGCTGATTCACTGATGCCAACCTCTAACCCAATAGCTCTGAATGTGTCTTTCCCCCTGTGAAAACCTTCCTTCTACATGTCACCAGCTACATTAATTACAATTCTAATAGAATTCCTTATTCCACATCTATCAGATCTCTATTTGGGGATTGGGCTCTCAACTGGATTGGCCAATCTGGTGACATGTAGAAGGAAGGTTTTCACAGGGGAAAGACACATTCAGAGATTCAATGTGAGAGCTTGTCAACTGCTTTGGGGTTCTATTCCACCGGCTATGAGGGACCAGGCTAGAATGTTCAAATTAATTCTGTTCAAGAATACAGCTGTCCCAAAAAATATACATTTGAAAAACCAGCGTACATTCCTCTGCATATGAACCTCAATCTATTAGACTGTATGGAGCGGTGAGAGATGTCACGGCTACCGCTGGGCCTGTCAATAAACGTCTCATATATATATTGAGACAAATTACAAATGTCTGCGAACGGTCTTAGCTCAGTACCTAGTGGCTGTGGGTGTACATTATAGAGGCATAGCACCATCCCTCAAATGTAAGTGTCCCTCCCTGACTGAGAGAGAGAGAAAGAAGAGAGAGGCATTTTGTTTGTGTGTGTGTGTGTGTGTGTGTGTGTGTGTGTGTGTGTGTGTGTGTGTGTGTGTGTGTGTGTGTGTGTGTGTGTGTGTGTGTGTGTGTGTGTGTGTGTGTGTGTGTGTGTGTGTGTGTGTGTGTGTGGCGGTGGGGAGGTTGTGTGTGTGCATGCGTGCGTATGACATGAGTTTATGCATGTGTGTGTGTGGCGGGGAGGGGGTTGTGTGTGTGTGTTTGCGTGCATGAGTTTGTGTGTGTATGCGTGTGAGGGAGGCAGCTCACAGAGAGACTGAATTAGCCTGTTACTTCAGGCATATTGTCAGCTACATTAGGACATGACCTCTACAGTATTACTACTCTCTGGGTTTACATTCATACAGTGGCCGTATCAGAGTTCCTATGGATACTGTAAATTACTGTATGACTACTGAATATGTGATATATAGGCTGGGCCCAGGGGAATAAATAATCAAATGATCCACTGGTGTGTATGGTTAGTGGATATACAGCCATATTTAGACTAGAGTAGGACTATTTTTTATTAAATGTTTTATTGTACCTTTATTTAACCAGGCAAGTAAGTTAAGAACAAATTCTTATTTTCAATGACGGCCTAGGAACTGTGGGTTAACTGCCTTGTTCAGGGGCAGGGAATATACAACTGTATCTATCTAGACTAGTGTAGGACTATTAGGAGGGAATATACAGCTGTATCTATCTAGACTACTGTAGGACTATTAGGAGGGAATATACAGCTGTATCTATCTAGACTAGTGTAGGACTATTAGGAGGGAATATACAGCTGTATCTATCTAGACTAGTGTAGGACTATTAGGAGGGAATATACAGCTGTATCTATCTAGGCTAGTGTAGGACTATTAGGGAATATACAGCTGTATCAATCTAGACTACTGTAGGACTTTTAGGGAATATACAGCTGTATCAATCTAGACTACTGTAGGACTATTAGGGAATATACAGCTGTATCAATCTAGACTACTGTAGGACTATTAGGGAATATACAGCTGTATCTATCTAGACTAGTGTAGGACTATTAGGGAATATACAGCTGTATCTATCTAGGCTAGTGTAGGACTATTAGGGAATATACAGCTGTTTCTATCTAGACTACTGTAGGACTATTAGGGAATATACAGCTGTATCTATCTAGACTACTGTAGGACTATTAGGAGGGAATATACAGCTGTATCTATCTAGACTACTGTAGGACTATTAGGAGGGGATATACAGCTGTATCTATCTAGACTACTGTAGGACTATTAGGAGGGAATATACAGCTGTATCTATCTAGACTACTGTAGGACTATTAGGGAATATACAGCTGTATCAATCTAGACTACTGTAGGACTATTAGGGAATATACAGCTGTATCAATCTAGACTACTGTAGGACTATTAGGGAATATACAGCTGTATCTATCTAGACTACTGTAGGACTATTAGGGAATATACAGCTGTATCTATCTAGACTACTGTAGGACTATTAGGAGGGAATATACAGCTGTATCTATCTAGACTACTGTAGGACTATTAGGAGGGAATATACAGCTGTATCTATCTAGACTAGTGTAGGACTATTAGGGAATATACAGCTGTATCTATCTAGACTAGTGTAGGACTATTAGGGAATATACAGCTGTATCTATCTAGGCTAGTGTAGGACTATTAGGGAATATACAGCTGTTTCTATCTAGACTACTGTATGACTATTAGGGAATATACAGCTGTATCTATCTACACTACTGTAGGACTATTAGGAGGGAATATACAGCTGTATCTATCTAGACTAGTGTAGGACTATAAGGGAATATACAGCTGTATCTATCTAGGCTAGTGTAGGACTATTAGGGAATATACAGCTGTATCAATCTAGACTAGTGTAGGACTATTAGGGAATATGCAGCTGTATCAATCTAGACTACTGTAGGACTATTAGGGAATATACAGCTGTATCTATCTAGACTACTGTAGGACTATTAGGAGGGAATATACAGCTGTATCTATCTAGACTAGTGTAGGACTATTAGGGAATATACAGCTGTATCTATCTAGACTAGTGTAGGACTATTAGGAGGGAATATACAGCTGTATCTATCTACACTAGTGTTGAACTATTAGGACAGAATATACAGCTGTATCTATCTAGACTACTGTAGGACTATTAGGAGGGAATATACAGCTGTATCTATCTAGGCTAGTGTAGGACTATTAGGGAATATACAGCTGTATCAATCTAGACTACTGTATGACTATTAGGGAATATACAGCTGTATCAATCTAGACTACTGTAGGACTATTAGGGAATATACAGCTGTATCAATCTAGACTACTGTAGGACTATTAGGGAATATACAGCTGTATCAATCTAGACTACTGTATGACTATTAGGGAATATACAGCTGTATCAATCTAGACTACTGTAGGACTATTAGGGAATATACAGCTGTATCTATCTAGACTAGTGTAGGACTATTAGGGAATATACAGCTGTATCTATCTAGGCTAGTGTAGGACTATTAGGGAATATACAGCTGTATCAATCTAGACTACTGTATGACTATTAGGGAATATACAGCTGTATCAATCTAGACTAGTGTAGGACTATTAGGGAATATACAGCTGTATCTATCTAGACTAGTGTAGGACTATTAGGGAATATACATCTGTATCTATCTAGGCTAGTGTAGGACTATTAGTATATTAGAAATATATCACCTAGAACAAAAAACCCTCCTAAACAAAACACAAACTAAACACGCCAGCCTGCTAACCCAGGCCTGGACGTGACAGTGGTCCATCAATCAATGTAGTCTATTTCACGTCTGTCAGCAGCAATGGTAATACGATACTCTTAAAAACAATGTTGAAAAGGGGATTATTTTAGCTAACTTCGCTAGGTAGGCATACATTGGTTTGAGAAAAAAGTAAATTAGGTCTACTAACCACTATATATTTAGCCAACTGCACAAAGTTTCTACCGGTAGCTTGCAAATAAAATATTATGGCAAATGGGCCCTTCTGCTGCTTGACAGGCAGAACCCACAAAAGATGGGAAATGAACCTAAACCACTCATACTTGTCAGGTATAGTTCACTTTAATTTTATATCACTCAAATATCCAATTAATGGTGGCCAACATCGAGAGATATTGTGAGGCTACCCTCACGTATCGGAAATGACATGATCAATAGATGTTTATTGATCATAAAGTGTGGAGTTACATGCTGTATAACTCTAATGATAGAGCTAAATGTGGAATAATCAGAGATGTGTAGGTCTGACTATTCTCTTGAAGAGGTGATTATACTACAACCAAATAGTTAACATTAATTTCAACAATTACTTAAAAACGCCACGCTGTTGACAGTGGTTTCAGCGGACCTGTGACTCTCCTTGCACCCCAGCAGGTAACTCGAGTGCTTTACACCTTACATGCTGACAAGACTGCTCGCGTACATGTTGATTTTGTCCACCCACACCAGACGAGCAGTGTGATAAGCTTTAATTAATATAGTTGGTTCAGAGTGGGTAGACAAAAATCAACATGCGCGCAATCGCGCACGCGGATTTTATTACCAATACATGGTATACTGTAACAGCCTGTAGGAGGTATAATAACACTATCACCTATAGGAGGTATAATAACACTATCACCTATAGGGGGTATAATAACACTATCACCTATAGGAGGTATAATAACACTATCACCTATAGGAGGTATAATAACACTATCACCTATTGGAGGTATAATAAACCTATCACCTATAGGAGGTATAATAACACTATCACCTATAGGAGGTATAATAACACTATCACCTATAGGGGTATAATAACACTATCACCTATAGGGGTATAATACCACTATCACCTATAGGAGGTATAATAACACTATCACCTATAGGAGGTATAATAACACTATCACCTATAGGAGGTATAATAACACTATCACCTATAGGAGGTATAATAACACTATCACCTATAGGGGGTATAATAACACTATCACCTATAGGAGGTATAATAACACTATCACCTATAGGAGGTATAATAACACTATCACCTATAGGAGGTATAATAACACTATCACCTATAGGAGGTATAATAACACTATCACCTATAGGAGGTATAATAACACTATCACCTATAGGAGGTATAATAACACTATCACCTATAGGGGGTATAATAACACTATCACCTATAGGAGGTATAATAACATTATCACCTATAGGAGGTATAATAACACTATCACCTATCGGAGGTATAATAACACTATCACCTATAGGAGGTGTAATAACACTATCACCTATAGGGGGTATAATAACACTATCACCTATAAGAGGTATAATAACATTATCACCTATAGGAGGTATAATAACACTATCACCTATCGGAGGTATAATAACACTATCACCTATAGGAGGTGTAATAACACTATCACCTATAGGGGGTATAGTAACATTATCACCTATAAGAGGTATAATAACACTATCATCTATAGAAGGTATAATAACACTATCACCTATAGGAGGTAGAATAACAATATCACCTGTAGGAGGTATAATAACATTATCATCTATAGAAGAAATAATAAAACTATCATCTATAGAAGGTATAATAACACTATCACCTATAGGAGGTAGAATAACATTATCATCTATAGGGGGTATAATAAAACTATCACCTATATAATAACACTATCACCTATAGGAGGTATAATAACACTATCACCTATAGGAGGTATAATAACACTATCATCTATAGAAGGTATAATAACACTATCACCTATAGGAGGAATAATAAAACTATCATCTATAGAAGGTATAATAACACTATCACCTATAGGAGGTATAATAACACTATCACCTATAGGAGGTAGAATAACACTATCACCTATAGGAGGTAGAATAACAATATCACCTATAGGAGGTATAATAACACTATCACCTATAGGGGGTATAATAACACTATCACCTATATAATAACACTATCACCTATAGGAGGTATAATAACACTATCACCTATAGGAGGTATAATAACACTATCACCTATAGGAGGTATAATAACACTATCACATATAAGGGGTATAATAACACTATCACCTATAGGAGGTATAATACCACTATCACATATAGGGGGTATAATAACACTATCACCTATAGGAGGAATAATAACACTATCACCTATAGGAGGTAAAATAACACTATCACATATAAGGGGTATAATAACACTATCACCTATAGGAGGTATAATAACACTATCACCTATAGGAGGTAGAATAACAATATCACCTATAGGAGGTATAATAACACTATCACTGATAGGGGGTATAATAACACTATCACCTATATAATAACACTATCACCTATAGGAGGTATAATAACACTATCACCTATAGGGGGTATAATAACACTATCACCTATAGGAGGTATAATAACACTATCACCTATAGGAGGTATAATAACACTATCACATATAAGGGGTATAATAACACTATCACCTATAGGAGGTATAATAACACTATCACCTATAGGAGGTAGAATAACACTATCACATATAAGGGGTATAATAACACTATCACCTATAGGAGGTATAATAACACTATCACCTATAGGAGGTATAATAACACTATCACCTATAGGAGGTATAAAACACTATCACCTATAGGGGGTATAATAACACTATCACCTATAGGAGGTGTAATAACACTATCACCTATAGGGGGTATAGTAACATTATCACCTATAAGAGGTATAATAACACTATCATCTATAGAAGGTATAATAACACTATCACTTATAGGAGGTAGAATAACAATATCACCTGTAGGAGGTATAATAACATTATCATCTATAGAAGAAATAATAAAACTATCATCTATAGAAGGTATAATAACACTATCACCTATAGGAGGTAGAATAACAATATCACCTATAGGAGGTATAATAACATTATCATCTATAGGGGGTATAATAAAACTATCACCTATATAATAACACTATCACCTATAGGAGGTATAATAACACTATCACCTATAGGAGGTATAATAACACTATCATCTATAGAAGGTATAATAACACTATCACCTATAGGAGGAATAATAAAACTATCATCTATAGAAGGTATAATAACACTATCACCTATAGGAGGCATAATAACACTATCACCTATAGGAGGTAGAATAACACTATCACCTATAGGAGGTAGAATAACAATATCACCTATAGGAGGTATAATAACACTATCACCTATAGGGGGTATAATAACACTATCACCTATATAATAACACTATCACCTATAGGAGGTATAATAACACTATCACCTATAGGAGGTATAATAACACTATCACATATAGGGGGTATAATAACACTATCACCTATAGGAGGTATAATAACACTATCACCTATAGGGGGTATAATAACACTATCACCTATAGGAGGTATAATAACACTATCACCTATAGGAGATATAATAACACTATCACCTATAGGAGGTATAAAACACTATCACCTATAGGGGGTATAATAACACTATCACCTATAGGAGGTATAATAACATTATCACCTATAGGAGGTAAAATAACACTATGATCTATAGAAGGTATAATAACACTATCACCTATAGGAGGTAGAATAACAATATCACCAATAGGAGGTATAATAACACTATCACCTATGGGAGGTATAATAACATTATCATCTATAGAAGGTATAATAACACTATCATCTATAGAATGTATAATAACACTTTCACCTATAGGAGTTAGAAAAACAATATCACCTATAGGAGATATAATAACATTATCACTTATATGAGGTATAATAACACTATCACCTATAGGGGGTATAATAACACTATAACCTATAGGAGGTATAATAACACTATCACCTATAGGAGGTATAATAACACTATAATCTATAGAATGTATAATAACACTATCACCTATAGGAGGTAGAATAACAATATCACCTATAGGGGTATAATAACACTATAATCTATAGAAGGTATGATAACACTATCACCTATAGGAGGTAGAATAACAATATCACCTATAGGAGGTATAATAACAATATCACCTATAGGAGGTATAATAACACTATAATCTATAGAAGGTATAATAACACTATCACCTATAGGAGGTATAATAACACTATCACCTATAGGGGGTATAATAACAGTATCACCTATAGGAGGTATAATAACACTATCACCTATAGGAGGTATAATAACACTATCACCTATAGGGGGTATAATAACACTATCACCTATGGGAGGTATAATAACATTATCACCTATAGGAGGTATAATAACACTATCACCTATCGGAGGTATAATAACACTATCACCTATAGGAGGTGTAATAACACTATCACCTATAGGGGGTATAGTAACATTATCAACCTATAAGAGGTATAATAACACTATCATCTATAGAAGGTATAATAACACTATCACCTATAGGAGGTAGAATAACAATATCACCTGTAGGAGGTATAATAACATTATCATCTATAGAATAAATAATAAAACTATCATCTATAGAAGGTATAATAACACTATCACCTATAGGAGGTAGAATAACAATATCACCTATAGGAGGTATAATAACATTATCATCTATAGGGGGTATAATAAAACTATCACCTATATAATAACACTATCACCTATAGGAGGTATAATAACACTATCACCTATAGGAGGTATAATAACACTATCATCTATAGAAGGTATAATAAACCTATCACCTATAGGAGGTATAATAACACTATCACCTATAGGAGGTATAATAACACTATCACCTATAGGGGTATAATACCACTATCACCTATAGGGGGTATAATAACACTATCACCTATAGGGGTATAATAACACTATCACCTATAGGAGGTAAAATAACACTATCACCTATAGGAGGTATAATAACACTATCACCTATTGGAGGTATAATAAACCTATCACCTATAGGAGGTATAATAACACTATCACCTATAGGAGGTATAATAACACTATCACCTATAGGGGTATAATAACACTATCACCTATAGGGGTATAATAACCACTATCACCTATAGGAGGTATAATAACACTATCACCTATAGGAGGTATAATAACACTATCACCTATAGGAGGTATAATAACACTATCACCTATAGGAGGTATAATAACACTATCACCTATAGGGGTATAATAACACTATCACCTATAGGGGTATAATACCACTATCACCTATAGGAGGTATAATAACACTATCACCTATAGGAGGTATAATAACACTATCACCTATAGAGGTATAATAACACTATCACCTATAGGAGGTATAATAACACTATCACCTATAGGATGTATAATAACACTATCACCTATAGGAGTATAATAACACTATCACCTATAGGAGGTATAATAACATTATCACCTATAGGAGGTATAATAACACTATCACCTATAGGAGTATAATAACACTATCACCTATAGGAGGTGTAATAACACTATCACCTATAGGGGTATAATAACACTATCACCTATAAGAGGTATAATAACATTATCACCTATAGGAGGTATAATAACACTATCACCTATCGGAGGTATAATAACACTATCACCTATAGGAGGTGTAATAACACTATCACCTATAGGGGGTATAGTAACATTATCACCTATAAGAGGTATAATAACACTATCATCTATAGAAGGTATAATAACACTATCACCTATAGGAGGTAGAATAACAATATCACCTGTAGGAGGTATAATAACATTATCATCTATAGAAGAAATAATAAAACTATCATCTATAGAAGGTATAATAACACTATCACCTATAGGAGGTAGAATAACATTATCATCTATAGGGGGTATAATAAAACTATCACCTATATAATAACACTATCACCTATAGGAGGTATAATAACACTATCACCTATAGGGGGTATAATAACACTATCACCTATAGGAGGTAAAATAACACTATCACCTATAGGAGGTATAATAACACTATCACCTATTGGAGGTATAATAAACCTATCACCTACAGGAGGTATAATAACACTATCACCTATAGGAGGTATAATAACACTATCACCTATAGGGGTATAATAACACTATCACCTATAGGGGTATAATAACACTATCACCTATAGGAGGTATAATAACACTATCACCTATAGGAGGTATAATAACACTATCACCTATAGGAGGTATAATAACACTATCACCTATAGGAGGTATAATAACACTATCACCTATAGAGGTATAATAACACTATCACCTATAGGAGGTATAATAACACTATCACCTATAGGAGGTATAATAACACTATCACCTATAGGAGGTATAATAACACTATCACCTATAGGAGGTATAATAACACTATCACCTATAGGAGGTATAATAACACTATCACCTATAGGAGGTATAATAACACTATCACCTATAGGGGTATAATAACACTATCACCTATAGGAGGTATAATAACATTATCACCTATAGGAGGTATAATAACACTATCACCTATCGGAGGTATAATAACACTATCACCTATAGGAGGTGTAATAACACTATCACCTATAGGGGGTATAATAACACTATCACCTATAAGAGGTATAATAACATTATCACCTATAGGAGGTATAATAACACTATCACCTATAGAAGGTATAATAACACTATCACCTATAGGAGGTGTAATAACACTATCACCTATAGGGGGTATAGTAACATTATCACCTATAAGAGGTATAATAACACTATCATCTATAGAAGGTATAATAACACTATCACCTATAGGAGGTAGAATAACAATATCACCTGTAGGAGGTATAATAACATTATCATCTATAGAAGAAATAATAAAACTATCATCTATAGAAGGTATAATAACACTATCACCTATAGGAGGTAGAATAACATTATCATCTATAGGGGGTATAATAAAACTATCACCTATATAATAACACTATCACCTATAGGAGGTATAATAACACTATCACCTATAGGAGGTATAATAACACTATCATCTATAGAAGGTATAATAACACTATCACCTATAGGAGGAATAATAAAACTATCATCTATAGAAGGTATAATAACACTATCACCTATAGGAGGTATAATAACACTATCACCTATAGGAGGTAGAATAACACTATCACCTATAGGAGGTAGAATAACAATATCACCTATAGGAGGTATAATAACACTATCACCTATAGGGGGTATAATAACACTATCACCTATATAATAACACTATCACCTATAGGAGGTATAATAACACTATCACCTATAGGAGGTATAATAACACTATCACCTATAGGAGGTATAATAACACTATCACATATAAGGGGTATAATAACACTATCACCTATAGGAGGTATAATAACACTATCACATATAGGGGGTATAATAACACTATCACCTATAGGAGGTATAATAACACTATCACCTATAGGAGGTAAAATAACACTATCACATATAAGGGGTATAATAACACTATCACCTATAGGAGGTATAATAACACTATCACCTATAGGAGGTAGAATAACAATATCACCTATAGGAGGTATAATAACACTATCACCTATAGGAGTATAATAACACTATCACCTATAATATAATAACACTATCACCTATAGGAGGTATAATAACACTATCACCTATAGGAGGTATAATAACACTATCACCTATAGGAGGTATAATAACACTATCACCTATAGGAGGTATAATAACACTATCACATATAAGGGGTATAATAACACTATCACCTATAGGAGGTATAATAACACTATCACCTATAGGAGGTATAATAACACTATCACATATAAGGGGTATAATAACACTATCACCTATAGGAGGTATAATAACACTATCACCTATAGGAGGTATAATAACACTATCACCTATAGGAGGTATAATAACACTATCACCTATAGGAGGTATAATAACACTATCACCTATAGGAGGTGTAATAACACTATCACCTATAGGGGGTATAGTAACATTATCACCTATAAGAGGTATAATAACACTATCATCTATAGAAGGTATAATAACACTATCACTTATAGGAGGTAGAATAACAATATCACCTGTAGGAGGTATAATAACATTATCATCTATAGAAGAAATAATAAAACTATCATCTATAGAAGGTATAATAACACTATCACCTATAGGAGGTAGAATAACAATATCACCTATAGGAGGTATAATAACATTATCATCTATAGGGGGTATAATAAAACTATCACCTATATAATAACACTATCACCTATAGGAGGTATAATAACACTATCACCTATAGGAGGTATAATAACACTATCATCTATAGAAGGTATAATAACACTATCACCTATAGGAGGCATAATAACACTATCACCTATAGGAGGTAGAATAACACTATCACCTATAGGAGGTATAATAACAATATCACCTATAGGAGGTATAATAACACTATCACCTATAGGAGGTATAATAACACTATCACCTATAGGAGGTATAATAACACTATCACCTATAGGAGGTATAATAACACTATCACCTATAGGAGGTATAATAACACTATCACATATAGGGGGTATAATAACACTATCACCTATAGGAGGTATAATAACACTATCACCTATAGGGGGTATAATAACACTATCACCTATAGGAGGTATAATAACACTATCACCTATAGGAGATATAATAACACTATCACCTATAGGAGGTATAAAACACTATCACCTATAGGGGGTATAATAACACTATCACCTATAGGAGGTATAATAACATTATCACCTATAGGAGGTAAAATAACACTATGATCTATAGAAGGTATAATAACACTATCACCTATAGGAGGTAGAATAACAATATCACCAATAGGAGGTATAATAACACTATCACCTATGGGAGGTATAATAACATTATCATCTATAGAAGGTATAATAACACTATCATCTATAGAATGTATAATAACACTTTCACCTATAGGAGTTAGAAAAACAATATCACCTATAGGAGATATAATAACATTATCACTTATATGAGGTATAATAACACTATCACCTATAGGGGGTATAATAACACTATAACCTATAGGAGGTATAATAACACTATCACCTATAGGAGGTATAATAACACTATAATCTATAGAATGTATAATAACACTATCACCTATAGGAGGTAGAATAACAATATCACCTATAGGGGTATAATAACACTATAATCTATAGAAGGTATGATAACACTATCACCTATAGGAGGTAGAATAACAATATCACCTATAGGAGGTATAATAACAATATCACCTATAGGAGGTATAATAACACTATAATCTATAGAAGGTATAATAACACTATCACCTATAGGAGGTATAATAACACTATCACCTATAGGGGGTATAATAACAGTATCACCTATAGGAGGTATAATAACACTATCACCTATAGGAGGTATAATAACACTATCACCTATAGGGGGTATAATAACACTATCACCTATGGGAGGTATAATAACATTATCACCTATAGGAGGTATAATAACACTATCACCTATCGGAGGTATAATAACACTATCACCTATAGGAGGTGTAATAACACTATCACCTATAGGGGGTATAGTAACATTATCAACCTATAAGAGGTATAATAACACTATCATCTATAGAAGGTATAATAACACTATCACCTATAGGAGGTAGAATAACAATATCACCTGTAGGAGGTATAATAACATTATCATCTATAGAATAAATAATAAAACTATCATCTATAGAAGGTATAATAACACTATCACCTATAGGAGGTAGAATAACAATATCACCTATAGGAGGTATAATAACATTATCATCTATAGGGGGTATAATAAAACTATCACCTATATAATAACACTATCACCTATAGGAGGTATAATAACACTATCACCTATAGGAGGTATAATAACACTATCATCTATAGAAGGTATAATAACACTATCACCTATAGGAGGTATAATAACACTATCACCTATAGGAGGTATAATAACACTATCACCTATAGGAGGTATAATAACACTATCACCTATAGGAGGTATAATAACACTATCACCTATAGGAGGTATAATAACACTATCACCTATAGGAGGTATAATAACACTATCACCTATAGGAGGTATAATAACACTATCACCTATTGGAGGTATAATAACACTATCACCTATAGGAGGTATAATAACACTATCACCTATAGGAGGTATAATAACACTATCACCTATAGGAGGTATAATAACACTATCACCTATAGGAGGTATAATAACACTATCACCTATAGGAGGTATAATAACACTATCACCTATAGGAGGTATAATAACACTATCACCTATAGGAGGTATAATAACACTATCACCTATAGGAGGTATAATAACACTATCACCTATAGGGGTATAATAACACTATCACCTATAGGAGGTATAATAACACTATCACCTATAGGAGGTATAATAACACTATCACCTATAGGAGGTATAATAACACTATCACCTATAGAGGTATAATAACACTATCACCTATAGGAGGTATAATAACACTATCACCTATAGGAGGTATAATAACACTATCACCTATAGGAGGTATAATAACACTATCACATATAGAGGTATAATAACACTATCACCTATAGGAGGTATAATAACACTATCACCTATAGGAGGTATAATAACACTATCACCTATAGGAGGAATAATAACACTATCACCTATAGGAGGTATAATAACACTATCACCTATAGGAGGTATAATAACACTATCACCTATAGGAGGTATAATAACACTATCACCTATAGGAGGTAGAATAACAATATCACCTATAGGAGGTATAATAACACTATCACCTATAGGGGGTATAATAACACTATCACCTATATAATAACACTATCACCTATAGGAGGTATAATAACACTATCACCTATAGGAGGTATAATAACACTATCACCTATAGGAGGTATAATAACACTATCACCTATAGGAGGTATAATAACACTATCACATATAAGGGGTATAATAACACTATCACCTATAGGAGGTATAATAACACTATCACCTATAGGAGGTATAATAACACTATCACATATAAGGGGTATAATAACACTATCACCTATAGGAGGTATAATAACACTATCACCTATAGGAGGTATAATAACACTATCACCTATAGGAGGTATAATAACACTATCACCTATAGGAGGTATAATAACACTATCACCTATAGGAGGTGTAATAACACTATCACCTATAGGGGTATAGTAACATTATCACCTATAAGAGGTATAATAACACTATCATCTATAGAAGGTATAATAACACTATCACTTATAGGAGGTAGAATAACAATATCACCTGTAGGAGGTATAATAACATTATCATCTATAGAAGAAATAATAAAACTATCATCTATAGAAGGTATAATAACACTATCACCTATAGGAGGGTAGAATAACAATATCACCTATAGGAGGTATAATAACATTATCATCTATAGGGGGTATAATAAAACTATCACCTATATAATAACACTATCACCTATAGGAGGTATAATAACACTATCACCTATAGGAGGTATAATAACACTATCATCTATAGAAGGTATAATAACACTATCACCTATAGGAGGAATAATAAAACTATCATCTATAGAAGGTATAATAACACTATCACCTATAGGAGGTATAATAACACTATCACCTATAGGAGGTATAATAACACTATCACCTATAGGAGGTATAATAACACTATCACCTATAGGAGGTATAATAACACTATCACCTATAGGTAGAATAACACTATCACCTATAGGAGGTATAATAACATTATCACTATAGGAGGTATAATAACACTATCACCTATAGAGGTATAATAACACTATCACCTATAGGAGGTATAATAACACTATCACCTATAGGAGGTATAATAACACTATCACCTATAGGAGGTATAATAACACTATCACCTATAGGGGTATAATAACACTATCACCTATAGGAGGTATAATAACACTATCACCTATAGGAGGTATAATAACACTATCACCTATAGGAGGTATAATAACACTATCACCTATAGGGGGTATAATAACACTATCACCTATAGAGGTATAATAACACTATCACCTATAGGAGGTATAATAACACTATCACCTATAGGAGGTATAATAACACTATCACCTATAGGAGGTATAATAACACTATCACCTATAGGGGGTATAATAACACTATCACCTATAGGAGGTATAATAACATTATCACCTATAGGAGGTATAATAACACTATCACCTATAGAAGGTATAATAACACTATCACCTATAGGAGGTAGAATAACACTATCACCTATAGGAGGTATAATAACACTATCACCTATAGGGAGGTATAATAACACTATCACCTATAGGAGGTATAATAACACTATCACCTATAGGAGGTATAATAACACTATCACCTATAGGAGGTATAATAACACTATCACCTATAGGAGGATATAATAACACTATCACCTATAGGAGGTATAATAACACTATCACCTATAGGAGGTATAATAACACTATCACCTATAGGAGGTATAATAACACTATCACCTATAGGAGGTATAATAACACTATCACCTATAGGAGGTATAATAACACTATCACCTATAGGAGGTAGAATAACAATTATCACCTATAGGAGGTATAATAACACTATCATCTATAGAAGGTATAATAACACTATCACCTATAGGAGGTAGAATAACAATATCACCTATAGGAGGTATAATAACACTATCACCTATAGGAGGTATAATAACACTATCACCTATAGAAGGTATAATAACACTATCACCTATAGGAGGTATAATAACACTATCACCTATAGGAGGTATAATAACACTATCACCTATAGGAGGTATAATAACACTATCACCTATAGGAGGTATAATAACACTATCACCTATAGGGGTATAATAACACTATCACCTATGGGAGGTATAATAACATTATCACCTATAGGAGGTATAATAACACTATCACCTATAGGAGGTATAATAACACTATCACCTATAGGAGGTATAATAACACTATCACCTATAGGGGTATAATAACATTATCACCTATAAGAGGTATAATAACACTATCATCTATAGAAGGTATAATAACACTATCACACTATCACCTATAGGAGGTATAATAACACTATCACCTATAGGAGGTATAATAACACTATCACCTATAGGAGGTATAATAACACTATCACCTATAGGAGGTATAATAACACTATCACCTATAGGAGGTATAATAACACTATCACCTATAGGAGTGTATAATAACACTATCACCTATAGGAGGTATAATAACACTATCACCTATAGGAGGTATAATAACACTAAATAACACTATCACCTATAGGAGTGTATAATACAACACTATCACCTATAGGAGGTATAATAACACTATCACCTATAGGAGGTATAATAACACTATCACCTATAGGAGGTATAATAACACTATCACCTATAGGGTATAATAACACTATCACCTATAGGAGGTATAATAACACTATCACACTATCACCTATAGGAGGTATAATAACACTATCACCTATAGGAGGTATAATAACACTATCACCTATAGGGGTATAATAACACTATCACCTATAGGAGGTATAATAACACTATCACCTATAGGAGGTATAATAACACTATCACCTATAGGAGGTATAATAACACTATCACCTATAGGAGGTATAATAACACTATCACCTATAACACTATCACCTATAGGAGGTATAATAACACTATCACCTATAGAGGTATAATAACACTATCACCTATAGGAGGTATAATAACACTATCACCTATAGGAGGTATAATAACACTATCACCTATAGGAGGTATAATAACACTATCACCTATAGGAGGTATAATAACACTATCACCTATAGGAGGTATAATAACACTATCACCTATAGGAGGTATAATAACACTATCACCTATAGGAGGTATAATAACACTATCACCTATAGGAGGTATAATAACACTATCACCTAGGAGGTATAATAACACTATCACCTATAGGAGGTATAATAACACTATCACCTATAGGAGGTATAATAACACTATCACCTATAGGAGGTATAATAACACTATCACCTATAGGAGGTAAAATAACACTATGATCTATAGAAGGTATAATAACACTATCACCTATAGGAGGTAGAATAACAATATCACCTATAGGAGGTATAATAACATTATCATCTATAGGAGGTATAATAACACTATCATCTATAGAAGGTATAATAACACTATCACCTATAGGAGGTAGAATAACACTATCACCTATAGGAGGTATAATAACACTATCATCTATAGAAGGTATAATAACACTATCACCTATAGGAGGAATAATAACACCGTCACCTATAGTAGGTATAATAACACTATTACCTATAGGGGTATAATACCACTATCACCTATAGGAGGTATAATAACACTATCACCTATAGGATGTATAATAACACTATCACCTATAGGAGGTAGAATAACACTATCACCTATAGGAGGTATAATAACACTATCACCTATAGGAGGTATAATAACACTATCACCTATAGGAGGTAGAATAACACTATCACCTATAGGAGGTATAATAACACTATCACCTATAGGAGGTATAATAACTATCACCTATAGGTATAATAACACATTATCACCTATAGGAGGGTATCACCTATAGGTATAATAACACTATCACCTATAGGAGGTATAATAACACTATCACCTATAGGAGGTATAATAACACTATCACCTATAGGAGGTATAATAACACTATCACCTATAGGAGGTATAATAACACTATCACCTATAGGAGGTATAATAACACTATCACCTATAGGAGGTATAATAACACTATCACCTATAGGAGGTATAATAACACTATCACCTATAGGGGGTAGAATAACACTATCACCTATAGGGGTATAATAACACTATCACCTATAGGAGGCATAATAACACTATCACCTATAGGGGTATAATAACACCGTCACCTCTACAGATGTAGGCTCTTCATTTGATCACCTTGTTGCAGGATAACATTTCTGCAATGCAGGAAAGCAGAACTTGTATTGTATTAGAGGTGAAAACAATTCCCACTTTGATATTTCAGACTTGATTTTCCCTTAAGAAAAATGAATTAATCCATATAACAGTGTCCATTAATTATAATTCACGTAATAATTCACGTTTTCTTGTTTATTATCTTCAGTTTTCAACAAACTTGTTCAAAATAAGATACTACCTCTGTAGGACTATGTGAACACTCAATGACCAAGCTAGCTCAGCTATATTTTGAATTCTATCTAGTGAGAGATTCAGTCTCTGTAGAGGTACTATTGAATTATAAAAAAAATCTAAAATGTAAAGTGAATTTTATGAAGTTGTGCTGTCTGAATACATTGTCATCTGTTGTATGACTTAATTATCTGACATCGAAATGTATCATCAATTGTTGCATTTGACCGAAATCCATTCAATATTGTTGAAAACATTATTCTTAATAGGAAGTCTATATTAAGTGAGTACAGTAGGATACGGTAGCTTTTCAATCTATGGAGCAGTTGTTTCCTTGGTAACAGGCAAGGGACGGAAAAAGACGCTGAGTGCAAAGTCTCTCAAACCCTATGGACCCTAACCCTATGGACCCTAACCCTATGGACCCTAACCCTATGGACACTAACCCTATGGACCCTAACCCTATGGGCCTTAACCCTATGGACCCTAACCCTATGGACCCTAACCCTATGGACCCTAACCATATGGACACTAACCATATGGACCCTAACCATATGGACACTAACCATATGGACCCTAACCCTATGGGCCGTAACACAAATCAAATCAAATCAAATTGTATTTGTCACATACACATGGTTAGCAGATGTTAATGCGAGTGTAGCGAAATGCTTGGACCCTAACCCTATGGACACTAACCCTATGGACACTAACCCTATGGGCATTAACCCTATGGACCCTAACCCTATGGACACTAACCCTATGGACACTAACCCTATGGGCATTAACCCTATGGACCCTAACCCTATGGACACTAACCCTATGGACACTAACCCTATGGACACTAACCCTATGGACCCTAACCCTATGGGCCCTGACCCTATTGGCCTTAACCCTATGGGCCCATGGAACCTAACCCTATGAACCCTAACCCCATGGACCCTAACCCTATAGACACTAACCCTATGGACCCTAACCCCATGGACCCAACTCTATGGGCACAAAACCCTATCCCCATGGTTCCTAACCCTATGGACCCTATCCCTATGGGCCCTAACCCTATGGACCCTATGGGCCCTAACCCCATGGACCCTAATCCTATGGACCAATAGACCCTAACCCTGTGGGCCCTAACCCTATGGACCCTATCCCTATGGGCCCTAACCCTATGGACTCTTTCCCTATGGGCCCTAACCCCATGGACCCATGGGCCCTAACCCTATGGACTCTTTCCCTATGGGCCCTAACCCCATGGACCCATGGGCCCTAACCCTATGGACCCTAACCCTGTGGGCCCTAACCCTTTGGGCCCTAACCGCATGGACCAATGGGCCCTAACCCTGTGGACTCTATGGGCCCTAACCCTGTGGACCCTAACCCTATGGGCCCTAACCCTGTGGGCCTTAACCCTCTGGACCCTAACCCTATGGACCATAACCCTATTGGCCCTAGCCCTATGGGCCCTAACCCTATCCCTATGGGCCATAAACCCATGGACCCTAACCCCATGGACCCATCTCTATGGACCCTAACCCTATCCTCATGGGCCCTAACCCTATGAACCCTTTCCCTTTGGGCCCTAACCCCATGGACCCATAGACCTTAACCATATGGACCCTAACCCTATGGGCCCTAACCCTATCCCTATGGGCCATAAACCTATGGACCCTAACCCTATGGACCCATCTCTATGGACCCTAACTCTATGGACCCTTTCCCTATGGGCCTTAACCCTATGGACCCATGGGCCCTAACCCCGTGGACCCTAACCTTTTGGACCCTAACCCCTTGGACCCTAACCGCATGGACCCTAACCCTGTGGGCCCTAACCCTGTGGACCTTAACCGCATGGACCCTAACCCTGTGGGCCCTAACCCTGTGGACCCTAACCGCATGGACCCTAACCCTGTGGGCCCTAACCCTGTGGACCCTAACCGCATGGACCCTAACCCTATGGGCCCTAACCCTATTGGCCCTAGCCCTATGGACCCTAACCCTATTGGCCCTAACCGTATGGACCCTAACCCCAAGGACCCTAATCCTATGGACCCATGGACCCTAACCCTGTGGGCCCTAACCCTGTGGGCCCTAACCCCTTGGACCCATAGGCCCTAACCTTATGGACCCTAACCCTATGGACCCATGGACCCTAACCCTAAGGGCCCTACCCCTGTGGGCCCTAACCCTATGGGCCCTAACCCTGTGTGCCCTAACCCTATGGACCCATGGACCCTAACCCTAAGGGCCCTACCCCTGTGTGCCCTAACCCTATGGGCCCTAACCACATGGACCCTAACTTCTTGGACCCTAACCCTATGGACCCTAACCCTATGGACCCTAACCCTATGGGCCCTAACACAATGGACCCTAACACTATGGGCCCTAACCCTTTGGACCCATAGACCCTAACCCTATGGGCCCTAACTCTATGGGCCCTAGCCCTATGGACCCTAACCCTATGGGCCCTAACCCTATGGACCCTAACCCTATGGACCCTAACCCTATGGACACTAACCCTATGGACCCTAACCCTATGGACACTAACCCTATGGGCCATAACCCTATGGACACTAACCCTATGGACCCTAACCCTATGGACCCTAACCCTATGGGCCCTAACACAATGGACCCTAACACTATGGGCCCTAACCCTTTGGACCCATAGACCCTAACCCTATGGGCCCTAACCGTATGGACCCTATGGGCCCTAACCCTATGGGCCCTATGGGCCCTAACCCCATGGACCCTAATCCTATGGACCCATGGACCCTAACCCTGTGGGCCCTAACTCTGTGGGCCCTAACCCTATGGGCCCTAGCCCCATGGACCCATGGGCCCATGGGCCCTAACCCTATGGGCCCTAACCCCATGGACCCTAACCCTATGGGCCCTAATCCCGTGGACCCTAACCCTATGGACCCTAACCCTATGGACACTAACCCTATGGGCCATAACCCTATGGACCCTAACCCTATGGACACTAACCCTATGGACCCTAACCCTATGGACACTAACCCTATGGACCCTAACCCTATCCCTATGGGCCATAAACCTATGGACCCTAACCCCATGGACCCAACTCTATGGACCCTAACCCTATGGACCCTTTCCCTATGGGCCCTAACCCCATGGACCCATGGGCCCTAACCCTGTGGGCCCTAACCGTGTGGACCCTAACCCTATGGACCCTAACCCTATTGGCCCTAGCCCTATGGACCGTAACCCAATTGGTCCTAACCCTATGGACCGTAACCCTATTGACCCTAATCCCGTGGACCCTAACCCCTTGGACCCTAACCCTGTGGGTCCTAACCCTGTGGGTACTAACGCTATGGACCCTAACCCTATGGACCCTAACCCTATGGACCCTAACCCTATGGACACTAACCCTATGGACCCTAACCCTATGGACACTAACCCTATGGGCCATAACCCTATGGACCCTAACCCTATGGACACTAACCCTATGGACCCTAACCCTATGGACACTAACCCTATGGACCCTAACCCTATCCCTATGGGCCATAAACCTATGGACCCTAACCCCATGGACCCAACTCTATGGACCCTAACCCTATGGACCCTTTTCCTTATGGGCCCTAACCCCATGGACCCATGGGCCCTAACCCTGTGGGCCCTAACCGTGTGGACCCTAACCCTATGGACCCTAACCCTATTGGCCCTAGCCCTATGGACCGTAACCCAATTGGTCCTAACCCTATGGACCGTAACCCTATGGACCCTAATCCCGT
Source organism: Brachymystax lenok tsinlingensis (assembly GCA_030435695.1). Classification (NCBI taxonomy): domain Eukaryota; kingdom Metazoa; phylum Chordata; class Actinopteri; order Salmoniformes; family Salmonidae; genus Brachymystax; species Brachymystax lenok. Next base: position 6,803,244 of record CM059789.1, read on the forward strand.
GGACCCTAACCCCTTGGACCCTAACCCTGTGGGTCCTAACCCTGTGGGTACTAACGCTATGGACCCTAACCCCGTGGACCCTAACCCTATGGGCCCTAACCCTATGGACCCTGGTCTAAAGTAGTGCGCTATATAGGCAATAGGGTTCCTTTTGGTACACAGACACAATGTCATTCTAGGGGGACTCAACACTATGCCCTAATACAGTATCACCACCTTGGGGCTCAGTCTATCTTTCCTTTCTGCAAAGCCACACTGAAATGAAAGCAATAACATTTACTACAGAGCAGCAGCACAGTGGCACACCACCACAGTATCCACAACCATTCTCTCGGATTAAAAGCAGCCATTAGAACTCAGATTTTTGACAAATATTACCCATTGTTATTGGTCACTACTGTTGCAATAGTTATGAAATAACAACGGACAACCTTAAGTGCTCAGTCCTCTCGTGACCAGAAGGATCGTAGAATTGGAAAAACAAAAGATATGCCATTTGATGGAGGTTACTCTAGACCACAATGTTATTCTTGACCAGTCATTCCATGTTAAGCATCTTATAAATATATTAACTAGGCCACTGAGAGACTATTGTTACGTATTGTAGCTACCCAATGGATACAGACCCGTCCTGCATCTCAAATGGCACCCTATTCCCTTTATAGTGCACTACTTTTGACCAGGACCCATTAACGATCCACTTAAACATATTTGTTCAAACAGACGTGGCATAGTGGGACTGATTTGATTAACATGTTTGCATATTTTTCCATTTACATATGCTGTAGTGAGTCATATAAACTCAGCAAAAAAAGAAACGTCCCTTTTTTAGGACCCTGTCTTTCAAAGATAATTCGTAAAAATCCGAATAACTTCACAGATCTTCATTGTAAAGGGTTTAAACACTGTTTCCCATGCTTGTTCAATGAACCATAAACAATTAATGAATATGCACCTGTGGAACAGTCTTTTAGACACTAACAGCTTACAGACGGTGGGCAATTAAGGTCACAGTTATGAAAACTTAGGACACTAAAGAGGCCTTTCTACTGACTCTGAAAAACACCAAAAGAAAGATACCCAGGGTCCCTGCTCATCTGCGTGAACGTGCCTTAGGCATGCTGCAAGGAGGCATGAGGACTGCAGATGTGGCCAGGGCAATAAATTGCAATGTCCGTACTGTGAGACGCCTAAGACAGCGCTACAGGGAGACAGGACGGACAGCCGATCGTCCTCGCAGTGGCAGACCACGTGTAACAACACCTGCACAGGATCGGTACATCCGAACATCACACCTGCGGGACAGGTACAGGATGGCAACAACTGCCCGTGCTACACCAGGAACGCACAATCCCTCCATCAGTGCTCAGACTGTCCGCAATAGGCTGAGAGAGGCTGGACTGAGGGCTTGTAGGCCTGTTGTAAGGCAGGTCCTCACCAGACATCACCGGCAACAACGTCGCCTATGGGCACAAACCCACCGTCGTTGGACCAGACAGGACTGATGCTCTTCACTGACGAGTAGCGGTTTGGTCTCACCAGGGGGGATGGTCGGATTCACGTTCATCGTCGAAGGAATGAGCGTAACACCGAGGCCTGTACACTGGAGCGGAATCGATTTGGAGGTGGAGGGTCAGTCATGGTCTGGGCCGGTGTGTCACAGCATCATCGGACTGAGCTTGTTGCCATTGCAGGCAATCTCAACGCTGTGCGTTACAGGGAAGACATCCTCCTGCCTCATGTGGTACCCTTCCTGCAGGCTCATCCTGACATGACCCTCCAGCATGACAATGCCACCAGCCATACTGCTCGTTCTGTGCGTGATTTCTTGCAAGACAGGAATGTCAGTGTTCTGCCATGGCCAGCGATGAGCCCAGATCTCAATCCCATTGAGCACGTCTGGGACCTGTTGTATTGGCGGGTGAGGGCTAGGGCCATTCCCCCCAGAAATGTCCGGGAACTTGCAGCTGCCTTGGTGGAAGAGTGGGGTAACATCTCACAGCAAGAACTGGCAAATCTGGTGCAGTCCATGAGGAGGAGATGCACTGCAATACTTAATGCAGCTGGTGGCCACACCAGATACTGACTGGTACTTTTGATTTTGTCCCCCTTTGTTTAGGGACACATTATTCAATTTCTTTTAGTCACATGTCTGTGGAACTTGTTCAGTTTATGTCTCAGTTGTTGAATCTTGTTATGTTCATACAATATTTACACATGTTAAGTTTGCTGAAAATAAACGTAGTTGACAGTGAGAGGATGTTTCTTTTTTTTGCTGAGTTTATATAGGAGCTTTTCAAGTTCACTTTCCCCCTCCTCTCTTGGATTCCTTCTACTACAGCAGTGAACATAATGTAAGTGCGGCAGATCCGGCCCTTGTTAACACTGCCTCTCTCGCGAGGAAGCATCTATTTGATGTTTGCAATCTTTCACACAGACAGTTACTTGTACAATTTTCCACCTGTCTAGACTTGGCTTGGCACCTAATGGGAACAAAGATGGCTGCCATGATGAAAGTATCATTCACAGCAAAGTCCCTGATATTGATAAGACGCGGGTCTGCAGCGACGAAGCTGTTCCGTTCCGTACTGTAAATTGCTTTAATCTTGGGGTGTAATTTATCACTCTGCATCACGATCTAAGACAGGGTGAGGGGAGGCTCACAACTGAAGTCAATCCCAAAAGGAAAGAAGCCAGGAAATCCAATCCTCTGTATAACTCTCTTCGCCCCTAAAGTTGTTTTGCCAATACTTTTAGAGGAAGTAGAATAGAGAGCCGAAACTAAATGATACGTATGTGCATTTATTGTTGTCTTATTTCCCCTTTTTAAAAAATATTTAAAACATTGATATGTATGTTGATTAAACACCTGTAAATGTCTAAATTCCTTTAAGACCAGGCATGTTATGTGGTTAAAGTATGGGAACCCTCTATGCAGCCATTAGGAAGATCACTATACAGTAGTGGTCTACATGTGCCAAGGGTTGTAAACTAATATGCGCTTATGTCATAGCCTACTAATACTGCTTACAGTTTTGCATCTGCCAAGATTTCTACATCTCTGACCTTTCACTGTTCGTAGCCCTGGCTTTCATCACAAATAGTAGTCGAATTTCTAATCAATCAGGGAGGGAGGGAGCATGGTGGTTTGAGATGTGATGTTGGTGCTGCGGAGAAGACACCATCCTCAAACTGCTATTGGATGTGAATGTCAAGAACAGTGAGGCAGCGCGAGGCACACAGATCACTAAAGGAATGCAGAACAGGGTACTCACTGTAATTAGCAGATAGCCTTCCACTCCCTCACAACCTGCCACTATGACATCACCGCCCAGGTTCTGATGGAACTGGGCAGGAGAGAAGAGAGACTGGTGGCCATCTTGACAGGGAGACATGAATCTCTCTCTCTCTCTCTCTCTCTCTCTCTCTCTCTCTCTCTCTCTCTCTCTCTCTCTCTCTCTCTCTCTCTCTCTCTGTGTTGTAAATTATGTTGCTGTTAGCTTAAAACTAACTGATCAAACAGAACAGACACTGGATGAATGAAGTAGCCAGCCGGACCCGGACGTTAGCATGTAGCTTGTGTAGGTGAAAAGTAGGCCTAAACATCACATAATAATGAGTGGATTATTTTGATTTTAATAAACCTCAAATACAACAGGGTGATTAAGAGCTTTGTACAACATCTGTGTACAAAGCAAGTACAAAGGGGCTTGGTAATGGTGGGGTCTAGGTGTAAAGTGGATCTATAGTTTCTGATGGATCTACTGAAATGTCCAGTAATCACACATCTTTCTTCTCAACCCCCACTAATAATGATATATTGCAAGTAGAGTTATTTAGAGACACAGTGTAAAATAAAAACACCCACAAATCTAGTTGTTTTCAACTAATTATAATTAAGTTACTGGTTCCACAGCCATTTTTTTTTTGTTTACTCAACTTTTCAGTCGAAGTGTTACTTGAACTTAAGCAATTTAGTTGACCCAATCTTAGCTCCAACTTTAAAAAACTTTGGCAGAAATGCAATCAACAAAATAAAAAAAAAATGTGTTTGCTCAACTTGTCTCATATGTTCATTCAACTATAAGTTATTATTTGGGCATCTTAACTAGAAATGTCTGCACAACTGGTTACATACAATGTTTTCAACACTTGTGTGTAATTAGGTAGTTGTTGTGAAATTGTTAGATTACTTGTTAGATACTACTGCATGGTCGGAACTAGAAGCACAAGCATTTCGCTACACACGCATTAACATCGGCTAACCATGTGTATGTGACAAATAAAATCTTATACATTTCAGACACACATGATTAAATTGTGCATGTTCAATTATACTGTAATTATTAAACATGTCCTCAAGTGGGATTTGAACTCACAACATCGTGGTTGATGGTGTTGCGGGCTTCCTGCTACACCACCATGTCTGTTTCATTTCTCTCTTAATCTGACTATTCTCTCATCGTTGATTATATTTACTTATTTAAGCAATTTTTGTTTGTTTCTGTAGAATTGTCTAATGTTGGTGGGGCATGTTACTCTGTTTTACTGTTACTCCTTAATAAATCCAAATACACGTTTATTATGAGTGTACTGTTAGCACAGCTTAGATTTACTTTGAAGAGTAAATTGTAGCAATACAGGTGAAATCAGTTATTGACAGAGACGTGGTGGAGTGGCAGGAACGGAGACGTGGTTGAGTGGCAGGAGCGGAGATGTGGTGGTGTAGCAGAGAACATTGGAATGCTGTGAACCAAGAGGATGTGTGTTCTAATCCCAAATGAGGACATGTTGAATATTAATTACTGTTTAAATGAACATGTGCAATCTACTTGTGTGTCAAATACATAAGTTGAAAACATTGAATGTTAAGCTCAGTGTGTAACTAGTTCCGTAGACTTTTGTTTAGGTAAGATTCCCAAATAATAATTTCTAGTTGAATGAACATATGAGACAATTTTAGCAAACACATCATTTTTAAATTATCTGAATTTTTGCCTAAGTTTTTTCGTGTTGGAGCTAAGTTTGGGCAACTAAAAATGTCAAGTTCAAGTAACAATTTGACTGAGAAGTTGAGTAAACAAAAAAAAAGGCAGTGGAACCAGTTAATTTAAGATCTGGTACTTTTGTGTACCTTTTAGCCAGTAGTTCTGGAAAGTAGCACTCACGAGCCAAAAGTGGCCCCCTGGAAATTGCGTACTACGTAACACATGTGTTAAGACCAGTAAGTGAAAAGTTGCTGGTTCGAATCCCAGAGCCAGCAAGGTGGAAAAATCTGCTGTTCTGCTCTTGAGCAAAGCTGTTAAACCCCAACAACAACTGCTCCCCGGTGCTGATGATGTGGATGCTGATTCAGGCAGCCCCTCTGCACATCTCTGATTTAGAGAGGTTGGGTTAAATGTGGAAGACACATTTCAGTTGAATGCATTCAGTTGTACAACTGACTAGGTTTTCCCTTTCCCTTCCCTCTCTCTTTCTCTGCTGTCTCCACCTCATTGGATAACACTGGGCAGGCCTCTTGCTAGCTGTCACTCAAATGCGAGGAGCTGAAGCTTATTGGCTAGAACTCAAATTCCTAGGTGGCTGACCCACGTGGGGGGGATGTAAGGAAAATGGAGCGGCATAGCTTCAAGAAAACATTCACTTTCAAACTAGGATTTCCTGGCTAACTGAGGTAAGACAGCAATTTTGCTCATAGATGATGCATGTATGAACAACACACATCCAGCCCAAAGCGGGAGGTTTTAAAAAACACTTTCTTGGTCGCCAAAGTACCGGAGCATGTCTTTAATAATATTTAGTTTTTTACAGTGCACGATAATACAAAGTGACAAATGACTACTGTACAGATACAAGAACAAATACAGTATTATGTGGAGACATTTTGGTGACCTACAGACCTATAGGCCTTTAGGCAACATATGGATTCCACTGTTTATGCGTATGGTCGAATGATCATTTCATGCATGACTTACTCATTTCCCTATAACGCGAAGGATTGTGTGAAAACTATTGAACTAGATTAAGATATATTGCCTTGCTGCATGGGCTAGAACCAAGATAACATCATTCAGAAAGGATTAGCAAAACCGTGTTAAATTAATCTCAGCACATTGTTCTGCAAGGGGAAATTAGTATTTATCAGGGACAAATATTTACATATAGCATGCTAAAATAATTTCCTAAAAAAAGCTTCTGTTTGCTTGATGACTCATCAAGTAGCTGTATGATTTTCCGAGTAAAACGTGCAGAACACAGCTTTTCTCTGGTTGAGATAGACTTCCTGCTTGCTGCATCTGTTAGTTCTGCCCCAGGGGAATCCAGATGGGCTGAGGCGGCCATAGAACAATATAGACAGAGGAGGGAAGAGGGAAGAGGAAGGAAACCATTCAACGCTGCTGTCATAACGTCTCTAAAATGTCCAATATGTATCCCCATAAGGCCGAGACTCGGGTTTCATATTTCTATATGTATGTGACATAACACACATCCAGTGCGTAACCAAATACTATACTATATATGTCACGTCTTCCTTCAACTCGTGTAGCTACAACAGCAAATGAGAATGTCTTACATTAACTGTTATGTAGCAGTATGTATCAACTACAGCACATGTCTGGAACATAAGTATCTAGCTACAGCTAAACTGTATCTACTCCTTACAGTCCAGAGTTAGATTGGAAGTGTGGACGAGGCAGTTACTGTTTCAGCAAGCATGCTATTTTACAGTGGCCAAGCAGGCAGGTTCCAGGCCAGCTCTCCAGGAGCCCCTCTCCGCTCCTCTCCTCCCTCTGGGCTGTTCAGATCTGTTTGATAGCATTTAGCAGGACGAGCACATGTCAACTGCAGCTGACCTCGCCAATTATCACCCTGACAGAGCGCTAATGACAGGGTTCCTATTCACTGCTACTGCTATAGGGAACCTGATAGCGGCTGGATAGACATCACTCACACCATAGCCATTGTTCATTGACCAATGTTGACATTTTCTAGCAAGGTAGGAAGTGAAGTGCTCTGTTGAAACCAATGCAAAAACCTTCCTGAAGCGTGACCTGTAGACTGAAAACCGCTGACAGTATTCCTATTTACCATAACTACTATGGGCAGCCTTATGGCTGATAGATTCCTGTTCACTGGCACAGAAATGGGCAGCCTTATGGCTGATAGATTCCTGTTCACTGGCACAGAAATGGGGAGCCTGATGGCTGCTGTATTCCATTTCACTGGTACTACTTTAGGCATCCTTATGGCTGCAGCATTTCTACACAGGGGAAGGTAAGTTCATTATTGTGCAGTGGGGAAAAAAAGATAAAGACCTTTAGGTGATTCAAACTGTTGATGGTAGCCATATCAGTGAGTTCAGTCCAGTGTGCAATGGGAGGCCAGTTTATTACTGTACAGTGGTTAGTGGATGTCTCTGCTAAAACACTGACAAACAGAGCCATATGTACTGTAATGAATTGAAAGATAAGTTCTGGATGGTGCTTCAACAAAAACCCCAAAGCAAAATTTGTAAAAGGATTCACTAACCTCCACTGTGTGATAGCTCAGTAGTATTGTACATGCAGCTCAGTATTACCATTACGCAGTAAAGTATTTAACCACTAATACTCGTAGCCACACCTCATTTCCATTCAAGGTTGAAATCCAATGGAGTTTAATGGACAGGTTGTTGTTTCTCAGAGTAATAGATAGAGGCCATGCAGGGCTATATACCTTGTTATTCCTTATGTCAGCAGGGCTATATACCTTGTTATTCCTTATGTCAGCAGGGCTACATACCTTGTTATTCCTTCTGTCAGCAGGGCTATAAACCTTGTTATTCCTTATGTCAGCAGGGCTATATACCTTGTTATTCCTTATGTCAGCAGGGCTATATACCTTGTTATTCCTTCTGTCAGCAGGGCTATATACCTTGTTATTCCTTCTTTCAGCAGGGCTATATACCTTGTTATTCCTTCTGTCAGCAGGGCTATATACCTTGTTATTCCTTATGTCAGCATGGCTATATACCTTGTTATTCCTTATGTAAGCAGGACTACATACCTTGTTATTCCTTCTGTCAGCAGGGCTATATACCTTGTTATTCCTTATGTCAGCAGGGCTATATACCTTGTTATTCCTTCTGTCAGCAGGGCTATATACCTTGTTATTCCTTCTTTCAGCAGGGCTATATACCTTGTTATTCCTTCTGTCAGCAGGGCTACATACCTTGTTATTCATTATGTCAGCAGGGCTATATACCTTGTTATTCCTTATGTCAGCAGGGCTACATACCTTGTTATTCATTATGTCAGCAGGGCTATAAACCTTGTTATTCCTTATGTCAGCAGGAATACATACCTTGTTATTCCTTATGTCAGCAGGGCTACATACCTTGTTATTCATTATGTCAGCAGGGCTATAAACCTTGTTATTCCTTATGTCAGCAGGGCTACATACCTTGTTATTCCTTATGTCAGCAGGGCTACATACCTTGTTATTCATTATGTCAGCAGGGCTATAAACCTTGTTATTCCTTATGTCAGCAGGGCTACATACCTTGTTATTCCTTATGTCAGCAGGGCTAGAAACCTTGTCATTCCTTATATCAGCACGGCTACATACCTTGTTATTCCTTATGTCAGCAGGGCTATAAACCTTGTTATTCCTTATGTCAGCAGGGCTATAAACCTTGTTATTCCTTATGTCAGCAGGGCTACATACCTTGTCATTCCTTATATCAGCAGACTACATACCTGAGAATCCCTTCCACTGTGACCTATAATCCATGACTAAGAATCCCCTCCACTGTGACCTATAGTCAGTGACTGAGAATCCCCTCCACTGATCCCAACCCATGGACAGAAACAGATATAGCTACAGTATGTAAGAAGTGCTGCGCCAAAATTGTACATGTGAGATACCAGTGAGCCTTGCAAGGAGGTCTATACCATTCTAAACTCCATGAGGTTTTGTCTTGAATTTGACAAGATGACAGGAATGAGCCTCCGTGACTCCGAGACCACACATAATTCATAATAAATATACTATTATATCAAAGTGCTGTGGATCATAGTACAGTCTGGCTACACAAGGTAAGAAGACATATTCTTATCATAGCATTACAACAGGGCACAACCCTAATCCGGTAAACAGAAAAATAACATGCAGCACGATATGACAAAATGAAGGAAAACTATTACATGTCTTAGATATTGGTGAAAGAGCAAAAACGATCCCCCCCCTACGCACAATTACAAAACACCAATCATACATTAAGGTGTGTTGTTGTGATACCTCTAAACTTCCAACTTCCACTATAATCCCCAGAATGCATTTTATGTTTTTATTTTAACACCTAAGGGAAATGTAGAAGTATCTTTCTCGGACCAATAATACAAGCAGACCGCTGTATCTCATGTATTATTCATGATACAGTCTCTGTGCTGTAGTTCACAGTAGAGGTCATCTCCTGGCTTAGGGCAGAGAGGTATTACCTCAGCCCAGGGAAATAACAAGCCAGGCCCGTCTCTGTAGTTGGCTGGAGAGGAGCTGAAGAATTTCAGTGTTTTTATGAATCTCAGCCATATGGTGTGGTAACCTGACTCTAGTTGGCTGGAGAGGAAATGAAGACTGTGTATTTATACATCTCAGCCATATGGTGTGGTAACCTAAATCTAATTTATTGTGTGGTAACCTAACTGTAATTTATGGTGTGGTAACCTAACTGTAATTTATGGTGTGGTAACCTATCTGTAATTTATGGTGTGGTAACCTAACTGTAATTTATGGTGTGGTAACCTATCTGTAATGTATGGTGTGGTAACCTAACTGTAATTTATGGTGTGGTAACCTATCTGTAATTTATGGAATGGTAACCTATCTGTAATTTATGGTGTGGTAACCTAGCTGTAATTTATGGTGTGGTAACCTAACTGTAATGTATGGTGTGGTAACCTAACTGTAATTTACGGTGTGGTAACCTAACTGTAATTTATGGTGTGGTAACCTAACTGTAATTTATGGTGTGGTAACCTATCTGTAATTTATGGTGTGGTAACCTAAATGTAATTTATGGTGTGGTAACCTAACTGTAATTTATGGTGTGGTAACCTAACTAATTTATGGTGTGGTAACCTAACTCTAGTTTATGGTGTGGTAACCTAACTGTAATTTATGGTGTGGTAACCTAACTGTAATTTATGGTGTGGTAACCTAACTCTAATTTATGGTGTGGTAACCTAACTCTAGTTTATGGTGTGGTAACCTATCTGTAATTTATGGTGTGGTAACCTATCTGTAATTTATGGTGTGGTAACCTAACTGTAAATTATGGTGTGGTAACCTATCTGTAATGTATGGTGTGGTAACCTAACTGTAATTTATGGTGTGGTAACCTAACTGTAATTTATGGTGTGGTAACCTAACTCTAATTTATGGTGTGGTAACCTAACTCTAGTTTATGGTGTGGTAACCTATCTGTAATTTATGGTGTGGTAACCTATCTGTAATTTATGGTGTGGTAACCTAACTGTAAATTATGGTGTGGTAACCTATCTGTAATGTATGGTGTGGTAACCTAACTGTAATTTATGGTGTGGTAACCTAACTGTAATTTATGGTGTGGTAACCTAACTGTAATTTATGGTGTGGTAACCTAACTCTAATTTATGGTGTGGTAACCTAACTCTAGTTTATGGTGTGGTAACCTATCTGTAATTTATGGTGTGTTAACCTATCTGTAATTTATGGTGTGGTAACCTAAATGTAAATTATGGTGTGGTAACCTATCTGTAATGTATGGTGTGGTAACCTAACTGTAATTTATGGTGTGGTAACCTAACTGTAATTTATGGTGTGGTAACCTAACTGTAATTTATGGTGTGGTAACCTAACTCTAATTTATGGTGTGGTAACCTAAATCTAGTTTATGGTGTGGTAACCTATCTGTAATTTATGGTGTGGTAACCTATCTGTAATTTATGGTGTGGTAACCTAACTGTAAATTATGGTGTGGTAACCTATCTGTAATGTATGGTGTGGTAACCTAACTGTAATTGATGGTGTGGTAACCTATCTGTAATTTATGGTGTGGTAACCTATCTGTAATTTATGGTGTGGTAACCTAACTGTAATTCATGGTGTGGTAACCTAACTGCAATTTATGGTGTGGTAACCTATCTGTAATTTATGGTGTGGTAACCTAACTCTAGTTTATGGTGTGGTAACCTAACTATAATTTATGGTGTGGTAACCTAACTGTAATTTATGGTGTGGTAAACTAACTGTAATTTATGGTGTGGTAACCTAACTGTAATTTATGGTGTGGTAACCTATCTGTAATTTATGGTGTGGTAACCTATCTGTAATTTATGGTGTGGTAACCTAACTGTAATTTATGGTGTGGTAACCTAACTGTAATTTATGGTGTGGTAACCTATCTGTAATTTATGGTGTGGTAACCTATCTGTAATTTATGGTGTGGTAACCTAACTCTAATTTATGGTGTGGTAACCTAACTGTAATTTATGGTGTGGTAACCTAACTGTAATTTATGGTGTGGTAACCTATCTGTAATGTATGGTGTGGTAACCTAACTGTAATTTATGGTGTGGTAACCTATCTGTAATTTATGGTGTGGTAACCTATCTGTAATTTATGGTGTGGTAGCCTAACTGTAATTCATGGTGTGGTAACCTAACTGTAATTTATGGTGTGGTAACCTATCTGTAATTTATGGTGTGGTAACCTAACTCTAGTTTATGGTGTGGTAACCTAACTATAATTTATGGTGTGGTAACCTAACTGTAATTTATGGTGTGGTAACCTAACTGCAATTTATGGTGTGGTAACCTAACTGTAATTTATGGTGTGGTAACCTAACTGTAATGTATGGTGTGGTAACCTAACTGTAATTTATGGTGTGGTAACCTATCTGTAATTTATGGTGTGGTAACCTAACTCTAATTTATGGTGTGGTAACCTAACTCTAATTTATGGTGTGGTAACCTAACTCTAATTTATGGTGTGGTAACCTAACTCTAATTTATGATGTGGTAACCTAACTCTAATTTATGGTGTGGTAACCTAACTCTAATTTATGGTGTGGTAACCTAACTCTAGTTTATGGTGTGGTAACCTAACTGTAATTTATGGTGTGGTAACCTAACTGTAATTTATGGTGTGGTAACCTAACTCTAATTTATTGTGTGGTAACCTATCTCTAATTTATGGTGTGGTAACCTAACTGTAAATTATGGTGTGGTAACCTATCTGTAATGTATGGTGTGGTAACCTAACTGTAATTTATGGTGTGGTAACCTAACTGTAATTTATGGTGTGGTAACCTAACTGTAATTTATGGTGTGGTAACCTAACTGTAATTTATGGTGTGGTAACCTAACTGTAATTTATGGTGTGGTAACCTAACTCTAATTTATGGTGTGGTAACCTAAATCTAGTTTATGGTGTGGTAACCTATCTGTAATTTATGGTGTGGTAACCTATCTGTAATTTATGGTGTGGTAACCTAACTGTAATTTATGGTGTGGTAACCTATCTGTAATTTATGGTGTGGTAACCTATCTGTAATTTATGGTGTGGTAACCTAACTGTAATTATGGTGTGGTAACCTAACTGTAATTGATGGTGTGGTAACCTATCTGTAATTTATGGTGTGGTAACCTATCTGTAATTTATGTTGTGGTAACCTATCTGTAATTTATGGTGTGGTAACCTAACTGTAATTCATGGTGTGGTAACCTAACTGCAATTTATGGTGTGGTAACCTATCTGTAATTTATGGTGTGGTAACCTAACTGTAATTTATGGTGTGGTAACCTAACTATAATTTATGGTGTGGTAACCTAACTGTAATTTATGGTGTGGTAAACTAACTGTAATTTATGGTGTGGTAACCTAACTGTAATTTATGGTGTGGTAACCTAACTCTAATTTATGGTGTGGTAACCTAAATCTAGTTTATGGTGTGGTAACCTATCTGTAATTTATGGTGTGGTAACCTATCTGTAATTTATGGTGTGGTAACCTAACTGTAAATTATGGTGTGGTAACGTAACTGTAATTGATGGTGTGGTAACCTATCTGTAATTTATGGTGTGGTAACCTATCTGTAATTTATGGTGTGGTAACCTATCTGTAATTTATGGTGTGGTAACCTAACTGTAATTCATGGTGTGGTAACCTAACTGCAATTTATGGTGTGGTAACCTATCTGTAATTTATGGTGTGGTAACCTAACTCTAGTTTATGGTGTGGTAACCTAACTATAATTTATGGTGTGGTAACCTAACTGTAATTTATGGTGTGGTAACCTAACTATAATTTATGGTGTGGTAACCTAACTGTAATTTATGGTGTGGTAAACTAACTGTAATTTATGGTGTGGTAACCTAACTGTAATTTATGGTGTGGTAACCTAACTCTAATTTATGGTGTGGTAACCTAAATCTAGTTTATGGTGTGGTAACCTATCTGTAATTTATGGTGTGGTAACCTATCTGTAATTTATGGTGTGGTAACCTAACTGTAAATTATGGTGTGGTAACCTATCTGTAATGTATGGTGTGGTAACCTAACTGTAATTGATGGTGTGGTAACCTATCTGTAATTTATGGTGTGGTAACCTATCTGTAATTTATGGTGTGGTAACCTATCTGTAATTTATGGTGTGGTAACCTAACTGTAATTCATGGTGTGGTAACCTAACTGCAATTTATGGTGTGGTAACCTATCTGTAATTTATGGTGTGGTAACCTAACTCTAGTTTATGGTGTGGTAACCTAACTATAATTTATGGTGTGGTAACCTAACTGTAATTTATGGTGTGGTAACCTAACTGTAATTTATGGTGTGGTAACCTAACTGTAATTTATGGTGTGGTAACCTAACTGTAATTTATGGTGTATTAACAATTTATGGTGTGGTAACCTAACTCTAATTTATGTGTAGTAACCTATCTGTAATTCTATGGTGTGGTAACCTAACTGTAATTTATGGTGTGTAGTAACCTATCTGTAATTTATGGTGTGGTAACCTAACTGTAATTTATGGTGTGGTAACCTAACTCTAATTTATGGTGTGGTAACCTAACTGTAATTTATGGTGTGGTAACCTATCTGTAATTTATGGTGTGGTAACCTATCTGTAATTTATGGTGTGGTAACCTATCTGTAATTTATGGTGTGGTAACCTATCTGTAATTTATGGTGTGGTAACCTAACTGTAATTCATGGTGTGGTAACCTAACTGTAATTTATGGTGTGGTAACCTAACTGTAATGTATGGTGTGGTAACCTAACTGTAATTTATGGTGTGGTAACATAACTGTAATTTATGGTGTGGTAACCTAACTGTAATTTATGGTGTGGTAACCTAACTCTAATTTATGGTGTGGTAACCTAAATCTAGTTTATGGTGTGGTAACCTATCTGTAATTTATGGTGTGGTAACCTATCTGTAATTTATGGTGTGGTAACCTAACTGTAAATTATGGTGTGGTAACCTATCTGTAATGTATGGTGTGGTAACCTAACTGTAATTTATGGTGTGGTAACCTATCTGTAATTTATGTTGTGGTAACCTATCTGTAATTTATGGTGTGGTAACCTAACTGTAATTCATGGTGTGGTAACCTAACTGCAATTTATGGTGTGGTAACCTATCTGTAATTTATGGTGTGGTAACCTAACTGTAATTTATGGTGTGGTAACCTAACTATAATTTATGGTGTGGTAACCTAACTGTAATTTATGGTGTGGTAAACTAACTGTAATTTATGGTGTGGTAACCTAACTGTAATTTATGGTGTGGTAACCTAACTGTAATTTATGGTGTGGTAACCTAAATCTAGTTTATGGTGTGGTAACCTATCTGTAATTTATGGTGTGGTAACCTATCTGTAATTTATGGTGTGGTAACCTAACTGTAAATTATGGTGTGGTAACCTATCTGTAATGTATGGTGTGGTAACCTAACTGTAATTGATGGTGTGGTAACCTATCTGTAATTTATGGTGTGGTAACCTATCTGTAATTTATGGTGTGGTAACCTAACTGTAATTCATGGTGTGGTAACCTAACTGCAATTTATGGTGTGGTAACCTATCTGTAATTTATGGTGTGGTAACCTAACTCTAGTTTATGGTGTGGTAACCTAACTATAATTTATGGTGTGGTAACCTAACTGTAATTTATGGTGTGGTAACCTAACTGTAATTTATGGTGTGGTAACCTAACTGTAATTTATGGTGTGGTAACCTATCTGTAATTTATGGTGTGGTAACCTATCTGTAATTTATGGTGTGGTAACCTAACTGTAATTTATGGTGTGGTAACCTAACTGTAATTTATGGTGTGGTAACCTATCTGTAATTTATGGTGTGGTAACCTATCTGTAATTTATGGTGTGGTAACCTAACTGTAATTTATGGTGTGGTAACCTAACTGTAATTTATGGTGTGGTAACCTAACTGTAATTTATGGTGTGGTAACCTATCTGTAATGTATGGTGTGGTAACCTAACTGTAATTTATGGTGTGGTAACCTATCTGTAATTTATGGTGTGGTAACCTATCTGTAATTTATGGTGTGGTAACCTAACTGTATTTCATGGTGTGGTAACCTAACTGCAATTTATGGTGTGGTAACCTATCTGTAATTTATGGTGTGGTAACCTAACTCTAGTTTATGGTGTGGTAACCTAACTATAATTTATGGTGTGGTAACCTAACTGTAATTTATGGTGTGGTAACCTAACTGTAATGTATGGTGTGGTAACCTAACTGTAATGTATGGTAACCTAACTGTAATTTATGGTGTGGTAACCTAACTATAATGTATGGTGTGGTAACCTAACTCTAATTTATGGTGTGGTAACCTAACTCTAATTGATGATGTGGTAACCTAACTCTAGTTTATGGTGTGGTAACCTAACTCTAATTTATGGTGTGGTAACCTAACTCTAATTTATGGTGTGGTAACCTAACTCTAATTTATGATGTGGTAACCTAACTATAATTTATGGTGTGGTAACCTAACTCTAATTTATGGTGTGGTAACCTAACTCTAGTTTATGGTGTGGTAACCTAACTGTAATTTATGGTGTGGTAACCTAACTGTAATTTATGGTGTGGTAACCTAACTCTAATTTATTGTGTGGTAACCTATCTGTAATTGATGGTGTGGTAACCTAACTGTAAATTATGGTGTGGTAACCTATCTGTAATGTATGGTGTGGTAACCTAACTGTAATTTATGGTGTGGTAACCTAACTGTAATTTATGGTGTGGTAACCTAACTGTAATTTATGGTGTGGTAACCTAACTGTAATTTATGGTGTGGTAACCTAACTCTAATTTATGGTGTGGTAACCTAAATCTAGTTTATGGTGTGGTAACCTATCTGTAATGTATGGTGTGGTAACCTATCTGTAATTTATGGTGTGGTAACCTATCTGTAATTTATGGTGTGGTAACCTATCTGTAATTTATGGTGTGGTAACCTAACTGTAATTCATGGTGTGGTAACCTAACTGCAATTTATGGTGTGGTAACCTAACTGTAATTTATGGTGTGGTAACCTATCTGTAATTTATGGTGTGGTAACCTATCTGTAATTTATGGTGTGGTAACCAACTGTAATTTATGGTGTGGTAACCTAACTGTAATTTATGGTGTGGTAACCTAACTGTAATTTATGGTGTGGTAACCTAACTGTAATGTATGGTGTGGTAACCTATCTGTAATGTATGGTGTGGTAACCTAACTGTAATTTATGGTGTGGTAACCTAACTATAATTTATGGTGTGGTAACCTAACTCTAATTTATGGTGTGGTAACCTAACTCTAATTTATGATGTGGTAACCTAACTCTAGTTTATGGTGTGGTAACCTAACTCTACTTTATGGTGTGGTAACCTAACTCTAATTTATGATGTGGTAACCTAACTCTAATTTATGATGTGGTAACCTAACTCTAATTTATGGTGTGGTAACCTAACTGTAATTTATGGTGTGGTAACCTAATTGTAATTTATGGTGTGGTAACCTAACTCTAATTTATGGTGTGGTAACCTAACTCTAATTTATTGTGTGGTAACCTATCTGTAATTTATGGTGTGGTAACCTATCTGTAATTTATGGTGTGGTAACCTATCTGTAATTTATGGTGTGGTAACCTATCTGTAATTTATGGTGTGGTAACCTAACTGTAATTCATGGTGTGGTAACCTAACTGTAATTTATGGTGTGGTAACCTAACTGTAATTTATGGTGTGGTAACCTAACTGTAATTTATGGTGTGGTAACCTAACTGTAATTTATGGTGTGGTAACCTAACTGTAATTTATGGTGTGGTAAACTAACTGTAATTTATGGTGTGGTAACCTAACTGTAATTTATGGTGTGGTAACCTATCTGTAATTTATGGTGTGGTAACCTATCTGTAATTTATGGTGTGGTAACCTAACTGTAATTTATGGTGTGGTAACCTAACTGTAATTTATGGTGTGGTAACCTATCTGTAATTTATGGTGTGGTAACCTATCTGTAATTTATGGTGTGGTAACCTAACTGTAATTTATGGTGTGGTAACCTAACTGTAATTTATGGTGTGGTAACCTAACTGTAATTTATGGTGTGGTAACCTATCTGTAATTTATGGTGTGGTAACCTAACTGTAATTTATGGTGTGGTAACCTATCTGTAATTTATGGTGTGGTAACCTATCTGTAATTTATGGTGTGGTAACCTAACTGTATTTCATGGTGTGGTAACCTAACTGCAATTTATGGTGTGGTAACCTATCTGTAATTTATGGTGTAGTAACCTAACTCTAGTTTATGGTGTGGTAACCTAACTATAATTTATGGTGTGGTAACCTAACTGTAATTTATGGTGTGGTAACCTAACTGTAATGTATGGTGTGGTAACCTAACTGTAATGTATGGTAACCTAACTGTAATTTATGGTGTGGTAACCTAACTATAATGTATGGTGTGGTAACCTAACTCTAATTTATGGTGTGGTAACCTAACTCTAATTGATGATGTGGTAACCTAACTCTAGTTTATGGTGTGGTAACCTAACTCTAATTTATGGTGTGGTAACCTAACTGTAATTTATGGTGTGGTAACCTAACTCTAATTTATGATGTGGTAACCTAACTCTAGTTTATGGTGTGGTAACCTAACTGTAATGTATGGTGTGGTAACCTATCTGTAATGTATGGTGTGGTAACCTAACTGTAATTTATGGTGTGGTAACCTAACTATAATTTATGGTGTGGTAACCTAACTCTAATTTATGGTGTGGTAACCTAACTCTAATTTATGATGTGGTAACCTAACTCTAGTTTATGGTGTGGTAACCTAACTCTACTTTATGGTGTGGTAACCTAACTCTAATTTATGATGTGGTAACCTAACTCTAATTTATGATGTGGTAACCTAACTCTAATTTATGGTGTGGTAACCTAACTGTAATTTATGGTGTGGTAACCTAATTGTAATTTATGGTGTGGTAACCTAACTGTAATTTATGGTGTGGTAACCTAACTCTAATTTATTGTGTGGTAACCTATCTGTAATTTATGGTGTGGTAACCTATCTGTAATTTATGGTGTGGTAACCTAACTGTAATTCATGGTGTGTTAACCTAACTGTAATTTATGGTGTGGTAACCTATCTGTAATTTATGGTGTGGTAACCTATCTGTAATTTATGGTGTGGTAACCTAACTCTAGTTTATGGTGTGGTAACCTAACTGTAATTTATGGTGTGGTAACCTATCTGTAATTTATGGTGTGGTAACCTAACTGTAATTTATGGTGTGGTAACCTATCTGTAAGTTATGGTGTGGTAACCTATCTGTAATTTATGGTGTGGTAACCTAACTGTAATTTATGGTGTGGTAACCTAACTGTAATTTATGGTGTGGTAACCTATCTGTAATGTATGGTGTGGTAACCTAACTGTAATTGATGGTGTGGTAACCTAACTGTAATTTATGGTGTGGTAAGCTAACTCTAATTTATGATGTGGTAACCTAACTCTAGTTTATGGTGTGGTAACCTAAATATAATTTATGGTGTGGTAACCTAACTGTAATTTATGGTGTGGTAACCTAACTGTAATTTATGGTGTGGTAACCTAACTGTAATTTATGGTGTGGTAACCTAACTGTAATTTATGGTGTGGTAACCTAACTCTAATTTATGGTGTGGTAACCTAAATCTAGTTTATGGTGTGGTAACCTATCTGTAATTTATGGTGTGGTAACCTATCTGTAATTTATGGTGTGGTAACCTATCTGTAATTTATGGTGTGGTAACCTATCTGTAATTTATGGTGTGGTAACCTATCTGTAATTTATGGTGTGGTAACCTAACTGTAATTCATGGTGTGGTAACCTAACTGCAATTTATTGTATAACCTAACTGTAATTTATGGTGTGGTAACCTATCTGTACTTTATGGTGTGGTAACCTATCTGTAATTTATGGTGTGGTAACCTAACTGTAATTTATGGTGTGGTAACCTAACTGTAATTTATGGTGTGTTAACCTAACTGTAATTTATGGTGTGGTAACCTAACTGTAATGTATGGTGTGGTAACCTATCTGTAATGTATGGTGTGGTAACCTAACTGTAATTTATGGTGTGGTAACCTAACTATAATTTATGGTGTGGTAACCTAACTCTAATTTATGGTGTGGTAACCTAACTCTAATTTATGATGTGGTAACCTAACTCTAGTTTATGGTGTGGTAACCTAACTCTACTTTATGGTGTGGTAACCTAACTCTAATTTATGATGTGGTAACCTAACTCTAATTTATGATGTGGTAACCTAACTCTAATTTATGGTGTGGTAACCTAACTGTAATTTATGGTGTGGTAACCTAATTGTAATTTATGGTGTGGTAACCTAACTGTAATTTATGGTGTGGTAACCTAACTCTAATTTATTGTGTGGTAACCTATCTGTAATTTATGGTGTGGTAACCTATCTGTAATTTATGGTGTGGTAACCTAACTGTAAATTATGGTGTGGTAACCTATCTGTAATGTATGGTGTGGTAACCTAACTGTAATTGATGGTGTGGTAACCTATCTGTAATTTATGGTGTGGTAACCTAACTGTAATTTATGGTGTGGTAACCTAACTGTAATTCATGGTGTGGTAACCTAACTGCAATTTATGGTGTGGTAACCTATCTGTAATTTATGGTGTGGTAACCTAACTGTAATTCATGGTGTGTTAACCTAACTGTAATTTATGGTGTGGTAACCTATCTGTAATTTATGGTGTGGTAACCTATCTGTAATTTATGGTGTGGTAACCTAACTCTAGTTTATGGTGTGGTAACCTAACTGTAATTTATGGTGTGGTAACCTATCTGTAATTTATGGTGTGGTAACCTAACTGTAATTTATGGTGTGGTAACCTATCTGTAAGTTATGGTGTGGTAACCTATCTGTAATTTATGGTGTGGTAACCTAACTGTAATTTATGGTGTGGTAACCTAACTGTAATTTATGGTGTGGTAACCTATCTGTAATGTATGGTGTGGTAACCTAACTGTAATTTATGGTGTGGTAACCTATCTGTAATTTATGGTGTGGTAACCTAACTCTAGTTTATGGTGTGGTAACCTAACTGTAATTTATGGTGTGGTAACCTATCTGTAATTTATGGTGTGGTAACCTAACTGTAATTTATGGTGTGGTAACCTATCTGTAAGTTATGGTGTGGTAACCTATCTGTAATTTATGGTGTGGTAACCTAACTGTAATTTATGGTGTGGTAACCTAACTGTAATTTATGGTGTGGTAACCTAACTGTAATTTATGGTGTGGTAACCTATCTGTAATGTATGGTGTGGTAACCTAACTGTAATTTATGGTGTGGTAACCTATCTGTAATTTATGGTGTGGTAACCTATCTGTAATTTATGGTGTGGTAACCTAACTGTAATGTATGGTGTGGTAACCTATCTGTAATGTATGGTGTGGTAACCTAACTGTAATTTATGGTGTGGTAACCTAACTCTAATTTATGGTGTGGTAACCTAACTGTAATTTATGGTGTGGTAAGCTAACTCTAATTTATGATGTGGTAACCTAACTCTAGTTTATGGTGTGGTAACCTAACTATAATTTATGGTGTGGTAACCTAACTGTAATTTATGGTGTGGTAACCTAACTGTAATTTATGGTGTGGTAACCTAACTGTAATTGATGGTGTGGTAACCTATCTGTAATTTATGGTGTGGTAACCTATCTGTAATTTATGGTGTGGTAACCTAACTGTAATTCATGGTGTGGTAACCTAACTGTAATTCATGGTGTGGTAACCTAACTGCAATTTATGGTGTGGTAACCTATCTGTAATTTATGGTGTGGTAACATAACTGTAATTTTTGGTGTGGTAACCTATCTGTAATTTATGGTGTGGTAACCTAACTGTAATTCATGGTGTGGTAACCTAACTGCAATTTATGGTGTGGTAACCTATCTGTAATTTATGGTGTGGTAACCTATCTGTAATTTATGGTGTGGTAACCTAACTCTAGTTTATGGTGTGGTAACATAACTGTAATTTATGGGGTGGTAACCTATCTGTAATTTATGGTGTGGTAACCTATCTGTAAGTTATGGTGTGGTAACCTATCTGTAATTTATGGTGTGGTAACCTAACTGTAATTTATGGTGTGGTAACCTAACTGTAATTTATGGTGTGGTAACCTAACTTTAATTTATGGTGTGGTAACCTAACTGTAATTTATGGTGTGGTAACCTAACTGTAATTTATGGTGTGGTAACCTATCTGTAATTTATGGTGTGGTAACCTATCTGTAATTTATGGTGTGGTAACCTAACTGTAAATTATGGTGTGGTAACCTATCTGTAATTTATGGTGTGGTAACCTAACTGTAATTCATGGTGTGGTAACCTAACTGCAATTTATGGTGTGGTAACCTATCTGTAATTTATGGTGTGGTAACCTAACTGTAATTCATGGTGTGTTAACCTAACTGTAATTTATGGTGTGGTAACCTATCTGTAATTTATGGTGTGGTAACCTATCTGTAATGTATGGTGTGGTAACCTAACTGTAATTTATGGTGTGGTAACCTATCTGTAATTTATGGTGTGGTAACCTAACTCTAGTTTATGGTGTGGTAACCTATCTGTAATTTATGGTGTGGTAACCTAACTGTAATTTATGGTGTGGTAACCTATCTGTAAGTTATGGTGTGGTAACCTATCTGTAATTTATGGTGTGGTAACCTAACTGTAATTTATGGTGTGGTAACCTAACTGTAATTTATGGTGTGGTAACCTAACTGTAATTTATGGTGTGGTAACCTATCTGTAATGTATGGTGTGGTAACCTAACTGTAATTTATGGTGTGGTAACCTATCTGTAATTTATGGTGTGGTAACCTAACTCTAGTTTATGGTGTGGTAACCTAACTGTAATTTATGGTGTGGTAACCTATCTGTAATTTATGGTGTGGTAACCTAACTGTAATTTATGGTGTGGTAACCTATCTGTAAGTTATGGTGTGGTAACCTATCTGTAATTTATGGTGTGGTAACCTAACTGTAATTTATGGTGTGGTAACCTAACTGTAATTTATGGTGTGGTAACCTAACTGTAATTTATGGTGTGGTAACCTATCTGTAATGTATGGTGTGGTAACCTAACTGTAATTTATGGTGTGGTAACCTATCTGTAATTTATGGTGTGGTAACCTATCTGTAATGTATGGTGTGGTAACCTATCTGTAATGTATGGTGTGGTAACCTAACTGTAATTTATGGTGTGGTAACCTAACTCTAATTTATGGTGTGGTAACCTAACTGTAATTTATGGTGTGGTAAGCTAACTCTAATTTATGATGTGGTAACCTAACTCTAGTTTATGGTGTGGTAACCTAACTATAATTTATGGTGTGGTAACCTAACTGTAATTTATGGTGTGGTAACCTAACTGTAATTTATGGTGTGGTAACCTAACTGTAATTGATGGTGTGGTAACCTATCTGTAATTTATGGTGTGGTAACCTATCTGTAATTTATGGTGTGGTAACCTAACTGTAATTCATGGTGTGGTAACCTAACTGCAATTTATGGTGTGGTAACCTATCTGTAATGTATGGTGTGGTAACCTAACTGTAATTTATGGTGTGGTAACCTAACTCTAATTTATGGTGTGGTAACCTAACTGTAATTTATGGTGTGGTAAACTAACTGTAATTTATGGTGTGGTAACCTAACTGTAATTCATGGTGTGGTAACATAACTCTAGTTTATGTGTCTGGATGTCTCTTCAAACTCTGGAATATGTATTGTTTAGAGTAACCAAACATACACACACACAGACACGCACACACGCACGCACACACACACACACACACACACCACACCACACCACACCACACCACACACACACACACAGTCACACGCACAAACACTTACACCAACACACACACTGTCTTAACTTTATATGCATACCTCATGAGCCCATGTATGTTGATCATTGATCATGATTTCATGGTTGACCTCTCAATAACTCAACATACAGGCTCTCTCTCTCTCTCCTTCCTGGTAGACCTCTCTATAACACAAAACGCAGGCTCTCTCTCTTCTTCCATGAGCACACAATTATGTCGAGTGACAAGTTCATTTTTCTCCTGCTGAATAGATTGAGTCATTGATTTTAATCTTGGAGCCGTATGGAGGTTTTGATTAATAAAATGAAAGGATCTTTTCCCAAAGCACTACAGAGAATACGTTGCCTGTTTACTCTCCTTCTACCACTGTGATATTCTTCTGACACCTACAGTACAATGTACAACCGAGCTCAGAAAACGGACAATGGGTCCATTGCTGAAAACAGGTAACCTTGACCTTGGGGTCATTGATGGTATTGATGGTTCATTCACAGTAATACATTTTAATATAGTAGGAGCTCAATATGTATTTGAAGGACTTTCACACCTTGTACCCGTAGTAAAGAAAGCCTTGACTACACTTCTACAATAGAAAGTAGTGGACTCCCAGGTTAAAATGTCTATAACATTGTGACCAGTGATGTCTTACCAAACGCATAGCTAATGCCTATAATAGTATGTCCCCAAGGACAATGGCTGCTGATGCAAGGACACAGAGAGCTCTCCTCTATGGCTGTAGAGACCAGGCTGCAGCCTTACAATTCATCAGTCTGGTTAAATTAGGGAGATTGCTAAATGTGGTCCCTTGTGCGAATGTGAAGAAATGTGGCTTTTAATGTGATTGCCAGAGGCAGCTGTGCCATAACTCAAGGTTGAGGTGGATTGCAGAAAGGGAATCATATTTGGTTTTATATGAGGGCATTTACAATGTGATGATGCCAAACGTGCTTTAATGAGAAGTGGGAGAAGTGCTTTGTGGTCCACCTGTAAATATGAAACAGTGGAGATGTCCTTTTTCATCAGAACTTCTGTCCTGGGGGCGAACAAGGATATTTTTTGATGTTCCATCCCACTTACGCTTTGACATCTAATGCACACAATAAAACAGAGTCAGAACATAAAAATAATGCTTTTGATGACAGATCCAATCACCTTTATTCATGATAACATGACAGATATTTTATGGGTTAATAACTACAGGACTCAACTCAACTAACTTCTGAGAGGTCCCATTTAAGTAGAGTATTACAGTTTTTCTCGATTGTTTACACACATTTTCTGAAAGCATGCCTCATATTCTCAGAACTCTGCACACAAATCAAAAAACACACACACAATGGGCAAAACCCCTCACTTCTCCAGCAAAATTAAACTTTACATTCAAAACAATGTTATTTCTTATCAAAATGGTATTTTGTTTTCAAATGACACACACAAACCATCATATGAATAGACATTTATAAGAACCAGTTGAACACTGATGTGCTCAATGTAAAACACTATGATGAATGGAAAACACTTCTTCTCCATTCATCATAATGACTTAGGCCTTTTTTTGGTTCAGTGTTGCCATTACTACAGACAGTACATACATAAGTGTGTTGTAAAATATTTGAGAATATTGTTTTTATACTCAGAACACACAAATACACGGTAACAAATATATTTTATTTTTTCCCACAAAAACACTGTACACAGTGTACATCCCATTCCCAACCAACACAAAGATGCACATACAGTGCTCTACATACAAAACAGAAGAATTTAATGTATACAGTTACAGTAAAAAAAAAAAAAAAAAACTATGCTGCATCCTCTCTTCTGTTGTGGTCTGGCCACAGCACCTCATCCACATCACAAGCAATGTTTTCCCTGGACAAGCAGCGGGGAAATATCGCCTAGCATGGCGATTCCAGCCATGAAAGCATCAGCTGCTATATCTCCACATGCGTCTTCCATAGCTTGGAGAGAGAAGAGGTATACGCGTTTGTGGATTTCGGTCATACACTTTCCATCTCCAGGCAGAAAAAGAATTCCTCAATAGGATTGAGGAATGGAGAATATGGAGGAGATAAACAACTAAAAGCGTGGGTGGGCAGTGAACCAGTTACGAACCAGAGCAGCCCTGTGAAACTTTTACGTTGTCCCAAATGACAACGTGCCTGAGCTGCTCTGGGCCATCTACCTGATCTGGTGGAATGAGTGTGTTGTGTAGGGTGTCCAGGAATGTGATCAGATGGGCGGTGTTGTAGGGGCCAAGGGTAGCATGGTGATGGATGACGCCGTGGTGGGTAATCGCTGCACACATTGTGATGTTCCCTCCGCGCTGGCCATTGACTTGAACAATGGCACGCTGGCCGATGATATTCCTTCCCCTCTTTCGTCTTTTTGTGAGGTTGAATCCAACCTCATCAATGAAGATGAACTGGTGCTCCACTGCAGCCACTTCTAGCTCCAAGGACTCTCTGAAACACACATGACAATATCAGAAATAGACATGGAGTGGTCACTATTGTGAAGCACAATCATTATGATTACAATACTGAAATATGTATAATTTATACAGTGTTGAGAGTATGCATCAATTGTGGGTTTGTATAGGACTCACTTGCACATAGTTATATCGCAATTCTTTGACTCTTTCTGAATTGCGTTCAAATGGCACCCTGTAGACCTGCTTCATCATGAGATTATTTCTGCAGGACACGGTCCAGTGTTGATAAGCTTACCCTATCAATATTTTGAAATATCTCATTGTTTTCTATTATTTTTCTTTGTATTTGCCGTAATGTTATGGCGTTATTTTCTAGGACCATGTTCAAGGATTTCAGTTTCCTGTTCAGGAGACAGAACACGTTCCCGACCACCTTGTGTTGGTAATCTTTCAGTTCTGCCAAACAAATAGTAAAATACTGTAAATACAAAGTAGGAATACATTTCCCAAATACTTGAAACATACTTTATTTTACAGTCCTACAGAACAGTCCACAGGCAATACTGTACTACTGTACTCATTGAGTACTGTATTGATATGCAGTACTGCAATTTTCTAGTGAGAGTAGATTTCTTACCTATTCTCATTTTTGGAAAGTCCGGATGATGGATGCTACAGTGTACCTGCTCAAATTTGGCTGTACTCTTTGCCCAGCCTCCCTCATTGTTAGACCATGGTTGACCACATGATCAACCAAAGTGGCTCGGATCTCATCAGAATTACGGTCCTTGGCCTTCCTCGTCCTCGTCCTTGTCCTCCCCGTCCTACTCCTCTTACTCTCACTCCTCTGGCTCTGCCTCTGTTTTTCCAATGTTGGCATCCATTGCTCCAAAACAGAAGAGCTCACCTGTTGCCCTTTTATGCTAAAGCTCTGATTGCTAATTGTAAAACTGTGTGACGGGTGTTTGCCCATGTGATGAGTCAGTGTGCATATTTGAATGGCAGTGTGTTCATTGTGAAAACAAGAGATTTTCTGCATGAAAATTGTGCCAAATGCAAAGAATTGTGTGTAGTGTTTTGAAAAAAGTGTGTTTTAGAACTGCAATTTGAGTGTAAAGCAGGAATTGTGCTTGTAGTTTAGCAGAATTGGTTCAGGGGGTTTGTGCATGAGTTACATGTTGTGGTCATTGTGTCTCAAGTACCAGTATTTGTGTGTAAACAATTGAGAAAAACTGTAAACAGAAATTAGATTTGTAATAGCCCAGTGTGTGTGTGCGTGTGTGTGTGCGTGCGTGCGTGCGTGTGTGTGTGTGTGTGTGTGTGTGTTTGTGTGTGTGTGTGTGTGTGTGTGTGTGCAGTGTATGTTTGTGTGTGTGTGTGTCTGTGTGTGTGGTGTGTGTGTAATCATCAAGCTACAGAAAGGGGTATCCAATGTGTTCCTTATCCCAGAGGTACCCTCCCTCCCAGACACAGGTGTGCCCATAAAGCGTGACCGATCAATTTCAGATAGCATCCTGTGTCTCCCTCTCACAGACAATAGTCTTGCATGACCTGGTCTGTTGTTCATTTCAAAAGATAAATAGATTAGCTGTTAACATATAAAAAAAATTATGAATGATGATGCTTGTGTTATTGCTACATAGCGTTTATAAGAAGGCTATATAGCAATAACTAATCACAGCATTCTCTGTATAACTAGACTGTGTCTATCCCAAATTACACCCTATTCCCTACAGTATTTAGTGCGCTACTTTTGAGTAGTGCACTATATATGGAATAGCTTGCCATTTGGGACTGCCTTATTAAAACTTCTTTGGGCGCAGTGCATGAGGTGACTGTTTTGGAGAGCCTGGCGTGCCCAAAGTAAAATGCCTCCCATTCAGGCCCAGACAATAGGATATGCATATATTTAGTACCATTGGATAGAAAACACTCTGAATTTTCCAAAACTGTTAACCATTTGTCTGTGAGTGAAACAGAACGCATATGGCAGGCAAAACCCCGAGGAATTTCTGTCCTGGAAAAAGTGATTTTGACACATTGCTCATTTGGGAACCCCTCCCTATTGAAAATGACCATATAAAGGCATATGAATGCAGTACGCGTCGCTTCCTTATGATGTCGACAGCCTCGAGATGGTGTATTTCTTCCATTTTGGATGAATTAGAGCAGAGAAAAAGACCAAACAAGTTGAGTCCCCTCTTGATGACAACAGTACCCAGCGCGCGCGCACGAGAAGTCACGGAGTGTCTTTTTTACCGTCGTTATCAATCAGTTTATATTCCGGCTGATTTATAATAGTAAATATACGTAAAAGTGTTCCTAAGGATACATTTAAAACTATGTTTGATTGTTCTTGGACAAGTTTATAGGTATAAGATGAACGAGTTACGCTGCGTTTCAATGGACTAGTGGAGGCTGTCGTTTCTGATTATAACGCGCGAACCAAATGGAGGATTCATGGATAAAATACGTTACTTTTTCTAACAAAAGAACCATGGATTGTCTTCGTTGGACACTTAGGATGACCTCAGCAGAAGTTCTTCAACAGGTAATTGATTTGTTTTCGCTGTGAAATGTGTTATGTGTGTGCCGTGATGGCTAATCGATACATGGCTATTGGAAAAATATGTGAGGTGCTAGCCTCAAACAATGAAATGTGCTGCTTTCGCCGTAAAGCCTTTTTGAAATCTGACAGCGCTGTGATATTGCCAAGAAACAGAGCTTTTGATGAGTATGGAACACTTGTATATTGGTGGATGTTTAATAATTCAACTTTGGGATTTTGAATTTGGCGCTTTAGATTTTCCCTGGTAGTGTCGGGACGAGCCCGCTAGCGACCCACTGGGCCCCAAGAAGGAAAGAAGGGAAGAAGCTGAGGATCAACAAGAGATGAATAGAAGGAGGAAGACTGAATGGTAAATATCTGGATACATATAATGTACGATGAATGATGTTTTCTATTCTATAAGGTGGTAAATGTCTGGGTACATAGAATGTACGATTCATTAAATTTTCTATTCTATAAGGTAGTAAATGTCTCTATACGTATGTGTCTATACGTAAAGTAAACTATGATGAATTATATTTTCTATTCTATAATGTGGTAAATATCTGGGTACATATAATGCATGATTAATTATATTTTCTATTCTATAGGGTTGAAAGCTAGAGCTCTTTCCATGATGTAGACTGACCAGGTGAATCCAGGTGAAAGCTATGCTTCATTATTGATGTCACCTGTTAAATCCACTTCAATCAGTGTAGATGAAGGGGAGGAGACAGGTTAAAGAAGGATTCTTAAGCATTGAGACAATTCGGTGACTTTTGAGGAAGGTCGGGAAACCTTGGGTGCTCTCGGCCACAGGACCGTCGGGGACTTCCGGGATGGCTCGGATGCGAGGTGGAATCCCTGGACGTGAGAGCCATTCCGGACATCAGCGTGATGAGGTAGGCTATTCTGAAGGGATCCGAGGGGAAGGAGGAGGGCTGAAGATAGAAAATGAGGGCACACTGAGCTAAAAACACCTGACAGGTGCTCGGCTCTCCATTAAAGCATTTCGGGGGAGGTAACCGGGGTAACCAGGGCTCCCAGTGGGGTGGCGCTACTAACCGCCAAGTTACTGAGGGGCGGTGGGGTTACCACCGTGGCAGGTTGGCCCCCAGCCAACCCGCGGAATTGCTCCCGCAGCATGTCCAACGCCCGGTCATGTCCAACACCCGGTCATACATTGACACGCCCCTCCCTTTGTTTTTACACTGCTGCTACTCGCTGTTTATTATCTAAGCATAGTCACTTTACCCCTACATACATGTACAAAATAACTTGACTAACCTGTGACCCCACACATTGACTCGGTACTGCTGCCCCCTGTATATAGCCTTGTTATTTTCATTGTGTTACTTTTTATTTTTTGTTTACTATTTTTAATTTTGTTTATTTAGTAAATATTTTCTTAACTCTTTCTTGAACTGCATTGTTGGTTAAAGGCTTGTAAGTAAGCATTTCACGGTAAGGTTGTATTCGGAGCATGTGATAATAAAATTTGATATCCCTTCATCAACCCTGTGTCACTTCTACTAAGATTTTAACCGATTTAATCCAAACATTTCTACAAGTTTTCACCATCATTGTGAAGCCCTAGTTATTTTGTTACTTTGACAAAGTCATTTCTAAAGATGATTATTTATTTCATGTGATTAGTGATTAATGTACGTCTGTCCCTCATTTTAAGGTCAACCCTGTTACGTAAATTGAGCTCTGATTTTAATATAGTGAAACTTTCCTTTTTGTAAATATTTTTTTTTTAAAGAAACATTGAATATCTAATAGTCAAATCATAGAGTATATCAAGGCACAAGGCAAGACTCAGATACAGACACAGGAGGCAGATGGTTGGAGTCTTACAATGTTTATTCATCCAAAAGGAGTAGGCAAGAGAATGGTTGTGGACAGGCAAAAAGGTCAAAACAAGATCAGAGTCCAGGAGGTACAGAGTGGCAGACAGGCTCGTGGTCACGGCAGGCAGAATGGTCAGGCAGGCAGGTACAAAGTCCAGAAACAGGCAAGGGTCAAAACTGGGAGGACTAGAAAAAGGAGAATGCAAAAAGCAGGAACGGGGAAAACCGCTGGTTGACTTGGAAACATACAAGACGAACTGGCACAGAGAGACAGGAAACACAGGGATAAATACACTGAGGAAAACAAGTGACACCTGGAGGGGGGGTGGAGACAATAACGAGGACAGGTGAAACAGATCAGGGTGTGACAGAGTAAACGCTGGTTCTACTCTTTTTTGGCCATTTTCTGGTATTTTGTGGTGGAATACTGAGTGGGTCGAGCATATCAAGTCAACCCTGTTACCCATAGATAGATAGGATAGAAATGTTTTAATAATTTGTGAAGCTTGCATTCAATTACCCCTCCCTGTTGCACACAACAAACTTCCGTTCCCCCTGTCACAAGGGGATTCATGGCTTATTAAAGAAGATTTCTTCAGCCCTGTTACGGTCAAGCTCTGTTACTTTATTTGGCACTCAATTGGCACTTACTATGACAGAATGTTACAATTTGATGAAATGTAAAAGTTACAATTCTCAAAAGCCCCCAATTGGTGGAACGACCATAATATGAGTTATCTACAATTCCTTAACACTGGGCAACATGGGCCTGGGAGGCTTACAGGGATATGCACAGTATGGCACCAATCATTTTTCAATTCAATGCTTCTTGTATTCTCCAAAATGTATGGTGTATATACACTGTATATATATATTTTTTTTTTTTACATAAATGTACTGTACTTTAAGCTTTAAAACTATAATGTTTTCTCCCTGCCTCATGGCATGGCATAATGTTTAGTATTGCAGAATATTTGTTTTAAAACTGCAACAACAAAAACATCTCTCTGCCCCATGACAGAATGTGTAAAATTACAGGAAATTTGCTTGAAAACCGACATTTTCTCTTCCATGCTTTCCAGGGCCTTTAAAAGGTTCCAGAGACTTGGTTTGTCCTTCCCAGGGCCAGAGACTTGGTTCGTCCTTCCCAGGGCCAGAGACTTGGTTCGTCCTTCCCAGGGCCAGAGACTTGGTTCGTCCAGCCATGCACTGCTGAAGTCATAGTAAAACTACTTGTGTGCTATATTGTTTTTAATCTCGCTCAAGGTGTGTTCTGATTATGAGGGGTTCCTGATGAATTTTCTATCACAAAAGGGGTCCAGGGACCCAAAAAGTTTGAGAACCCCTGGCCTAAGAGGATGATTTAAGGGGCCCTTAATAAGAACAACTAGTTTATTCAATGTCAGTGTTATGGGAAATTCGGCCAACTTTCTATTCTTTCAGAGCAAGAGCAAATTATTTTTAAGCTCAGACATTCTCTTTATGTATTTATTTTGTTAGATAACTTTTGGGGTAATGATAACTAGTGCACTCAGAAAGGATTCAACACACTCATTATGTAATGTCATACTGTATTTAGGAAATGCTGGATTATCAAACTCACAGCACAGCATTTATTTCACTTATATCATCCAGGTGGTCGATAGAAGAGTATTAAATTATTTAAATCCTTGACTCACGTTAAGCTAAAATCGTACATCTCAATTTCGATAAACGATTCAAACACGTATCTGTCTCCTCAATAGGACAAGACGGAACCCTTTTGAATACTTGAACGCAGGCACCATATATGCATCCTTATTCTAATCGTGCGTATTCCATTCGTTCTATCCCGTCCGCGTGCCACGTGATCTTTGGTGACTGCGTTCCGAAAGAGAGCCTCAGGCATTAGAAACGGAATCACGTTTCAATGGACAATGTGGACAGCGGTGCAGATGAAATACCGCTACTGCAGAAACAGAAAGGGAGAGAGCCTCACTTTAGATGTCTGCATGGAGGCAAAACAATATTGATTATATGAAAAATATTTAACAGAAAATACAAGTGGCAGTAAAGATGCATAATTTTTAACAAGATACTTTCTTTCAGCATCCTTTTTTTGCCGCCCTTGAAACGCTCACTTATCAAAAGTAGCCTACATGAACAGTGAAATAAAAAGGAAAATACTTCATGCCGGCTGACAAATCCCCCCCCCCACACACACACACAAAAGGAATATAAATACAATTACATAATAACTGCTTAGTCGGTCCAATTATCATTTTAACATGTCAACCACTTAAATATGGTAACCTAACATTTAACAAATCATGGACTATTCTCTATTTCCATACCAATGCGCGGGATATTAAAACTCTCCAGATGACAACACCTCTCTCCAATCCGAGCCGTAGCCTAACTAGTTTCACCAACATGCAGACCAATGGCAACGTCATGTGGGCGTGTGTTCAAAGGTGAGGTGCTTTTTTGAGTTTAGTAAATGACTGCAGCAAGAAATACAGTGGTGTTCTGACGTGAGAGCGCTGAGCTATAGGAGGCAATGGAAGAAGAGGCTAATCGCATCCCGATTTCACTAAATGTGACATTATTACGAGGAATCTAAATGCAAGAAGACGAAACCGAGTTGTGAGTCCCGAACTTGACCGGACAATGGAAGTAGCTCTCTGCAGCAGTTACATCTCACCCCTGGGAGTCAACTACCGAGACACCGCGAGTACCTGCAGAAAAACATCAGTCAGCATCGCCGGGGTAACTAAAACTACGTGTGGCTTGAAAGCAACACCTCTGTTTTTGGGATGCATATAAGAGAAAGCGTTAAGAAAAAAACACTGACTACGTATGTATATATTTCGTGTAACAACTGTGCAATTCCGCTACTGTTCTAGACGTAAGGGGTATACAACCTTGTAGTTAAACATCTCCTGAGATTAAGACATTCATTAAGACGCAGAGCACATGCATTGCCACATGTATCACTGAAGGAGGCATGTTGAAATTGACAAATTCCCCTTGTAATAAAATCCAAATGGATCGCATAGAATAAACGTCGGAAATATCTCTGATATCGTAGCCTAACGTGCTGAACCCTCAAAGCAACAATAACCTGGGCTGAGTGAAATTCCGCAAACCGCGTTTGCCGCCGTCCGTGGTCCTGAAAAAGTGCTCATTATTTGGGTTATCCGAATCAATAACGGCAGTCTAAGGAAGAGGGTTTC
Source organism: Brachymystax lenok tsinlingensis (assembly GCA_030435695.1). Lineage (NCBI taxonomy): Eukaryota > Metazoa > Chordata > Actinopteri > Salmoniformes > Salmonidae > Brachymystax > Brachymystax lenok. The sequence goes on from CM059789.1 coordinate 6,836,755, forward strand.
ATGGCCTGGGCGGTTATGAAAATCTTGTGGTTTTCTTGTGACTCTGGAATCTGAAAAAAAAACAACAACAGAAGAACTGCTCACCTTGGAGGTCCGAAATCATTCAAGGAATTGGAATTCTACTCCTATTGGTACTCCTGGAGCTGTAGGTAGCCCGAATGAGACCGGCAAAAATGTACCGAATAAACGCTCTTGGGATTTATTTGTGGGAAACAATAGTATTTTTCAGGTAAGGAACATTATTTATGGACTTTAATGTGTTAAATACCATTTTATTGTTCTCTTGTGGGCTGTAGTGGGGTCAGAATATGTCCTACCATAGCTTAACATGTATTGACAAAAGTCTGAAATGGAAATAAATCAACGCAGCCAATTGATTAGGTTTAATCACACGATTGTCAAAAGTTGCGTTGGCTTTATTATATATTTATGTAGGCCTAATCATTGCTCTATTGTGAGTGAGTTGCATTAAGTCACACACTACATTGAATTAAGATGTGTGTGAGAGAGACAGCGGAGAGCTAATAGCGAACACTAGTGGTCATCAAACGCTAAACGACGTATTCCCGATGAGGCATATGTTAGCAACAGGCAAGTCGGAGTAAAGCAACTGAGTACACACTCTCACACACATAGCAGGGAAGTGTTGTTGTTGTTGGTGTGTAGGCCTATCCATCACCTACTCACCGAGAAGAGAAATGTCTTGTGTCTGTCTTCATTTCTCTCATGGGGCCAGCGCACTATATGTAAAGTCTTAGACTAATAGTTTTCTCTATTCAACTATTGTGAATGAAATGAGCAGATCATGCTATTTAAAGACTTGGATATTTCACAGAATATATATTTACAATATGCAGGATTATGACTGTTTTGTTTTCTTCCAGTAACCACACAGTATATCCATCCTGACCAGTTGGAATATTCTAGTCTTGACATGAATGTCTTTGTATGAATTTATCGACTACTATCAAGCTCTTGATCCTCATACATAAAGTGTATTATTCTCTGTAAATGTGAACAAGGATATCTCCAATGTTCACATTGGAGGGGAGGCAGGTATTCTGTTCAGAGAACAGCTTCTCTCCCATTGGCCCAAACATGGCTCTTTGTCTTTGTTGTGCATTGCATGCCTAATCAACATTACATCCTACATTATAGAATCAAATGAATCATCAGAGTTCTTTTTTAGACTACTTTACGATTCTATATTCTATTCTATAGTCCATTGGAATCCAGGTACATTCCTTACAGACAAACAGTGTTTATTTAGCATTCTGGCCAGCGTGTTTAGCTAATGAAGTAGAATCAGGATATTGCAGCCTCAGCTCCCACTGCTGAACTCTGCAGTTCTGCTTAATTGATATCTCTTTCCCAGTCTCAACCTAGACCCACAGACCTCATTTCAAATGCAGACTTATTACCAAGAATTGATTACTTTGTCAATGTCAAAACAGCCTGATGAATGCACGTTATATACATGACTGCATATACAAACATCTATTTTCGTATAAATTGCGCATTTCTTTCTGTTAGGGTTAGTTTTTGGCCCATGTGGAAGGTTGCATGCTTGTTTAATGAATGACTATCAGATAAAGTTTGCATTAGACACTGCAAGTGAAAACGATGAATTATCTAATTATAGCCTATGTCAGTCTATGTTCATTTGAGAAACATCTGGGAATACTAGTGCTCGTTCAATCAAAATGAATGACAGGGTATTCCCTACCAGTTTGCCACCAACCATGTAAACAGTGGGAGGAAATTGAGCATTTCAAGCATTCAAAACACATTCTATAACACAGTATATTACACACTATGCACTGTTTATTAAACAGGATATACACTGTAGAGACCATAATAAACAGGATATTCACTGCACAATCCATATTAAACAGGATATAGACTGTATAGCCCATATTAAACAGGACATTCACTGTTGAGCCCATAATAAACAGGATATTCACTGTATAGCCCATATTAAATAGGATATACACTGTATAGCCCTTATTAAACAGGATATTCACTGTAGAGCCCATAATAAACAGGATATTCAGTGTAGAGCCCATAATAAACAGGATATTCACTGTAGAGCCCATAATAAACAGGATATTCACTGTAGAGCCCATAATAAACAGGATATTCACTGTAGAGCCCATAATAAACAGGATATTCACTGCACAATCCATATTAAACAGGATATACACTGTATAGCCCATATTAAACAGGATATTCACTGTATAGCCCTTATTAAACAGGATATACATTGCTTTCTGCAACGTAGCACACCAATATGTGGAAGTGAACATGTGGCCCTAATCCACTAACAAGAATCCCAGACCATCACTGGAGAATATATACGCAGCAAATGTGTCCACACATAGTCTCTTGTGAATAAATATTCACTGATTTAAATTACATTAAATGCCTAGCACTACAATTAGTACCTCACAATTGTGCAGAAATATTCTAGTCTCAAAAGTGGCTATATGGTGGGTTTTGTTATTTTTTATGATCTTGTATTTTATGTCCATCTTTGTCACTCTGACACCATGACACATGAATGTTTGGGACTTATTACTCTCAGTTGAATAGTTAAATCAACCAAATACATGCACGGTTTTCCATAGCAATATTGGAATATGGAATTATCTATTTAGGCAAAAAATGGTGTTGAATTGACACCTATGGATTTGTGTATTCGTAACATTGCTTTCTATTGTGAACTGGAAAATGTTAAGTTAATTCATAATTGACTTGGTGATTATTTAATGTATTCCCCCCAGTATCACCTGGTCTATAGGCTCATGAATAGGGTTGCAAAGAGTGGGTATTTTACTGGAAACTTTCACAGTTTACCAGTAAACTACTAGAATTTTGTTTTCTTTCAAGGATTTGATGTCATCTAGCACAAGACATATTGTGGCCCTTTTGGGTACTTCATATTTTCACAGGTCTCTGTAATGATCTCTGGCTCTCTGTGTGGCCTTATCACATGTAAAATACATGTAAAATACATGAAATAAGAGGATTCTCAAATAAAAATAGAGTGACAAAGCTGTAAAACATGATCCTAAATATAAACCATTTTGGTGTGGGATTAGTGAACACCATTGGTGTTTATTATGAGGGTTTCAGCATGAAACATCCTTTCTATATATATTTTAACACACTTTGATTTATTTGACTATGTCAGTATGTATTTGTTGTCAGTGTTTTGGCGTCAAACTCGTGTCAGTTGTGATGAAAGTCAATAGTAGGAAAAGTTGCAGTTAATAGAAAATAAAGTTATTGTTGATTGGATGCTTTTTTCATTAATTAGTCTGTTTTCTGTTGAACCCTATGGTCCATCCACTAGACACTCATTGACAATATGGACACAGATATAAAAAAGGAATAATATATATGAATAAAGTTTTAAAAAGTTATCCAAGTATAAATGACCAAAGATTGCCATAGATTTTCTGTTAATTACCAAAATTACTGAAGATTCCTGTAACTTTGGTAAACTACTGGCAGCTTTGCGACCCTTCTCATGAAACATAACCTTGAGTTGACCTCGGACAGCAGCAAGCAGTGACACTGCTTGCATGCACAGACACTATGTGTATTGTCAGAACAGGCCGGGAAAGGTGGATATATTTAGTTATAAATATTGAAACCTCTAATGAAAAACAATTGACTAGCTCAGTGGCGTTCTCAACGATCACTTACAATCATCCATTTTAGCCAGGTTCATTTCCAAAGCTTGATGTATGCTAATACATTATTGATCAACATAGACAAAGACAGAGTGCACTATAAATAACATAGCTTATTATCAATGGCCTCACCTCTCTTTCTACTCAGTCACGGAGAAAGAAATGGAGTAATTCATAGCTCTGAATTCACTAAAACCTTTCAAACACAGTCTATGTTCTAATATCCACACAAGAATACCAGTTCCAATGCATGTCCAATGTGTTGTTCTATACAGCATGCTGTACTGTACTGCATGCTGACGTTGTACGACGCATGAATTCATGTCATGTTTCACTTCTTGATCTTGTGTTTTTTTCAGCTCAACACAATAACACCCCTGAAGACAAATTACCTTATGCTGCCCACGTTTGTCATTCGTTTTGTGTAATGTATATTTTTTTTAATGATGATGGTGTTGGCTTATTAACAGACATTATGTTAACAGTTTGAACAGGAAAACAGAACGGCCCACCCCTCTTATCTGTGCCAGGGACTGGGAGGGGATGAAGGCTTTGGTAGGGCTTTGATTTCTCAGAGTGTTACAAAAAAAAACAGGATGAGATCAATTAGGATTGGGGTCTTCAGGGGCTTTATTAAGAACATAAGGAGGTAAACTTAAGGCTAATGATTGGTGCTCCATATTAAAGTATGCAGAGCTCAGAGACTTGGGTTGTTTGCATATTATTCTCTCTGGTGCTGGGAGTCAGCTGTTTTTACTGCTGCCTCAGCACCGGCCACGCGGACCAGGCCTCTCCACAGTTGGCCGTGTCCTAGCCAAGCAACCATTGATCAGAAATAATTAAAGCAAATCTAAACTTTGATCATGCAAAACCCAGGAACAAGTCACTCGGGATGGGAGAAGCCCAGACGGAAGGAAGGAAATCATAGATGATCTTGTTAATGCCCCCATGGGTGTAGAATCCTGATTCCTGTAGTTTTGTGTGGGATTGACTTCTAGGCCTATTGATGATGTGATTTAGTGTGTAAGGGGTCTATCCTACATTCATATACAGTGAGGGAAAAAAGTATTTGATCCCCTGCTGGTTTTGTACGTTTGACCACTGACAAAGAAATGATCAGTCTATAATTTTAATGGTAGGTTTATTTGAACAGTGAGAGACAGAATAACAACAAGAAAATCCAGAAAAATGCATGTGAAAAATGTTATAAATGGAATTGCATTTTAATGAGGGAAATAAGTATATGACCCCCTCTCAATCAGAAAGATTTCTGGCTCCCATGTGTCTTTTATACAGGTAACGAGCTGAGATTAGTAGCACCATCGCCAAGCAGCTTGGTGAGAAGGTGACAACAGTCGGTGCGATTATTCGCAAATGGAAGAAACACAAAAGAACTGTCAATCTCCCTCGGCCTGAGGCTCCATGCAAGATCTCACCTCGTGGAGTTGCAATGATCATGAGAACGGTGAGGAATCAGCCCAGAACTACATGGGAGGATCTTGTCAATGATCTCAAGGCAGCTGGGACCATAGTCACCAAGAAAACAATTGGTAACACACTACGCCTTGAAGGACTGAAATCCTGCAGCGCCTGCAAGGTCCCCCTGCTCAAGAAAGCACATATACATGCCCGTCTGAAGTTTGCCAATGAACATCTGAATGATTCAGAGGACATCTGGGTGAAAGTGTTGTGGTCAGATGAGACCAAAATGGAGCTCTTTGGCATCAACTCAACTCGCCGTGTTTGGAGGAGGAGGAATGCTGCCTATGACTCCAAGAACACCATGCCCACCGTCAAACATGGAGGTGGAAACATTATGCTTTGGGTGTGTTTTTCTGCTAAGGGGACATGACAACTTCACCGCATCAAAGGGACGATGGACGGGGCCATGTACCGTCAAATCTTGGGTGAGAACCTCCTTCCCTCAGCCAGGGCATTGAAAATGGGTCGTGGATGGGTATTCCAGCATGACATTGACCCAAAACACACAGCCAAGGCAACAAAGGAGTGGCTCAAGAAGAAGCACATTAAGGTCCTGGAGTGGCCTAGCCAGTCTCCAGACCTTAATCCCATAGAAAATCTGTGGAGGGAGCTGAAGGTTTGAGTTGCCAAACGTCAGCCTCAAAACCTTCATGACGGAGAAGATCTGCAAAGAAGAGTGGGACAAAATCCCTCCTGAGATGTGTGCTAACCTGGTGGCCAACTGCAAGAAACGTCTGACCTCTGTGATTGCCAACAAAGGGTTTTGCCACCAAGTACTAAGTCATGTTTTGCAGAGGGGTCAAATACTTATTTCCCTCATTAAAATGCAATTCCATTTATACAATTTTTCACATGCGTTTTTCTTGATTCTTTTGTTGTTATTCTGTCTCTCACTGTTCAAATAAACCTACCATTAAAATTATAGACTGATCATTTCTTTTTCAGTGGGCAAACGTACAAAATCAGCAGGGGATCAAATACTTTTTTCCCTCACTGTATTATTTTTCTTAACCGAAGGGCCTCAATGATGTAAGGAGAAAGAGTGTGTTGGTCCCAGATTTTCTTTGCTCAAATTCCTGTCGTTTTGTGTGGGATTAACCTCCATAGATGTGATTTGGTGTGATAGCGATGCTACACATTCCTATTATACCAAACCCCCCAATAATGTAAGGAGAAAGAGTGTGCCGGTCCCCTAATTTCACACTGTCAAACAGATTCCTGCGTGGCCCACAGCATGGGCCCATGCAGCTGTCTAAGGCAATTATCTCTGTAGAGGACACTGTCTAATCTCTCTATGACTAATCTGATTGTGTTGTCAGTTCGAGGGTGTTTGTTCAATACTAAATTGAAACGCTTTTTTCACAGCATTAGAGTATGGTATTGTCTGTATTGTGTGTGTCCACACAACAGTTTATTTGCAGCGCTTGATCCCTAGTACTAACCTCGTGGTCACAGCCGACTATTGTGTTTTAGGTGATTATGATAGGATTCCACCGTGTTGTGTGGTAATTAACTGGTATTAGAATAATCCTTGATACACTGCATTATCTGCTCAAAGCAAATTCCACTCAAAACATTCTAGAATTCTAACAGTTCTAGAATTCTAACAGTTCTAGAATTCTAAGATTCTAAGAATTATAGGCTATACATTCTAGACTTGTCTGTCTTGGTATGGATTGATATTGATGGTTAGTATAGAAGTGTAACTCTTAGGAACGTTCCATCAATGAACCATAATGCCAGCATCGATGGAAGAGACACAGTGATTTGTCAGACTTGACAGAAACTGTTTGGTCTGCAGATAGCTTCAGGGTATCAGTTGAGCCACCAGGGCTTCAGGGTATCAGTTGGACCACCAGGGTTTCAGGGTATCAGTTGAGCCACCAGGGCTTCAGGGTATCAGTTGAGCCACCAGGGTTTCAGGGTATCAGTTGGACCACCAGGGTTTCAGGGTATCAGTTGGACCACCAGGGTTTCAGTGTATCAGTTGGACTACCAGGGCTGCTTTTGGCCGTCACAATCGTCACCTAATGTTGAAAATTACAGCTGCAACACTGATAGTGTTAACAGTTATCAACACTGTCCAGTCATCAGTGTGAGTATAGAATCAACTACTTTGGCAATGATTAGGACAACATACTGCATGTGCCCAAAAATGACACAGCAGCAAAAACGCAAACAAAAGCTTAAACGACAGCGAGGAACTATGGAAAATCTAGGAATACGTCCAAAATGGCAGAGTATTCCCCACTTATACAATATAGTACACTACTGGTCAGAAGTAGTGCCCTATGGGGTGCCATTGTACTATATAGGGTTCACATGCCATTTCAGTGAGTGAGTTCTATGAAGCCTGATGCATGGAGCCAGTATTTAGAGAGAGTAGTGCTTGGCTGACCCAAGCAGCAGCCTCTGGGGTAGTTGGTGACTGCCCATGTGACAGTAGCAGCAGCACAGCCTGGCCAGTGACCTGGCAGTTATGGTGGCCCACCCACACACAGACTGGTAGCAGTATGGAGAGACATGAGAGACTGCAACCTTCCTCGTTTACAGTACTTCAGTGTTCTGTGTCCATCCCCTTCTGATGGGGGCAGTTGGTGAATATGTTAGTCTACTGATGGGGGCAGTTGGTTAATATGTTAGTCTACTGATGGGGGCAGTTGGTTAATATGTTAGTCTACTGATGGGGGCAGTTGGTTAATATGTTAGTCTACTGATGGGGGCAGTTGGTTAATATGTTAGTCTACTGATGGGGTCAGTTGGTTAATATGTTAGTCTACTGATGGGGGCAGTTGGTGAATATGTTAGTCTACTGATGGGGGCAGTTGGTGAATATGTTAGTCTACTGATGGGGGCAGTTGGTTAATATGTTAGTCTACTGATGGGGGCAGTTGGTTAATATGTTAGTCTACTGATGGGGTCAGTTGGTTAATATGTTAGTCTACTGATGGGGTCAGTTGGTGAATATGTTAGTCTACTGATGGGGGCAGTTGGTTAATATGTTAGTCTACTGATGGGGTCAGTTGGTTAATATGTTAGTCTACTGATGGGGGCAGTTGGTTAATATGTTAGTCTACTGATGGGGGCAGTTGGTTAATATGTTAGTCTACTGATGGGGGCAGTTGGTTAATATGTTAGTCTGCTGATGGGGGCAGTTGGTGAATATGTTAGTCTACTGATGGGGTCAGTTGGTTAATATGTTAGTCTACTGATGGGGGCAGTTGGTTAATATGTTAGTCTACTGATGGGGGCAGTTGGTGAATATGTTAGTCTACTGATGGGGTCAGTTGGTTAATATGTTAGTCTACTGATGGGGGCAGTTGGTTAATATGTTAGTCTACTGATGGGGTCAGTTGGTTAATATGTTAGTCTACTGATGGGGGCAGTTGGTGAATATGTTAGTCTACTGATGGGGGCAGTTGGTTAATATGTTAGTCTACTGATGGGGGCAGTTGGTTAATATGTTAGTCTACTGATGGGGTCAGTTGGTTAATATGTTAGTCTACTGATGGGGGCAGTTGGTGAATATGTTAGTCTACTGATGGGGTCAGTTGGTTAATATGTTAGTCTACTGATGGGGGCAGTTGGTTAATATGTTAGTCTACTGATGGGGGCAGTTGGTGAATATGTTAGTCTACTGATGGGGTCAGTTGGTTAATATGTTAGTCTACTGATGGGGGCAGTTGGTTAATATGTTAGTCTACTGATGGGGTCAGTTGGTTAATATGTTAGTCTACTGATGGGGGCAGTTGGTGAATATGTTAGTCTACTGATGGGGGCAGTTGGTTAATATGTTAGTCTACTGATGGGGGCAGTTGGTTAATATGTTAGTCTACTGATGGGGGCAGTTGGTTAATATGTTAGTCTACTGATGGGGGCAGTTGGTGAATATGTTAGTCTACTGATGGGGTCAGTTGGTTAATATGTTAGTCTACTGATGGGGGCAGTTGGTTAATATGTTAGTCTACTGATGGGGTCAGTTGGTTAATATGTTAGTCTACTGATGGGGTCAGTTGGTTAATATGTTAGTCTACTGATGGGGCAGTTGGTTAATATGTTAGTCTACTGATGGGGCAGTTGGTTAATATGTTAGTCTACTGATGGGGGCAGTTGGTGAATATGTTAGTCTACTGATGGGGGCAGTTGGTTAATATGTTAGTCTACTGATGGGGTCAGTTGGTTAATATGTTAGTCTACTGATGGGGTCAGTTGGTTAATATGTTAGTCTACTGATGGGGGCAGTTGGTTAATATGTTAGTCTACTGATGGGGGCAGTTGGTTAATATGTTAGTCTGCTGATGGGGGCAGTTGGTTAATATGTTAGTCTACTGATGGGGGCAGTTGGTTAATATGTTAGTCTACTGATGGGGTCAGTTGGTTAATATGTTAGTCTACTGATGGGGGCAGTTGGTGAATATGTTAGTCTACTGATGGGGCAGTTGGTTAATATGTTAGTCTACTGATGGGGGCAGTTGGTTAATATGTTAGTCTACTGATGGGGGCAGTTGGTTAATATGTTAGTCTACTGATGGGGGCAGTTGGTTAATATGTTAGTCTACTGATGGGGGCAGTTGGTTAATATGTTAGTCTACTGATGGGGGCAGTTGGTTAATATGTTAGTCTACTGATGGGGGCAGTTGGTTAATATGTTAGTCTACTGATGGGGGCAGTTGGTGAATATGTGTAGGAATAACCTTTGAGCTGACATGACAAAATATGCCCTTTGTTGTTGGGTTAATGATCACAGTTGTATATATAAAAAAAGGCTTGTCGTTGGTGTTATTATCACATGATGACATGTGATGTCAGTTCTATTTTCTTTCACCTCATCTCATCTATTTCATCTCATCTATCTCATGTCCGTTTCAGAAGACTGCATGCATGAGCCATTAAAGGGAAAGCCACCCTGGTCATCATTTGTCTTCCTATTTGTCCACAAGAGGTTCATTCTGGATATGCAAATTCTCCCTGCACCATTCAATTGGGAAGTAATTCACCTATTTTCTGTTTTCAGCTTTCTTTTTGGAGCTATAAGTTGGTATGTTTTTGGTATTTTCAAAAAACTTTGATTATTTTATTATCCTGTCATCACAGGAAATGGATTGTGAGGTTACAGATATTTGTAGTTATGTAAACCGTGCTTTAATTCTGTGTATGGAATGTTAATACTATTTTGTTGATGGATTTAAAAAAGAAAATACAAAAATGTAAGTAGATGAGATATGTAGAAAATATCCAATAAACATACTGTTCTGTGTTGTAGGTTATGGTGTGAAGGAGTCAAATAACGGCAACTTAATGGATAATCAATATTATTGATTATCCTCTGAGCATATAACTTGTGAAGTGGATACTTCCTAAAATTCCCCATTAAAGTTTATACATTACATGGAGCTAATCAAACTGCTATATGTTTATTTGGAAGGCGAGTAAAGTAGTTGACTTCATATTGATGCACAGTTTATAGCAAATGGACAAGTGAAGGGAATCAGTAATGGTAGCGTCCCTCAACAGAAAATACTTGTTGGATTGGATTACTCTCAGAATGCTGCTATGTATGACAACAACTCACTATTTTAAATCTCAGTTGTGCACCCATCTCTCTCTCTCTCTCTCTCTCTCTCGCTCTCTCGCTCTCTCTCTCTCTCTCTCTCTCTCTCTCTCTCTCCCTCTCTCTCTCTCTCTCTCTCTCTCTCTCTCTCTCTCTCTCTCTCTCTCTCTCTCCCCCTCCTTTTATTTTCTCTCTTCTCTCTCTAGCTTGGCAGCCTCTAAAGAAGCCGCGGCTCGAAAAGCAGCCTCCCCAATGCCCCCCTCTGAGTTCTTGGACAAACTCATGGGCAAAGTGTCGGGTTATGATGCAAGAATCAGACCTAATTTTAAAGGTAGGAGTAGCCACCAAGACACAGTGGGATAAAACAGGAATGTAGCCAAGCACAACCAGAATAACATAGAGGACAGTGTAGTTAAACTATGAAATCTATATAATATCAATATATATGATATCTTTATTTTATTATTGATTTGGGCTTTAGCAAATAATTGTGATTTAAATGAGTTGGTTCTTTGAATACATTATTAGTGAGGTCATTTTTCACAACACTTTTTAACACTTTTTAACACTTTTCTTCTACACCTATTAACACTTTTTACACCTTAAACACTTAACACTTTTAAACCTTAAAATATTGAATTAGGCTGTTACGATGTTCACGAATCCTCAATATATTTACAGGATGTGGCTACAATGAAATGGAGTCATGTTATTATTTTATTGCGGAAGGCTGGCTACATTCCTGTAAAAACGTCACAACCGTCTCAATGTCCTGAATGTATGTTTGGTGGTATACTGTAGGTAGTGTGTTGCTAAACATGTTTCCATAACGTTAAAAGTGGCATTTCCCTATATGGAAGCACCCATAAAGATACATGTCAGAGGTTTCCTTATTGAACTATGCTCAGCAATACAGCCACGTTATGATGACTCAGTCCAAGCTATGATGTTCGTTGGTAGAGCACCGTTGTGGCAACCCACCAAATGTATTAATCCCAAAATTTCAAAATAGTTTGAAAGAACATCATTTTGCTGAGAGTTCCTCTATTTTATAATATTTTTTGCTCTAGTATTAATACTACAATTCTTTTCAGTACATCCTAATCTGAGGTGGTATAATTTACATACTTTATGGCATACAAAACATATATATAAATAAATAAAAATATATTCCCATCACAATTACGGAATGAATAACATAATAATAAGATAAAAATATATGAATCCAATGTTCTGCATGAGAAACCACTCCCACAAACAACCCGTTTCCATACCATACACTGAGATGAGCATGGTTTCTGAAGACAATTGAAATAATTTGATTCTGATTATCTAAGACACATGCTTTGATACTCTGCAAATATTTTATGTTAACTAACTCCAATGGGACCACTACTCTGTGTCCGTGTTTAATGTGTAACATTGTGTTTTGGCTCATGAATTGCTGTGCCTTTTACAGGTATATCACATGTGATTTCCATGAGTATGATATCTCAGTATATGCAGTACTGAATCCAGGAGTGTTTGCTGTGACTAAGCATGAACTATTCAGCCTGCTAGAGTTGCAAAAACCACATCTACTCATACAGTTAGACTACATAACATCTCTTCACTATGCTCACGATGTCCACTGCAACAAGCACAAAAAATACCTTTTTCTTTGCTGTATAAACTGTTTTATGTACAGAGGCTTTGTATGAATGCATTGAATGTTATTTTATGAGCCGACGTCTCAATTCACAATGATAACATTGTGACGGATTATAGGATGCGCTGGTCTTGTCTGGCTTGTCTGACCTGTAGAGTTCTGCTTTCAGCTAAACCTACTACATCACAGTTATAGTACACTGCCCAGAGAAAGTGCTTACTACAGGATCAGCTCAGCCTCAGTGGGCTTGTCAAGTGCACTAATACAAGAAGCACAATAGCAGTTTTCATGCTGGTGAGTGTAAATAAGGTCGGATATTCGCTAAAAACTTCAATGAAAGCTAACAGTGTCTTTGCATATTAAGGAAAAATACTTGACAAAATGTATAATGTTAATCATATGACTAGTGTGTGGCGAGAGGCCTATTGTCATGGGATGGAAGAATGTGAGATAGATTCAGAGGTTAGTCATGGCTGTCAGGTCAACACTGTATTGTAGTGTGAGTGGTAGACTCACTCATTCAAGCAGTCCTTCTCCCATCCCTGCCAGCCACACACATGAATCCCATTCATGAAATAAACAGGCTGGCAGGTCATTTCTTAATAATGAACATCTGTACAAAGACTAAGAATCATCTTCAGTCAAAGCTCCGAGAATGATGGAGGGTTGTTTATAAGATATACAACACAATGGAACGTTTGAACTGCTATGTTCTTTCTATATTTAGAATGGCAAAAATATTGTTTATAGAATTGTAGAACTGCAGAGGCATTCTTTAGAACATGAGAATGTTAGAACGTTAGAAGGCATTCTTTAGAACATGAGAATGTTAGAACGTTAGAAGGCATTGTTTAGAACATTAGAACGTTAGAAGACATTGTTTAGAACATGAGAATGTTAGAACGTTAGAAGGCATTGTTTAGAACATTAGAATGTTAGAACGTTAGAAGGCATTATTTAGAACATTAGAATGTTAGAACGTTAGAAGACATTGTTTAGAACATGAGAATGTTAGAACGTTAGAAGGCATTGTTTAGAACATTAGAATGTTAGAACGTTAGAAGGTATTCTTTAGAACATGAGAATGTTAGAACGTTAGACGGCATTGTTTAGAACATGAGAATGTTAGAACGTTAGAAGGCATTGTTTAGAACATTAGAATGTTAGAACGTTAGAATGCATTGTTTAGAACATTAGAATGTTAGAACGTTAGAAGACATTGTTTAGAACATTAGAATGTTAGAACGTTAGAAGGCATTCTTTAGAACATTAGAATGTTAGAACGTTAGCAGGCATTCTTTAGAACATTAGAATGTTAGAACGTTAGAAGGCATTCTTTAGAACATTAGAACGTTAGAACATTAGAAGGAATTCTTTATAACATTAGAACGTTAGAACGACAGAAGGCATTCTCTGTAGGTCTAACAACGGAGCACACCTCCTTAATCTACCACCATCTCTGCTAATGTGGTGGCACAGCAAGAGTGAAAAACAGGGAGAGAAAGAGCAGAGAATTGCCGGAAGCTACGAATGTGCTGTCATGAGAGGAAATTACGCTGATCATGACTGGGACTCACTGTGGGGAACCCTTCTAATTGATTTAGCAGGTTCTCTATTGGAATGAAAAATAGGAAATATCCTTCTGACACATTTGGGACCTCCCATGTATGGTCTACGAGTATTTTTTAAAATATTTAATTCTTTACACTTTTAACGTCTCCAACAGCGGCTATGAAGGTTAAGGTAGTCATCCCAACACCCCCCCCACCCACCACCACCCCACACACCCACTCTCCCCTTCCCAATCAACCCCCAACACACCTACTCTCCCCTTCCCAATCAACCCCCCAACACACCTACTCTCCTTCCCAATCAACCCCCAACACACCTACTCTCCCCTTCCCAATCAACCCCTCCCAACACACCTACTCTCCTTCCCAACACCACCCCACACACCACCTCTCCCCTTAGAGGTAGGGTGAGGTCTGTGTAATCTATGGCCTGCAGTGATGAACAGTGGTGGGGGGGTACAGCTGTGACTCCAGTCTCCTCTTCAACCTTGTCCCTCCTCATCAGTCACAGTGAGGAGCAGCTTGGCCGACAACCATGACGCTGTGCAGATTCCACCAAAATACACATCACCACCCCACCCTGGGTTGTTGCTGCTGCTTCTGATGCCTCAGTCAGACAGTCAGACAGTCAGTCAGCTAGTCAGACAGCCAGTCAGTCAGCCAGTCAGACAGTCAGACATTCAGTCAGACATTCAGTCAGTCAGACAGTCAGTCAGCTAGTCAGACAGCCAGTCAGACAGTCAGTCAGCCAGTCAGACAGTCAGTCAGCTAGTCAGACAGCCAGTCAGCCAGTCTGTCAGTCAGACAGTCAGTCCTCTCTGCTCTCTCCACTTTCTCCTAAGCAGCTTCCTTTTTAAAGCCTGCCATGCCACATCACAGTGATGATCAGTGTAACCAAACGCTTTCACAATGAACTCGCTGTGTCACTTTGCTTCTGAATTTTTGCGAGACAAGTGAACATCTGTAAATATACAGTCCTTGCAGCCGTATATTTACTGTTTCTGTCTTCTGTCCTCTTTTTCCCCTACGAGTCTCTCCCTCTCTCTCTCTGTTCTTCCTCTTGTTCTCATTCAGTTTCAACTTACCTGACTTGGGAGATGAAATATTATTAGCTGGTGGAGCTTGACGTTCATTTGGTGTTATCAGCACTTGTTTAATGGGTAGCTAATAGGATTAATGGAATACCCTAATGAGAGAGGGAGGAGGGGGCAGTGTTCAGATGCTGCTGTGTTCATATACACATGGCAACAGGGAACCAACTGGACTCATCTGCTGACTACTTCAGGAACATTAAAGGAATGGACAAGGGTTCTTTATTGTACTGTGTGGGTTCATTAAAGAACAATCCCCAACCAGAGTTATATTCCCAGATATAACACACCGACCAGAGTTATATTCCCAGATATAACACACCGACCAGAGTTATATTCCCAGATATAACACACCGACCAGAGTTATATTCCCAGTTATAACACACCGACCAGAGTTATATTCCCAGATATAACACACCAACCAGAGTTATATTCCCAGATATAACACACCAACCAGAGTTATATTCCCAGATATAACACACCAACCAGAGTTATATTCCCAGATATAACACACCAACCAGAGTTATATTCCCAGATATAACACACCAACCAGAGTTATATTCCCAGATATAACACACCAACCAGAGTTATATTCCCATATATAACACACCAACCAGAGTTATATTCCCAGATATAACACACCGACCAGAGTTATATTCCCAGATATAACACACCAACCAGAGTTATATTCCCAGATATAACACACCAACCAGAGTTATATTCCCAGATATAACACACCGAACTGAGTTATATTCCCAGATATAACACACCAACCAGTGTTATATTCCCAGATATAACACACCTACCAGAGTTATATTCCCAGATATAACACACCAACCAGAGTTATATTCCCAGATATAACACACCAACCAGAGTTATATTCCCAGATATAACACACCAACCAGAGTTATATTCCCAGATATAACACACCAACCAGAGTTATATTCCCAGATATAACACACCAACCAGAGTTATATTCCCATATATAACACACCAACCAGAGTTATATTCCCAGATATAACACACCGACCAGAGTTATATTCCCAGATATAACACACCAACCAGAGTTATATTCCCAGATATAACACACCAACCAGAGTTATATTCCCAGATATAACACACCGAACTGAGTTATATTCCCAGATATAACACACCAACCAGTGTTATATTCCCAGATATAACACACCTACCAGAGTTATATTCCCAGATATAACACACCAACCAGAGTTATATTCCCAGATATAACACACACACACCAACCATTAACTGCATTACGTACTGACATTGAAACTTTAGTCTGACTTCTTCTTAAAACAATCTATGTCAATTGAATTATTTGAGTTAATTCACTATGTTTGGTGAATGAGAAGACATTTTAGGTCCCCAGACTGGTCAAAGGAGTTACTCCGGATGCTTGCCTATGTAATGGATTCTCTAGGATCTAAACATTTGGACTGAGCTTCTATATTGCACTGGGAGTAGACGTTTAATATCATTGCAGGGGTGACTCTCCCGTGAGTTATGACAAAAGTATTGATCATGTTTCAAAGTCTAAGGAGAGGCAGAATTGCAAGGACACAGCAGAAAATGTAATGGATAATGTAGCAGTCAGCCCACTGTTAGAGGGCAGGACAGGATAGGACAGGACAGGACAGCATGATATGACAGGATAAGACAGGACATGATAGGATAGGACAGGATAGGACAGGACAGCAGGATATGACAGGATAAGACAGGACATGATAGGATAGGACAGGATAGGACAGCAGGACAGGATAGGACAGCAGGACAGGATAGGACAGGACAGGATAGGACAGGACAGGATAGGACAAGACATTATAGGATAGGACAGGACAGGATAGCAGGACAGGACAGGATAGGGCAGATAGTTGTAGTATCCAACCATCCACTACTGTAGTACTTTGTAAAAATCTGTTCTTAGTATAAGTCTACTGTACATGTAAACAAAGGATAAAGACCTTTAAAAATAAATAAACAGTAGCTTTATTCTATGAATTTTAATCAGATAATATCAAAGCCATGCATTTATTAAACCCTTATTGCTGGGAGTTTGCCCTTGATATTGTTATTCAGCATGATGTCAAACATTAACCCTCTTTAATGTAATGAATGTGAGAATGGTTGAATGGTTGAATTGGATGCTGCATCCCTCCGTCTGGTCACTGAAGCTTCTCTAATACTGCTGTGAGGAGAAGAGGAGATGCTGTCATGAAGGCTACTGTCACTTCCTGTCATTTGGGTCATTTCATTTCTGATACTGGGACGTGGGAAAACGGTGATCACACTTGAGTGTGACATTAAAGTTGACATAATTGTTTACTCTGACAAGATAATTCGAGACCCCAAGCAAACGTTTTTATTTTCCATGCTAGACGTATTTAAACTGTCGCCTTTCGAGATTTGTCCTTTTGTGATACGGTGTGTGAGTGAGAGGCTACCAGGCCCAGATGGATTCATTCTCAAACTCTATTATGCTTTGTTAAAGCTGATCATTCACTCTTTTTAATGTTGAACAAAGCCTGTACCTCTCTGTAACGCATGGAGAATAGATTTTCCGCACTGCTAGTAATTAGCCGTCATGAGATTGCAAGCTTTGAAGAAAGAAAACAACTGGTGGTTTAATGTTTGGATCAGGTTTTCAGATCTCAAATAGATCCTTGGCACAGAGGATAAGCCCAAGCTTAGGTTGACACAATAGGGATTGCCTTGCATGCAGAGTGTAAAAACAAGAGGGAGAAAAATTATCCTCACTGGATCCAGACAGATTATAGAGTTTGAATCACCTGTCTACAACAGTTCATGGTCATGCAGAATTCTTTCCATCTATCTTAAAGAACGATTTCCTTTTCTTCTGACGTTGATAGATTACAATATCCCCACAAAGACTTCAGCTCTGTGTAGTCGCCATCTCTCATCAACGACACTTGTCAGGTATAGGAAAGTAGGTAGGCTGCATGCCGCCTGGTTTACAAATTCAATGCGCCTCCGGAGGCAAAAAGAGAAAACGTATCAACACACAATCTCTTGTTGAAAAATACATTTATTATGTACCTTGGAATAATACTTCCTCTGTGTGGACAGGAGAGAGGAATTAGGAATGAACCAGCAGTATGTCAAAATGAGCAGCGAATGTCATCTGGGAAGGAGCAAACTTTCTGTTGAACTGATTAAGATCTTCTGAATTATGGCTGATATGATTATTGAAATGTATGTTTGTGTTAATCTATTTGTTATGTACAGTACCTTATCATTAACAGCTTTTGGATGTAAAAGGTGAGATTGAACAGGGTGAAATATTAAGGTTATTATCAGGTATTTGGTGTTATCTTTTGCATGCCTTATTTAATTTATACACTTACCAAATAAGTGCAATATGGGGACTCATTATTCTATCTATAATTGTAATTAATTGGTTTGTTGTGCTGGATTGGTGAAGAGCCAACCAGGTTTGAAATGATGCATGGCCAACTTCAGTAATGGCAATTAATAAAATAAAAAGGTAATTTCCAGGAAAAACTGGAAAAGGCTCAGGTACTGTAAAACAATGAATTGCTCACGTCTGTGTGTGAGCCTTTGTGTTTTATATCACTTTGTCCACTAAGTACCCTTCCTGTTCCTGTTCTCTTGTGTTGCACCAATTTTGCTGCTCAGTTGCAGGGGTCCCACCGAGTGGAAGAGGTAAAAATATATATTTTTTTAGATTAATAAAATCAACAACAAAAAAAGATTTATTTGATAATTTGTTTGGAACACTTACTAGTTGCTTGATAAGAAAATGTAAGCATTTACGCACTTAAAGCCAAATGATGCAAGCAGATCTAAGCGAAGCCAGTTTAACATGTAGTCTATGCATCTTTCCTTTGTCTGATGTTTTTCATCTTAGTGCATTTTGCTAACCTCACCTTCTGCCTCCCGTGAAGAACTATGCCTTGCACCCCTCACCTACCCCGCCTCTCATCTCTGCATCGCCTCCTCTCCTGCCTCAACCCGCTATGAAGTTCTCCAACACAAACTCGTGCATCCCTCCTTCCTGCTATTGCCTTCAGTAATTTTGGCCACCACAATTTTTCCTTCCTTTCCCTGCCGCACACTTACCTGTATAAGTTCTGAAGTGTTGGCAAGTTGTGATACTAGATGTGTTCTTTATTGTTGTTTTCCGCAATGAGAAAAAACAATGTGAGTACCTGCTGTTAGAATATGTTGTGTTTTAATCATGATCCTTTTTGTTTTTATTAGACCCACAAGGCCCCAAAACAGAAGCTTCTCACAAGAAAGGTACTTTATGTTTATTCATCACGGAATATAGTATGCAAATCAATCTTCACTTTTAAAGCAAGAGAAAAAAAGAAAGAAGAATAAGCACATTTAAGGTGTAATCTTAAAGGGGATACATGTATTTACTGTTAATGCATAATGCTGTGAGGAGTATCAGTCTACTGGTAGTATGTCTTCAGATTTTCCTAAGAGATTATTGTCGGAACAGCTGGCAATTAAGAAATTAGCTCAAAACATTAGTCCAATATTTCAAGCCTTTTTGTTTGACATTTATGTTAACGTGGTCTCTTCTGTCTTTTTACTAATTGTTGTTCTGGACGGTAAAGTGTGAATTACAAATTTGAATGAGGCACAGGAAAATGTTACTTCTGGGTAAAAACAAGCTTTTTCCCGGATGGTAAGCTTTGCTGTTAAAGTTTTATAATGCATGTGTATTATATTCTGATGTGGAGAGGAGTGGAGATATGATCCTATTGTGATGATTATAATTAAGGGATAGCTGGTGCTACAGACCACTCCATTCATTTACAGCCTGAAAGACCTCAATGACAACTTGACCTGTTTTCCTCCTAACAGCAGATGCCCTGCTATACATGACAGGGATTATTAGTAACTTGTCTGCCTTTTTGGCTGAAACGTTGTGTCTATTGTAATTAGAATTAATTAGAGAGATTCTTGCTCAGGTTGAAAAGCAATCAATCATGGAATGCATTCATTTCTTTTTTTTTTTTATTGAAATGAATCCCTCTATATATTTAACAACAACAACTGTATTTAAATTCTGTTTTTAAACATAATCATATTTGTTTGTGCAACTTGCTAAATGAGATGATTGTATGAATATGGGAAATTGGGAAAAGGGCTGTATCCATTATTCATCTTTTTAAATATGCAATATGGACTGCATTACTGGAAGCTAAATGGTTTTGATCAACAAAATGTGTTTGTGTGTGTGTGTGTGTGTGACGAGTGCGTGTGATTCTATTATAGTCAACAGATAGTCCAGGATTTTAAGCTGCTTAACACAGAGGATGACTGGCTCCAGTTTTCAGACTTTCAGTTCAGCTGATCTACTCTCTTGCTATACACACCAACCAAGGAAACAATGTTTTTATCCATAGCTAGCTAGGGATTTAATAGAGTATTTATACTCCTATTGATGTCTCCCAAGTCAATTCAATACTAGTGATTGACTCCGAAAAACACCAACCAAGAGAACATGATTTTATCCATAACTATACTGAACAGAAATATAAATGCAACATGCAACAATTTCATCAATTTTACTTAGTTACAGTTCATATTTATAAGGAAATCAGTCAATTTAAATAAATTCATTAGGCCCTAATTTTTGTATTTCACATGACTGGGCAGGGGCGAGGGCATAGGCCCACCCACTTGGGAGCCAGGTCCACCCACAGACGAACCAGACCCAGCCAATCAGAATGAGTTTTTCCCAACAAAAGGGTTTAATTACAGACAGAAATACTCCTCAGTTTCATCAGCTGGCCGGGTTGCTGGTCTCAGACGGATGTGGAGGTCCTGGGCTGGTGTGGTTACATGTGGTCTGTGGTTGTGAGACCGGTTGGACGTACTGCCAAATTCTCTAAAACGACGTTCAAGGCGGCTTATGGTAGAGAAATTAACATGACATTTTCTGGCAAAAGCTCTGGTAGACATTTCTGCCATCAGCATGCCAATTTCACGCTCCCTCAAACATCTGTGGCATTGTGTTGTGTGACAAAACTGCACATTTTAGAGGGCCCTTTTATTGTCCCCAGGACAAGGTGTACCTGTATAATCAAATCAAAGTTTATTTGTCCGAATGCGCCGAATACAACAGGTGTAGGTAGACCTTACAATGAAATGCTTACTTACAGTCTTTAACCAACAGTGCAATTTCTGAGTTAAAAAGGTATTAGGTGAACAATAGATAAGTAAAGAAATAAAAACAACAGTAAAAAAAACAGTAGCGAGGCTATAACAGTAGCGAGGCTATAACAGTAGCGAGGCTATATACAGACACCGGTTAGTCGGGCTGATTGAGGTAGTATGTACATGTAGATATGGTTAAAGTGACTATGTACTGTATGTATGACAAACAGAGAGTATCAGCAGCGTAAAAGAGGGGTTGGGGTGGTCGGGGCACACAATGAAAATAGTCCGGGTAGCCATTTGATTACCTGTTCAGGAGTCTTATGGCTTGGGGGTAAAAGCTGTTAAGGAGCCTTTTGGTCCTAGACTTGACTCCGCAGTAGTAGAGAGAACAGTCTATGACTGGTGTGGGGTCTTTGACAATTTTTATGGCCTTACCAGGCAGTGATGCAACCAGTCAAAGTCACCATTATTAGTCAGTTGTACAACCAAATGCCTTCAACCGAAATGTGTCTTCCGCATTTAACCCAACCCCTCTGAATCAGAGAGGTGCGGGGGGGCTGCCTTAATCGACATCCACATCTTCGGCGCCCAGGAAACAGTGGGTTAACTGCCTTGTTCAGGGGCAGAACGACAGATTTCTTTCCTTGTCAGCTTGGGGATTCGAACTTGCAACCCTCCAGTTACAAGTCCAACGCTCTAACCACTAGGCCACCTGCCGCAGGTTGCTCAGGATGCTCTCGATGTTGCAGCTGTAGAACCTTTTGAGGATCTGAGGACCCATGCCAAATCTTTTTAGTTTCCTGACAGGGCCATCTAATGATCATGCTGTTTAATCAGCTTCTTGATATAACACACCTGTCAGGTGGATGGATTATCTTGGCAAAGGAGAAACGCTCACTGACATTGATGTTATCAAATTTGTGCACAAAATTTAAGAGAAATAAGCTTGGAAATTTCTGGGATCTTTATATCACTTCATGAAACATGGGACCAACACTTTACATGTTGCGGTTATACAGTATTTATGTTCAGTATCGATATGGATTTGATATACTGTGTACATATTTTCTTGTCACGATAGCGATCGACAAGCTTTTTTATATTAGTTAAAATCAAACCTGCTCTAGTGTTTACTGAGCCTAAACAAAGTGCAATCACCTTACTTGTAATTTACAGAGTCAAGCTGAGCTGCCCTGTTTCACCATGTCACATCACATGGTCAGTTTAGAAGGCCCTGTTTCACCAAATCACATCACATGGTCAGTTTAGAATGCCCTGTTTCACCATATCACATCCCATGGTCAGTTTAGAAAACCCTGTTTCAACATATCACATCACATGGTCAGTTTAGAATGCCCCGTTTCACCATATCACATGGTCAGTTTAGAAGGCCCTGTTTCACCATGTCACATCACATGGTCAGTTTAGAAGGCCCTGTTTCACCATGTCACATCACATGGTCAGTTTAGAATGACCTGTTTCACCATATCACATCACATGGTCAGTTTAGAATGCCCTGTTTCACCATGTCACATCACATGGTCAGTTTAGAATGCCCTGTTTCACCATATCACATGGTCAGTTTAGAATGCCCTGTTTCACCATGTCACATCACATGGTCAGTTTAGAATGCCCTGTTTCACCATGTCACATCACATGGTCAGTTTAGAATTCCCTGTTTAACCATGTCACATCACATGGTCAGGTTAGAGTGCTCTGTTTCACCATATCACATCACAAGGTCAGTTTAGAATGCCCTGTTTCACCATATCACATGGTCAGTTTAGAATGCCCTGTTTCACCATATCACATCACATGGTCAGTTTAGAATGACCTGTTTCACCACATCACATGGTCAGTTTAGAATGCCCTGTTTCACCATATCACATGGTCAGTTTAGAATGCCCTGTTTCACCACATCACATGCTCAGTTTAGAAGGCCCTGTTTCACCATATCACATGGTCAGTTTAGAATGCCCTGTTTCACCATATCACATGGTCAGTTTAGAATGCCCTGTTTCACCATGTCACATCACATGGTCAGTTTAGAATGCCCTGTTTCACCACATCACATGCTCAGTTTAGAATGCCCTGTTTCACCATATCACATGGTCAGTTTAGAATGCCCTGTTTCACCATGTCACATCACATGGTCAGTTTAGAATGCCCTGTTTCACCATGTCACATCACATGGTCAGTTTAGAATGCCCTGTTTCACCATATCACATGGTCAGTTTAGAATGCCCTGTTTCACCACATCACATGCTCAGTTTAGAAGGCCCTGTTTCACCATATCACATGGTCAGTTTAGAATGCCCTGTTTCACCATATCACATGGTCAGTTTAGAATGCCCTGTTTCACCATGTCACATCACATGGTCAGTTTAGAATGCCCTGTTTCACCATATCACATCACATGGTCAGTTTAGAAGGCCCTGTTTCACCATATCACATCACATGGTCAGTTTAGAATGCCCTGTTTCACCATATCACATGGTCAGTTTAGAATGCCCTGTTTCACCATATCACATGGTCAGTTTAGAATGCCCTGTTTCACCATGTCACATCACATGGTCAGTTTAGAATGCCCTGTTTCACCATGTCACATCACATGGTCAGTTTAGAATGCCCTGTTTCACCATATCACATGGTCAGTTTAGAATGCCCTGTTTCACCATGTCACATCACATGGTCAGTTTAGAATGCCCTGTTTCACCATGTCACATCCCATGGTCAGTTTAGAATTCCCTGTTTAACCATATCACATCACATGGTCAGGTTAGAATGCCCTGTTTCACCATATCACATGGTCAGTTTAGAATGCCCTGTTTCACCATATCACATGGTCAGTTTAGAATGCCCTGTTTCACCATGTCACATCCCATGGTCAGTTTAGAATTCCCTGTTTAACCATATCACATCACATGGTCAGTTTAGAATGCCCTGTTTCACCATATCACATGGTCAGTTTAGAATGCCCTGTTTCACCATGTCACATCACATGGTCAGTTTAGAATGCCCTGTTTCACCATATCACATCACATGGTCAGTTTAGAAGGCCCTGTTTCACCATATCACATCACATGGTCAGTTTAGAATGACCTGTTTCACCACATCACATGGTCAGTTTAGAATGCCCTGTTTAACCATATCACATGGTCAGTTTAGAATGCCCTGTTTCACCATGTCACATCACATGGTCAGTTTAGAATGCCCTGTTTCACCATATCACATCACATGGTCAGTTTAGAATGACCTGTTTCACCACATCACATGGTCAGTTTAGAATGCCCTGTTTCACCATATCACATGGTCCTTGTTTCACCATATCACATCCCATGGTCAGTTTAGAAGGCCCTGTTTCACCATATCACATGAGGAGTTTAGAATGCCCTGTTTCACAATATCACATCACATGGTCAGTTTAGAATGCCCTGTTTCACCATATCACATGGTCAGTTTAAAATTCCTTGTTTCACCATATCACATCACATGGTCAGTTTAGAATGACCTGTTTCACCATGTCACATCACATGGTCAGTTTAGAATTCCCTGTTTCACCATATCACATCAGATGGTCAGTTTAGAATGCCCTGTTTCACCATATCACATCCCATGGTCAGTTTTGAAGGCCCTGTTTCACCATGTCACATCACATGGTCAGTTTAGAAGGCCCTGTTTCACCATATCACATCACATGGTCAGTTTAGAAGGCCCTGTTTCACCATATCACATCCCATGGTAAGTTTTGAAGGCCCTGTTTCACCATATCACATCCCATGGTCAGTTTAGAATGCCCTGTTTCACCATATCACATGGTCAGTTTAGAATGCCCTGTTTCACCATATCACATGGTCAGTTTAGAATGCCCTGTTTCACCATGTCACATCACATGGTCAGGTTAGAATGCCCTGTTTCACCATATCACATCACATGGTCAGTTTAGAATGCCCTGTTTCACCATATCACATGGTCAGTTTAGAATGCCCTGTTTCACCATGTCACATCACATGGTCAGGTTAGAATGCCCTGTTTCACCATATCACATCACATGGTCAGTTTAGAATGACCTGTTTCACCACATCACATGGTCAGTTTAGAATGCCCTGTTTCACCATATCACATGGTCAGTTTAGAATGCCCTGTTTCACCATGTCACATCACATGGTCAGTTTAGAATGCCCTGTTTCACCATATCACATCACATGGTCAGTTTAGAATGCCCTGTTTCACCATATCACATGGTCAGTTTAGAATGCCCTGTTTCACCATATCACATCACATGGTCAGTTTAGAATGACCTGTTTCACCACATCACATGGTCAGTTTAGAATGCCCTGTTTCACCATATCACATGGTCAGTTTAGAATGCCCTGTTTCACCATATCACATCCCATGGTCAGTTTTGAAGGCCCTGTTTCACCATATCACATGGTCAGTTTAGAATGCCCTGTTTCACCATATCACATCCCATGGTCAGTTTAGAAGGCCCTGTTTCACCATATCACATGGTAATTTTAGAATGCCCTGTTTCACCATATCACATCCCATGGTCAGTTTTGAAGGCCCTGTTTCACCATATCACATAAGATGGTCAGCTTAGAAGGCCCTGTTTCACCATGTCACATCACATGGTCAGTTTAGAAGGCCCTGTTTCACCATATCACATGGTAATTTTAGAATGCCCTGTTTCACCATATCACATCCCATGGTCAGTTTTGAAGGCCCTGTTTCACCATATCACATAAGATGGTCAGTTTAGAATGCCCTGTTTCACCATGTCACATCACATGGTCAGTTTAGAATGACCTGTTTCACCATGTCACATCACATGGTCAGTTTAGAATGCCCTGTTTCACCATATCAAATCAGATGGTCAGTTTAGAATGCCCTGTTTCACCATATCACATCCCATGGTCAGTTTTGAAGGCCCTGTTTCACCATGTCACATCACATGGTCAGTTTAGAAGGCCCTGTTTCACCATATCACATCCCATGGTCAGTTTTGAAGGCCCTGTTTCACCATATCACATTCCATGGTCAGTTTTGAAGGCCCTGTTTCACCATATCACATGGTCAGTTTAGAATGCCCTGTTTCACCATGTCACATCCCATGGTCAGTTTAGACGGCCCTGTTTCACCATATCACATGAGGAGTTTAGAATGCCCTGTTTCACCATATCACATGGTCAGTTTAGAATTCCCTGTTTCACCATATCACATCACATGGTCAGTTTAGAATGACCTGTTTCACTATATCACATCACATGTTTAGTTTAGAAGGCCCTGTTTCACCATGTCACATCACATGGTCAGTTTAGAAGGCCCTGTTTCACCATGTCACATCACATGGTCAGTTTAGAATTACCTGTTTCACCATGTCACATCACATGGCCAGTTTAGAAGGCCCTGTTTCACCATGTCATATCACATGGTCAGTTTAGATTGCCCTGTTTCACCATATCACATCCCATGGTCAGTTTTGAAGGCCCTGTTTCACCATATCACATGGTCAGTTTAGAATGCCCTGTTTCACCATGTCACATCCCATGGTCAGTTTAGAAGTCCCTGTTTCACCATATCACATGGTAATTTTAGAATGCCCTGTTTCACCATATCACATCCCTTGGTCAGTTTAGAAGTCCCTGTTTCACCATATCACATCACATGGTCAATTTAGAATGCCCTGTTTCACCATATCACATCACATGGTCAGTTTAGAATGACCTGTTTCACCATGTCACATCACATGGCCAGTTTAGAAGGCCCTGTTTCACCATGTCACATCACATGGTCAGTTTAGAATGCCCTGTTTCACCATATCACATCCCATGGTCAGTTTTGAAGGCCCTGTTTCACCATGTCACATCACATGGTCAGTTTAGAAGGCCCTGTTTCACCATATCACATCCCATGGTCATTTTTGAAGGCCCTGTTTCACCATATCACATGGTTAGTTTAGAATGCCCTGTTTCACCATATCACATCCCATGGTCAGTTTAGAAGGCCCTGTTTCACCATTTCACATCACATGGTCAGTTTAGAATGACCTGTTTCACCATGTCACATCACATGGCCAGTTTAGAAGGCCCTGTTTCACCATGTCACATCCCATGGTCAGTTTAGAATGCCCTGTTTCACCATATCACATCCCATGGTCAGTTTAGAAGGCCCTGTTTTACCATTTCACATGAGGAGTTTAGAATGCCCTGTTTCACCATGTCACATCACATGGTCAGTTTAGAATGCCCTGTTTCACCATATCACATCCCATGGTCAGTTTTGAAGGCCCTGTTTCACCATATCACATGGTCAGTTTAGAATGCCCTGTTTCACCATGTCACATCACATGGTCAGTTTAGAATGCCCTGTTTCACCATATCACATCCCATGGTCAGTTTTGAAGGCCCTGTTTCACCATATCACATGGTCAGTTTAGAATGCCCTGTTTCACCATATCACATCCCATGGTCAGTTTTGAAGGCCCTGTTTCACCATATCACATGGTCAGTTTAGAATGCCTTGTTTCACCATGTCACATAACATGGTCAGTTTAGAATGACCTGTTTCACCATGTCACATCACATGGCCAGTTTAGAAGGCCCTGTTTCACCATATCACATCACATGGTCAGCTTAGAATGCCCTGTTTCACCATATCACATCACATGGTCAGTTTAGAAGTCCCTGTTTCACCATATCACATAACATGGTCAGTTTAGAATTCCCTGTTTCACCATATCACATCACGTGGTCAGTTTAGAATGACCTGTTTCACCATGTGACATCACATGGTCAGTTTAGAATGCCCTGTTTCACCATATCACATCAGATGGTCAGCTTAGAAGGCCCTGTTTCACCATGTCACATCACATGGTCAGTTTAGAATTCCCTGTTTCACCATATCACATCCCATGGTCAGTTTAGAAGGCCCTGTTTCACCATATCACATGGTCAGTTTAGAATGCCCTGTTTCACCATATCACATCCCATGGTCAGTTTAGAAGGCCCTGTTTCACCATTTCACATGAGGAGTTTAGAATGCCCTGTTTCACCATGTCACATCACATGGTCAGTTTAGAATTCCTTGTTTCACCATATCACATCACATGGTCAGTTTAGAATGACCTGTTTCACCATATCACATCACAGGGTCAGTTTAGAATGCCCTGTTTCACCATATCACATCAGATAGTTAGTTTAGAATTCCTGTTTCACTATATCACATCACATGGTCAGTTTAGAATGACCTGTTTCACCATGTCACATCACATTGCCAGTTTAGAAGGCCCTGTTTCACCATGTCACATCACATGGTCAGTTTAGAATGACCTGTTTCACCATGTCACATCCATGGTCAGTTTAGAAGGTCCTGTTTCACCATTTCACATGAACAGTTTAGAATGCCCTGTTTCACCATGTCATATCACATGGTCAGTTTAAAATTCCTTGTTTCACCATATCACATCACATGGTCAGTTTAGAATGACCTGTTTCACCATGTCACATCACATGGTCAGTTTAGAATGCCCTGTTTCACCATATCACATCAGATGGTCAGTTTAGAATTCCCTGTTTCACCATATCACATCACATGGTCAGTTTAGAATGACCTGTTTCACCATGTCACATCACATTGCCAGTTTAGAAGGCCCTGTTTCACCATGTCACATCACATGGTCAGTTTAGAATGACCTGTTTCACCATGTCACATCCCATGGTCAGTTTAGAAGGCCCTGTTTCACCATTTCACATGAACAGTTTAGAATGCCCTGTTTCACCATGTCATATCACATGGTCAGTTTAAAATTCCTTGTTTCACCATATCACATCACATGGTCAGTTTAGAATGCCCTGTTTCACCATGTCACATCACATGGTCAGTTTAGAATTCCCTGTTTCACCATATCACATCAGATGGTCAGTTTAGAATGCCCTGTTTCACCATATCACATCCCATGGTCAGTTCTGAAGGCCCTGTTTCACCATGTCACATCACATGGTCAGTTTAGAAGGCCCTGTTTCACCATATCACATCACATGGTCAGTTTAGAAGGCCCTGTTTCACCATATCACATCCCATGGTCAGTTTTAGAAGGCCCTGTTTCACCATATCACATCCCATGGTCAGTTTTGAAGGCCCTGTTTCACCATATCACTTGGTCAGTTTAGAATGCCCTGTTTCACCATATCACATGGTCAGTTTAGAATGCCCTGTTTCACCATGTCACATCACATGGTCAGTTTAGAATGCCCTGTTTCACCATGTCACATCACATGGTCAGTTTAGAATGCCCTGTTTCACCATATCACATCACATGGTCAGTTTAGAATGCCCTGTTTCACCAATGTCACATGGTCAGTTTAGAATGCCCTGTTTCACCATGTCACATCACATGGTCAGTTTAGAATGCCATGTTTCACCATATCACATCACATGGTCAGTTTAGAATGCCCTGTTTCACAATGTCACATGGTCAGTTTAGAATGCCCTGTTTCACCATATCACATGGTCAGTTTAGAATGCCCTGTTTCACCATATCACATCACATGGTCAGTTTAGAATGACCTGTTTCACCACATCACATGGTCAGTTTAGAATGCCCTGTTTCACCATATCACATGGTCAGTTTAGAATGCCCTGTTTCACCATGTCACATCACATGGTCAGTTTAGAATGCCCTGTTTCACCATGTCACATCACATGGTCAGTTTAGAATGACCTGTTTCACCATGTCACATCAGATGGTCAGTTTAGAATGCCCTGTTTCACCATATCACATCCCATGGTCAGTTTTGAAGGCCCTGTTTCACCATGTCACATCACATGGTCAGTTTAGAAGGCCCTGTTTCACCATATCACATCCCATGGTCAGTTTTGAAGGCCCTGTTTCACCATATCACATTCCATGGTCAGTTTTGAAGGCCCTGTTTCACCATATCACATGGTCAGTTTAGAATGCCCTGTTTCACCATGTCACATCCATGGTCAGTTTAGAATGCCCTGTTTCACCATATCACATGAGGAGTTTAGAATGCCCTGTTTCACCATATCATCCATGGTCAGTTTAGAATTCCCTGTTTCACCATATCACATCACATGGTCAGTTTAGAATGACCTGTTTCACCATATCACATCACATGGTCAGTTTAGAATTCCCTGTTTCACCATGTCACATCACATGGTCAGTTTAGAAGGCCCTGTTTCACCATGTCACATCACATGGTCAGTTTAGAATGCCCTGTTTCACCATCTCACATCACATGGCCAGTTTAGAAGGCCCTGTTTCACCATGTCACATCACATGGTCAGTTTAGAATGCCCTGTTTCACCATATCACATCCCATGGTCAGTTTAGAAGGCCCTGTTTTCACCATTTCACATGAGGAGTTTAGAATGCCCTGTTTCACCATGTCACATCACATGGTCAGTTTAGAATGCCCTGTTTCACCATATCACATCCCATGGTCAGTTTTGAAGGCCCTGTTTCACCATGTCACATATCACATGGTCAGTTTAGAATGCCCTGTTTCACCATGTCACATCACATGGTCAGTTTAGAATGCCCTGTTTCACCATATCACATCCCATGGTCAGTTTTGAAGGCCCTGTTTCACCATATCACATGGTCAGTTTAGAATGCCCTGTTTCACCATATCACATCCCATGGTCAGTTTTGAAGGCCCTGTTTCACCATATCACATGGTCAGTTTAGAATGCCCTGTTTCACCATGTCACATAACATGGTCAGTTTAGAATGACCTGTTTCACCATGTCACATCACATGGCCAGTTTAGAAGGCCCTGTTTCACCATATCACATCACATGGTCAGCTTAGAATGCCCTGTTTCACCATATCACATCACATGGTCAGTTTAGAAGTCCCTGTTTCACCATATCACATCACATGGTCAGTTTAGAATTCCCTGTTTCACCATATCACATCACGTGGTCAGTTTAGAATGACCTGTTTCACCATGTGACATCACATGGTCAGTTTAGAATGCCCTGTTTCACCATATCACATCAGATGGTCAGCTTAGAAGGCCCTGTTTCACCATGTCACATCACATGGTCAGTTTAGAATTCCCTGTTTCACCATATCACATCCCATGGTCAGTTTAGAAGGCCCTGTTTCACCATATCACATGGTCAGTTTAGAATGCCCTGTTTCACCATATCACATCCCATGGTCAGTTTAGAATGCCCTGTTTCACCATATCACATGAGGAGTTTAGAATGCCCTGTTTCACCATGTCACATCACATGGTCAGTTTAGAATTCCTTGTTTCACCATAACACATCACATGGTCAGTTTAGAATGACCTGTTTCACCATGTCACATCCCATGGTCAGTTTAGAAGGCCCTGTTTCACCATTTCACATGAGGAGTTTAGAATGCCCTGTTTCACCATGTCACATCACATGGTCAGTTTAGAATTCCTTGTTTCACCATATCACATCACATGGTCAGTTTAGAATGACCTGTTTCACCATGTCACATCACAGGGTCAGTTTAGAATGCCCTGTTTCACCATATCACATCAGATAGTTAGTTTAGAATTCCCTGTTTCACTATATCACATCACATGGTCAGTTTAGAATGACCTGTTTCACCATGTCACATCACATTGCCAGTTTAGAAGGCCCTGTTTCACCATGTCACATCACATGGTCAGTTTAGAATGACCTGTTTCACCATGTCACATCCCATGGTCAGTTTAGAAGGCCCTGTTTCACCATTTCACATGAACAGTTTAGAATGCCCTGTTTCACCATGTCATATCACATGGTCAGTTTAAAATTCCTTGTTTCACCATATCACATCACATGGTCAGTTTAGAATGACCTGTTTCACCATGTCACATCACATGGTCAGTTTAGAATTCCCTGTTTCACCATATCACATCAGATGGTCAGTTTAGAATGCCCTGTTTCACCATATCACATCCCATGGTCAGTTCTGAAGGCCCTGTTTCACCATGTCACATCACATGGTCAGTTTAGAAGGCCCTGTTTCACCATATCACATCACATGGTCAGTTTAGAAGGCCCTGTTTCACCATATCACATCCCATGGTAAGTTTTGAAGGCCCTGTTTCACCATATCACATCCCATGGTCAGTTTTGAAGGCCCTGTTTCACCATATCACATGGTCAGTTTAGAATGCCCTGTTTCACCATATCACATGGTCAGTTTAGAATGCCCTGTTTCACCATGTCACATCACATGGTCAGGTTAGAATGCCCTGTTTCACCATGTCACATCACATGGTCAGTTTAGAATGCCCTGTTTCACCATATCACATGGTCAGTTTAGAATGCCCTGTTTCACCATGTCACATCACATGGTCAGTTTAGAATGCCCTGTTTCACCATGTCACATCACATGGTCAGGTTAGAATGCCCTGTTTCACCATATCACATCACATGGTCAGTTTAGAATGCCCTGTTTCACAATGTCACATGGTCAGTTTAGAATGCCCTGTTTCACCATGTCACATCACATGGTCAGGTTAGAATGCCATGTTTCACCATATCACATCACATGGTCAGTTTAGAATGCCCTGTTTCACAATGTCACATGGTCAGTTTAGAATGCCCTGTTTCACCATATCACATGGTCAGTTTAGAATGCCCTGTTTCACCATATCACATCACATGGTCAGTTTAGAATGACCTGTTTCACCACATCACATGGTCAGTTTAGAATGCCCTGTTTCACCATATCACATGGTCAGTTTAGAATGCCCTGTTTCACCATGTCACATCACATGGTCAGTTTAGAATGCCCTGTTTCACCACATCACATGGTCAGTTTAGAATGCCCTGTTTCACCATATCACATGGTCAGTTTAGAATGCCCTGTTTCACCATATCACATCACATGGTCAGTTTAGAATGACCTGTTTCACCACATCACATGGTCAGTTTAGAATGCCCTGTTTCACCATATCACATGGTCAGTTTAGAATGCCCTGTTTCACCATATCACATCCCATGGTCAGTTTAGAAGGCCCTGTTTCACCATATCACATGGTAATTTTAGAATGCCCTGTTTCACCATATCACATCCCATGGTCAGTTTTGAAGGCCCTGTTTCACCATATCACATGGTCAGTTTAGAATGCCCTGTTTCACCATATCACATCCCATGGTCAGTTTAGAAGGCCCTGTTTCACCATATCACATGGTAATTTTAGAATGCCCTGTTTCACCATATCACTTGAGGAGTTTAGAATGCCCTGTTTCACCATGTCACATCACATGGTCAGTTTAGAATTCCCTGTTTCACCATATCACATCACATGGTCAGTTTAGAATGACCTGTTTCACCATGTCACATCACATGGTCAGTTTAGAATGCCCTGTTTCACCATATCACATAAGATGGTCAGCTTAGAAGGCCCTGTTTAACCATGTCACATCACATGGTCAGTTTAGAATTCCCTGTTTCACCATATCACATCCCATGGTCAGTTTAGAAGGCCCTGTTTCACCATATCACATGAGGAGTTTAGAATGCCCTGTTTCACCATGTCACATCACATGGTCAGTTTAGAATTCCCTGTTTCACAATATCACATCACATGGTCAGTTTAGAATGACCTGTTTCACCATGTCACATCCCATGGTCAGTTTAGAATGCCCTGTTTCACTTTATCACATCCCATGGTCAGTTTAGAATGCCCTGTTTCACCATATCACATGAGGAGTTTAGAATGCCCTGTTTCACCATGTCACATCACATGGTCAGTTTAAAATTCCTTGTTTCACCATATCACATAACATGGTCAGTTTAGAATGACCTGTTTCACCATGTCACATCACATGGTCAGTTTAGAA
Organism: Brachymystax lenok tsinlingensis; assembly: GCA_030435695.1. Lineage (NCBI taxonomy): Eukaryota > Metazoa > Chordata > Actinopteri > Salmoniformes > Salmonidae > Brachymystax > Brachymystax lenok. Next base: position 6,870,816 of record CM059789.1, read on the forward strand.
TACCCTGTTTCACCATATCACATCAGATGGTCAGTTTAGAATGCCCTGTTTCACCATATCACATCCCATGGTCAGTTTTGAAGGCCCTGTTTCACCATATCACATCACATGGTCAGTTTAGAATGACCTGTTTCACTATATCACATCACATGTTTAGTTTAGAAGGCCCTGTTTCACCATGTCACATCACATGGTCAGTTTAGAAGGCCCTGTTTCACCATGTCACATCACATGGTCAGTTTAGAATTACCTGTTTCACCATGTCACATCACATGGCCAGTTTAGAAGGCCCTGTTTCACCATGTCATATCACATGGTCAGTTTAGATTGCCCTGTTTCACCATATCACATCCCATGGTCAGTTTTGAAGGCCCTGTTTCACCATATCACATGGTCAGTTTAGAATGCCCTGTTTCACCATGTCACATCCCATGGTCAGTTTAGAAGTCCCTGTTTCACCATATCACATCACATGGTCAGTTTAGAAGTCCCTGTTTCACCATATCACATCACATGGTCAGTTTAGAATGCCCTGTTTCACCATGTCACATCACATGGCCAGTTTAGAAGGCCCTGTTTCACCATGTCACATCACATGGTCAGTTTAGAATGCCCTGTTTCACCATATCACATCCCATGGTCAGTTTTGAAGGCCCTGTTTCACCATGTCACATCACATGGTCAGTTTAGAAGGCCCTGTTTCACCATGCCACATCACATGGCCAGTTTAGAAGGCCCTGTTTCACCATGTCACATCACATGGTCAGTTTAGAATGCCCTGTTTCACCATATCACATCCCATGGTCAGTTTTGAAGGCCCTGTTTCACCATATCACATGGTCAGTTTAGAATGCCCTGTTTCACCATGTCATATCACATGGCCAGTTTAGAAGGCCCTGTTTCACCATGTCATATCACATGGTCAGTTTAGATTGCCCTGTTTCACCATATCACATCCCATGGTCAGTTTAGAAGGCCCTGTTTCACCATATCACATGGTCAGTTTAGAATGCCCTGTTTCACCATGTCACATCCCATGGTCAGTTTAGAAGTCCCTGTTTCACCATATCACATCACATGGTCAGTTTAGAAGTCCCTGTTTCACCATATCACATCACATGGTCAGTTTAGAATGCCCTGTTTCACCATGTCACATCACATGGCCAGTTTAGAAGGCCCTGTTTCACCATGTCACATCACATGGTCAGTTTAGAATGCCCTGTTTCACCATATCACATCCCATGGTCAGTTTTGAAGGCCCTGTTTCACCATGTCACATCACATGGTCAGTTTAGAAGGCCCTGTTTCACCATGCCACATCACATGGCCAGTTTAGAAGGCCCTGTTTCACCATGTCACATCACATGGTCAGTTTAGAATGCCCTGTTTCACCATATCACATCCCATGGTCAGTTTTGAAGGCCCTGTTTCACCATATCACATGGTCAGTTTAGAATGCCCTGTTTCACCATATCACATCCCATGGTCAGTTTAGAAGGCCCTGTTTCACCATTTCACATCACATGGTCAGTTTAGAATGACCTGTTTCACCATTTCACATCACATGGCCAGTTTAGAAGGCCCTGTTTCACCATGTCACATCCCATGGTCAGTTTAGAATGCCCTGTTTCACCATATCACATCCCATGGTCAGTTTAGAAGGCCCTGTTTCACCATTTCACATGGTCAGTTTAGAATGCCCTGTTTCACCATATCACATGGTCAGTTTAGAATGCCCTGTTTCACCATATCACATCACATGGTCAGTTTAGAATGACCTGTTTCACCACATCACATGGTCAGTTTAGAATGCCCTGTTTCACCATATCACATGGTCAGTTTAGAATGCCCTGTTTCACCATATCACATCCCATGGTCAGTTTTGAAGGCCCTGTTTCACCATATCACATGGTCAGTTTAGAATGCCCTGTTTCACCATATCACATCCCATGGTCAGTTTAGAAGGCCCTGTTTCACCATATCACATGGTAATTTTAGAATGCCCTGTTTCACCATATCACTTGAGGAGTTTAGAATGCCCTGTTTCACCATGTCACATCACATGGTCAGTTTAGAATTCCCTGTTTCACCATATCACATCACATGGTCAGTTTAGAATGACCTGTTTCACCATGTCACATCACATGGTCAGTTTAGAATGCCCTGTTTCACCATATCACATAAGATGGTCAGCTTAGAAGGCCCTGTTTAACCATGTCACATCACATGGTCAGTTTAGAATTCCTGTTTCACCATATCACATCCCATGGTCAGTTTAGAAGGCCCTGTTTCACCATATCACATGAGGAGTTTAGAATGCCCTGTTTCACCATGTCACATCACATGGTCAGTTTAGAATTCCCTGTTTCACAATATCACATCACATGGTCAGTTTAGAATGACCTGTTTCACCATGTCACATCCCATGGTCAGTTTAGAATGCCCTGTTTCACTTTATCACATCCCATGGTCAGTTTAGAATGCCCTGTTTCACCATATCACATGAGGAGTTTAGAATGCCCTGTTTCACCATGTCACATCACATGGTCAGTTTAAAATTCCTTGTTTCACCATATCACATAACATGGTCAGTTTAGAATGACCTGTTTCACCATGTCACATCACATGGTCAGTTTAGAATACCCTGTTTCACCATATCACATCAGATGGTCAGTTTAGAATGCCCTGTTTCACCATATCACATCCCATGGTCAGTTTTGAAGGCCCTGTTTCACCATATCACATCACATGGTCAGTTTAGAATGACCTGTTTCACTATATCACATCACATGTTTAGTTTAGAAGGCCCCTGTTTCACCATGTCACATCACATGGTCAGTTTAGAAGGCCCTGTTTCACCATGTCACATCACATGGTCAGTTTAGAATTACCTGTTTCACCATGTCACATCACATGGCCAGTTTAGAAGGCCCTGTTTCACCATGTCATATCACATGGTCAGTTTAGATTGCCCTGTTTCACCATATCACATCCCATGGTCAGTTTTGAAGGCCCTGTTTCACCATATCACATGGTCAGTTTAGAATGCCCTGTTTCACCATGTCACATCCCATGGTCAGTTTAGAAGTCCCTGTTTCACCATATCACATCACATGGTCAGTTTAGAAGTCCCTGTTTCACCATATCACATCACATGGTCAGTTTAGAATGCCCTGTTTCACCATGTCACATCACATGGCCAGTTTAGAAGGCCCTGTTTCACCATGTCACATCACATGGTCAGTTTAGAATGCCCTGTTTCACCATATCACATCCCATGGTCAGTTTTGAAGGCCCTGTTTCACCATGTCACATCACATGGTCAGTTTAGAAGGCCCTGTTTCACCATGCCACATCACATGGCCAGTTTAGAAGGCCCTGTTTCACCATGTCACATCACATGGTCAGTTTAGAATGCCCTGTTTCACCATATCACATCCCATGGTCAGTTTTGAAGGCCCTGTTTCACCATATCACATGGTCAGTTTAGAATGCCCTGTTTCACCATATCACATCCCATGGTCAGTTTAGAAGGCCCTGTTTCACCATTTCACATCACATGGTCAGTTTAGAATGACCTGTTTCACCATTTCACATCACATGGCCAGTTTAGAAGGCCCTGTTTCACCATGTCACATCCCATGGTCAGTTTAGAATGCCCTGTTTCACCATATCACATCCCATGGTCAGTTTAGAAGGCCCTGTTTCACCATTTCACATGAGGAGTTTAGAATGCCCTGTTTCACCATGTCACATCACATGGTCAGTTTAGAATGCCCTGTTTCACCATATCACATCCCATGGTCAGTTTTGAAGGCCCTGTTTCACCATATCACATGGTCAGTTTAGAATGCCCTGTTTCACCATATCACATCACATGGTCAGTTTACAATGACCTGTTTCACTATATCACATCACATGTTTAGTTTAGAAGGCCCTGTTTCACCATGTCACATAACATGGTCAGTTTAGAATGACCTGTTTCACCATGTCACATCACATGGCCAGTTTAGAAGGCCCTGTTTCACCATATCACATCACATGGTCAGCTTAGAATGCCCTGTTTCACCATATCACATCACATGGTCAGTTTAGAAGTCCCTGTTTCACCATATCACATCACATGGTCAGTTTAGAATTCCCTGTTTCACCATATCACATCACGTGGTCAGTTTAGAAGGCCCTGTTTCACCATGTCACATCACATGGTCAGTTTAGAATGCCCTGTTTCACCATATCACATCCCATGGTCAGTTTAGAAGGCCGTGTTTCACCTTATCACATGGTCAGTTTAGAATGCCCTGTTTCACCAAATCACATCCCATGGTCAGTTTAGAATGCCCTGTTTCACCATATCACATGAGGAGTTTAGAATGCCCTGTTTCACCATGTCACATCACATGGTCAGTTTAGAATTCCTTGTTTCACCATAACACATCACATGGTCAGTTTAGAATGACCTGTTTCACCATGTCACATCCCATGGTCAGTTTAGAAGGCCCTGTTTCACCATTTCAAATGAGGAGTTTAGAATGCCCTGTTTCACCATGTCACATCACATGGTCAGTTTAGAATTCCTTGTTTCACCATATCACATCACATGGTCAGTTTAGAATGACCTGTTTCACCATGTCACATCACAGGGTCAGTTTAGAATGCCCTGTTTCACCATATCACATCAGATAGTTAGTTTAGAATTCCTTGTTTCACTATATCACATCACATGGTCAGTTTAGAATGACCTGTTACACCATATCACATGGTCAGTTTAGATTTCCCTGTTTCACCATATCACATCACATGGTCAGTTTACAATGACCTGTTTCACTATATCACATCACATGTTTTGTTTAGAAGGCCCTGTTTCACCATGTCACATAACATGGTCAGCTTAGAATGCCCTGTTTCACCATATCACATCACATGGTCAGTTTAGAAGTCCCTGTTTCACCATATCACATCACATGGTCAGTTTAGAATGCCCCGTTTCACCATATCACATGGTCAGTTTAGAATGCCCTGTTTCACCATGTCACATCACATGGTCAGTTTAGAATTCCCTGTTTCACCGTATCACATCACTAGGTCAGTTTAGAATGCCCTGTTTCACCATGTCACATCACATGGTCAGTTTAGAATGACCTGTTTCACTATATCACATCACATGGTCAGTTTAGAATGCCCTGTTTCACCATATCACATCAGATGGTCAGTTTAGAATGACCTGTTTCACTATATCACATCACATGGTCAGTTTAGAATGCCCTGTTTCACCATATCACATCAGATGGTCAGTTTAGAATGCCCTTTTCACTTTCATTTGATTTGCCCTCTCAACAGAGTGCTTGCCCGTACTCAGTTGATTGCTTCAGCCGATGACTGATCCAGCGGTGCTTAGTATCATGGTACCTCTAACCTCCTCCACGCTCTTGTTTTCCCTCTCAAGATGATTAAAACACTAAGCAAAGAGCGAACGTCACGACGTCTGCTAAAATCATTGACTGATCCATTGTATGCCTTCCGTCACACTCCCTACCAGTTCCATGCAGTACACCTCGCTCTGCACTACTTCTGACCAGAGCCCTATGGGCCATGGTGAAAAGTAGTGCACTATATATGGAATAGGGTTCCATTTGGGACCTAGATCTCTCTCTCTCTCTCTCTCTCTCTCTCTCTCTCTCTCTCTCTCTCTCTCTCTCTCTCTCTCTCTCTCTCTCTCTCTCTCTCTCTCTCTCTCTCTCTCTCTCTCTCTCTCTCTCTCTCATCCACTGGAATAATACCCTAGTCAACTGTTCTGCGTTCAGTATCCCGAGCCACGGCCTGGCTATTGATTAATGTCCTTCTGGAGTCACACTGCTCCAAGGCTGTCATGTCCTCCCATCTGTCCCAGCTAACCCAGAGCCCAGGAAAAGGCTCTGGTAATTTAGTCACCTGTCATTACTTATAGGCATGTGACATAGCAAACTCTGAGTATCTAGGCTCTTATCTGTACTGGCCATCAGTGCTAGCCATCAAGAGCTTTCAGTGAGACTCCCAAATGGCTTCCCATTCCCTGTATAGTGTGGGTCCGCATAGGGCTCTCATCAAAAGTTGTGCTCTATTGGAATAGGATACCATCTTATTTACAGCTTCAGGGCCTCCATCCAGCTAGCTAGCTGCCCACTATATACAGCTTCAGGGCCTCCATCCAGCTAGCTAGCTGCCCACTATATACAGCTTCAGGGCCTCAATCCAGCTAGTTAGCTTCCCACTAAATGCAGCTTCAGGGCCTCCATCCAGCTAGCTAGCTGCCCACTATATACAGCTTCAGGGCCTTCATCCAGCTAGTTAGCTTCCCACTAAATGCAGCTTCAGGGCCTCCATCCAGCTAGCTAGCTTCCCACTAAATGCAGCTTCATGGCCTCCATCCAGCTAGTTAGCTGCCCACTATATACAGCTTCAGGGCCTCCATCCAGTTAGCTAGCTACCCACTATATACAGTTTCAGGGCCTCCATCCAGCTAGTTAGCTGCCCACTATATACAGCTTCAGGGCCTCCATCCAGCTAGCTAGCTGCCCACTATATACAGCTTCAGGGCCTCCATCCAGCTAGCTAGCTGCCCACTATATACAGCTTCAGGGCCTCCATCCAGCTAGCTAGCTACCCACTATATACAGCTTCAGGGCCTCCATCCAGCTAGCTAGCTACCCACTATATACAGCTTCAGGGCCTCCATCCAGCTAGCTAGCTACCCACTATATACAGCTTCAGGGCCTCCATCCAGCTAGCTAGCTACCCACTATATACAGCTTCAGGGCCTCCATCCAGCTAGCTAGCTACCCACTATATACAGCTTCAGGGCCTCCATCCAGCTAGCTAGCTTCTCACTGAATTCAACTACATTTCATCAAAATAAGTAGACATTGAGAGGACCCCCCCCCGCATGGAACCTGTCAGGGATGTCCTATCATGCCATTCCATTTCTCCTAAAAGCCTTCCCCTGAATGCAAGCCAGCTCAGGAAAGTTTCTCCTTATAAGTGCACGCTGGTAAAGCAGTGAATGTGATGCATGGTGGGAGAATGTATCGGTGGGGTTTGTAAGACGGAACAACCGTTTGTCATGTTGCACAGTCCAATTAAAATTTGACTGAAATATTATCTTTACTGCAGATTGCTATCAACAAGGCTATATTGTTTCTCCAAAGATGTGTGTTTATTATGCACAAGTGAAGGATGAAGACTGTTTTCATATACAGTATGTATACAGTACACATACAGTATGTTTACAGTATGTATACAGTATATATATACAGTATGTATACAGTATGTATCAAAATTAAGCAAAACAACTACTCTACTTCAACATACTGTGGGCTTACCATTGTTTCTTCACTGTCTCTAATACATCTCTAGTGTCATTCCTGATGCTTTGATAATACCAATGTCCCTCTGCCTCTATCAGCTGTGGTGTCTGCACATAATGAAAATCCAGCTTAGGCAATAATGCTATAACCTCTCTCTCTCTCTCCAGCTTGTAGGTGTAAAATGAGTTGAGCATGTGTGGAATATATATTAGCTCAATAAAACCTAAAACCGCTTGGCCAACACTCTATAGGTACCAGGCTTAAAACTAGATAAATATTTAATGCCTGGAAGCCATTGTATTTCTGCTGATGGCAGCTCGATTGTGAAGTGGTCCATTATAATGTTTGTTTTTTATTCATATTTTTTTTACTCATATTAAAAGTGTTAAGGCACACTTACATTCTCTCTCTCCCTCTCTCTCTCTCTCTCTCTCTTTCTCTCTCTCTCTCCTTCTCTCTGTTTCTCTCTTTCTCTCCTTCTCTCTCTCTCTGTTTCTCTCTTTCTCTCATTCTCTCTCTCTCTGTTTCTCTCTCTTCTTCTCTCTCTCTCTCTGTTTCTCTCTCTCCTCTCTCTCTCTCTCTCTCTGTTTCTCTCTCTGTTTCTCTTTCTCTCTGTTTCTCTCTCTCTCCTTCTCTCTCTCTCTCT
>CM059789.1:6881304-6983804 GCA_030435695.1 Brachymystax lenok tsinlingensis
TTACTACAACTACCATCATCAGTACTACAACTACCATCATCATTACTATTACTACCATCATCAGTACTACTACTACCATCATCATTACTACAACTACCATCATCAGTACTACAACTACCATCATCATTACTACCATCATCATTACTACAACTACCATCATCATTACTACTACTACCATCATCAGTACTACTACTACCATCATCATTACTACTACTACCATCATCATTACTACAACTACCATCATCATTACTACTACTACCATCATCATTACTACTACTACCATCATCATTACTACAACTACCATCATCAGTACTACTACTACTACCATCATCATTACTACTACTACCATCATCAGTACTACTACTAACATAATCATTACTACAACTACCATCATCATTACAACTACCATCATCAGTACTACTACTACCATCATCAGTACTACTACTACCATCATCATTACTACTACTACCATCATCATTACTACTACTACCATCATCATTACTACAACTACCATCATCAGTACTACTACTACCATCATCATTACTACTACTACCATCATCAGTACTACTACTAACATAATCATTACTACAACTACCATCATCATTACAACTACCATCATCAGTACTACTACTACCATCATCAGTACTACTACTACCATCATCATTACTACTACTACCATCATCATTACTACTACTACCATCATCATTACTACAACTACCATCATCATTACTACAACTACCATCATCATTACTACAACTACCATCATCATTACTACTACTACCATCATCATTACTACTACTACCACCATCATCATTACTACAACTACCATCATCATTACTACTACTACCATCATCATTACTACAACTACCATCATCATTACTACTACTACCATCATCATTACTACCATCATCATTACTACTACTACCATCATCATTACTACTACTACCATCATCATTACTACAACTACCATCATCATTACTACTACTACCATCATCAGTACTACTACTACCATCATCATTACTACAACTACCATCATCATTACTACTACTACCATCATCATTACTACAACTACCATCATCATTACTACAACTACCATCATCATTACTACAACTACCATCATCATTACTACTACTACCATCATCATTACTACTACTACCACCATCATCATTACTACAACTACCATCATCAGTACTACTACTGCCATCATCAATACTACTCTACTACCATCATCATTACTACAACTACCATCATCATTACTACTACTACCATCATCATTACTACCATCATCATTACTACTACTACCACCATCATCATTACTACAACTACCATCATCATTACTACTACTGCCATCATCATTACTACTACTACCATCATCATTACTACTACTACCATCATCATTACTACAACTACCATCATCATTACTACTACCATCATCATTACTACTACTACCATCATCATTACTACAACTACCATCATCATTACTACTACTACTACTATCATCATCATTACTACTACAACTACCATCATCATTACTACCATCATCATTACTACAACTACCATCATCAATCATCATCATTACTACTACTACCATCATCATTACTACCATCATCATTACTACAGCTACCATCATCATTACTACTACTACCATCATCAGTACTACTACTACCATCATCATTACTACTACTACCATCATCATTACTACAACTACCATCATCATTACTACTACTACCATCATCATTACTACAACTACCATCATCAACTACAACTACCATCATCATTACTACCATCATCATTACTACAACTACCATCATCATTACTACTACTACCATCATCATACTACTACTACCATCATCATTACCATCACTACCATCATCATTACTACAACTACCATCATCATTACTACTACCATCATCATTACTACTACTACCATCATCATTACTACTACTACCATCATCATTACTACTACTACCATCATCATTACTACAACTACCATCATCATTACTACTACTACTACCATCATCATTACTACTACTACTACCATCATCATTACTACTACTACCATCATCATTACTACTACTACCATCATCATTACTACAACTACCATCATCAATTACTACAACTACCATCATCATTACTACTACTACCATCATCATACTACCATCATCACTACTACCATCATCAGTACTACTACTACCATCATCATTACTACAACTACCATCAGATCATCATTACTACAACTACCATCAGTCTACCATCATTACTACTACTACCATCATCATTACTACCTACTACCATCATCATACTACTACCATCATCATCAGTACTATCATCATACTACTAATACCATCATTATACACTACTACCATCATCATCAGTACCTACTACTACCATCATCATTACTACAACTACCATCATCATTACTACAACTACCATCATCATTACTACAACTACCATCATCAGTACTACTACTACCATCATCATCAGTACTACTACTACCATCATCAGTACTACTACTACCATCATCAGTACTACTACTACCATCATCAGTACTACTACTACCATCATCATTACTACTACTACCATCATCATTACTACTACTACCATCATCATTACTACAACTACCATCATCAGTACTACTACTACCATCATCATTACTACTACTACCATCATCATTACTACAACTACCATCATCAGTACTACTACTTCCATCATCATTACTATTACTACCATCATCATTACTACAACTACCACCATCAGTACTACTACTACCATCATCATTACTACAACTACCATCATCAGTACTACTACTACCATCATCATTACTACAACTACCATCATCAGTACTACTACTACCATCATCATTACTACAACTACCATCATCATTACTACAACTACCATCATCATTACTACAACTACCATCATCAGTACTACTACTACCATCATCATCAGTACTACTACTACCATCATCAGTACTACTACTACCATCATCAGTACTACTACTACCATCATCAGTACTACTACTACCATCATCATTACTACTACTACCATCATTACTACTACTACCATCATCATTACTACAACTACCATCATCAGTACTACTACTACCATCATCATTACTACTACTACCATCATCATTACTTCTACTACCATCATCATTACTACAACTACCATCATCAGTACTACTACTTCCATCATCAATACTACTACTACCATCATCAGTACTACTACTACCATCATCAGTACTACTACTACCATCATCTGTACTACTACTACCATCATCAGTACTACTACTACCATCATCAGTACTACAACTACCATCATCAGTACTACTACTACCATCATCATTACTACTACTACCATCATCATTACTACTACTACCACCATCATTACTACTACTACCATCATCAGTACTACTACTACCAACCCCACCATCATTAAACTGCTATCACTACCATCTCCCTCCTCTTTCTCTCTCTCTCTTTAGTTGAAATAATCTGTGTCTCAAATTGGATGTGGGATTGCAACTGTTAAGTAAAGCAGAGTGGAGTGTGATGGTGGATGGGTCTTCTCCATGGTACCTGTGTTTTAAAACTCTCAAAGGATGGATATATACACAGGGATATCACCACCATCGTCCATGGGTCATTGCTATACTGAACCACTGCAGGGCAGTGAAAAACTGCATAGCTGCTTGATTTACAGACAGAACTTCATTACACCCATGCTATGGCCCACTAGCAGTAATCAACTCACTGGCTTTGTGGTTAGAGTGTCTGCCCTGAGATTGGAAAGTTGGGCGTTTGATCCCTGGCCAAATCATACCAAAGACTGTCAAAATGGGACCCGATATGTCAATCCCTGGCACTCATCATAAAGGAGCTAGATTGGGGGCAAGGCCCTGCGATAGACTAGTGTCCTGTCCAGGGGGTGTACTTGTACATCAAGCTACCTCCCGATACAGGAACAGAAGATAGGCTTCAGCTAGCCTAGTGGTTAGAGTGTTGGGCCAGTAACTGAAAGGTTGCTGGATCAAATCCCAGAGCTGACAAGGTACAAATATGTCGTTCTGCCCCTGAGCAACCCACTGTTTCCCAGGTGCTGAAGATGTGGATGTTGGTTAAGGCAGCCCCCTGCACCTCTCTAATTCAGAGGGGTTGGGTTAAATGCGGAAGACACCTTTCAGTTGAAGGCATTCAGTTGTACAACTGACTAGGTATCCCCCTTTCCTATGAGTCATTCTGGCTTGCACAAGCCAAGGCTTTACCTACTTAGCAATTATCATAAGCTGTTAATGAAGGTGTGAGGAGAATACTGAATACTCATTAGTAAATACTGTGCTGATGAGTAGTATTGGGATTTAGAATTGGTCCCTATGGCATGTATGATGCACCGGTCAATAAATCTATTTCATATATGTCTCATTTTTATTCCAAGAGTGAAAATGAATTGTTTCTACTTAAATTACTTGACTTGCTGCTCTCGTTACTCTTGTATCGTTTTTCCAGTTTAGAATGGCGTTTTGATAGCTAAGGCCATGGCCATCTCTTAGCAAGGCAAGGCGGGATATAGCGAAGCATTAGTTTCATTAGAGTTCATTGCTGTTGTCAATTTTGTCACGTTTTTATTAATGAAAGTGGAGGTTGGAAGGACAGTACACCCCAACCACAGCAGCAAAGCAGAGAGAGACACAAAGACACCACCTATCTCTCTCTCTCTCTCTCTCTCTCTCTCTCTCTCTCTCTCTCTCTCTCTCTCAATTTCAATTTCAATTAAATTACATTAAAGAGCTTTATTGGCATGGGAAACATATGTTTACATTGACAAAGCAAGTCAAATAGATAATAAACAAAAGTTAAATAAACAATAAAAATGAACAGTAAACATTACACTCACAAATGTTCCCAAAGAATAAAGACCTGGAAAATGTGATATTATGTCATTGTTGTAATGATGTGCAAATAGTTCAAGTACAAAAGGGAAAATGAATAAACAGAAATGGGTTGTATTTACAATGGTGTTTGTTCTTCACTGGTTGCCTTTTTCTTGTGGAAACAGGTCACAAATCTTGCTGCTGTGATTGCACACTGTGGTGTTTTACCCAATAGATATGGGAGTTTATCAAAATTGGGTTTGTTTTCAAATTCTTTGTGTATCTGTGTAATCAGAGGGAAATTTGTGTCTCTAATATGGTCATACATTTGGGAGGAGGTTAGGAAGTACAGTTCAGTTTCCACCTCATTTTGTGGGCAGTGTGCACATTACAACTTTCTGCCTACGGCGGCCTTTCTCAATAGCAAGACTATGCTCACTGAGTCTGTACATAGTCAAAACTTTCCTTAACTTTCCTCAAAGCTTTCTCTGTTTAGGGCCAAATAGCGTTCTAGTTTGCTCAGTTTTTTGTAAATTCTTTCCAATGTGTCAAGTAATTATCTTTTTTGTTTTCTCATGATTTGGTTGGGTCTAATTGTGTTGCTGTCCTGGGGCTCTGTGGGGTCTGTTTGTGTTTGTGAACAGAGCCCCAGCACCAGGTTGCTTAGGGGACTCTTCTCCAAGTTCATCTCTCTGTAGTTGATGGCCTAGTTATGGAAGGTTTGGGAATTGCTTCCTTTTAGGTGGTTGTAGAATTTAACGTCTCTTTTCTGGATTTGGATAATTAGCGGGTATCGGCCTAATTCTGCTCTGCATGCATTATTTGATGTTTTACGTTGTACACTGAGGATATTTTTGCAGAATTCTGCATGCAGAGTCTCAATTTGGTGTTTGTCCCATTTTGTGAATTCTTGGTTGGTGAGCGGACCCCAGCCTACGCAATGGGTTCCATGCATTGAGGGAAAAAAGTATTTGATCCCCCCTGCTGATTTTGTACGTTTGCCCACTGACAATGAAATGATCAGTCTATAATTTTAATGGTAGGTTTATTTGAACAGAGACAGAATAACAACAAAATCCAGAAAAACGTATGTGAAAAATTTCATACATTTATTTGCATTTTAATGAGGGAAATAAGTATTTGACCCCCTCTCAATCAGAAAGATTTCTGGCTCCCAGGTGTCTTTTATACAGGTAACGAGCTGAGATTAGAGCTCCTAATCTCAGCTTGTTACCTGTATAAAAGACACCTGTCCACAGAAGCAATCAATCAATCAGATGCCAAACTCTCCACCATGGCCAAGACCAAAGAGCTCTCCAAGGATGTCAGGGACAAGATTGTAGACCTACACAAGGCTGGAATGGGCTACAAGACCATCACCAAGCAGCTTGGTGAGAAGGTGACAACAGTTGGTGCGATTATTCACAAATGGAAGAAACACAAAAGAACTGTCAATCTCCCTCGGCTTGGGGCTCCATGCAAGATCTCACCTTGTGGAGTTGCTATGATCATGAGAACGATGAGGAATCAGCCCAGAACTACACGGGAGGATCTTGTCAATGATCTCAAGGCAGCTGGGACCATAGTCACCAAGAAAGCAATTGGTAACACACTATGCCGTGAAGGACTGAAATCCTGCAGCGCCCGCAAGGTCCCCCTGCTCAAGAAATCACATATACATGCCCTTCTGAAGTTTGCCAATGAACATCTGAATGATTCAGAGGACAACTGGGTGAAAGTGTTGTGGTCAGATGAGACCAAAATGGAGCTCTTTGGCATCAACTCAACTGGAGGAGGAGGAATGCTGCCTATGACCCCAAGAACACCATCCCCACCGTCAAACATGGAGGTGGAAACATTATGCTTTGGGGGTGTTCTTCTGCTAAGCGGACAGGAGAACTTCACCGCATCAAAGGGACGATGGACGGGGCCATGTACCATCAAATCTTGGGTGAGAATCTCCATCCCTCAGCCAGGGCATTGAAAATGGGTCTTGGATGGGTATTCCAGCATGACAATGACCCAAAACACATGGCCAAGGCAACAACGGAGTGGCTCAAGAAGAAGCACATTAAGGTCCTGGAGTGACCTAGCCAGTCTCCAGACCTTAATCCCATAGCAAATCTGTGGAGGGAGCTGAAGGTTCGAGTTGCCAAACGTCAGCCTCGAAACCTTAATGACTTGGAGAAGATCTGCAAAGAGTAGTGGGACAAAATCCCTCCTGAGATGTGTGCAAACCTGGTGACCAACTGCAAGAAACGTTTGACCTCTGTGATTGCCAACAAGGGTTTTGCCACCAAGTACTAAGTCATGTTTTGCAAAGGGGTCAAATACTTATTTCCCTCATTAAAATGCAAATCAATTTATAACATTTTTCACATGCGTTTTTCTGGATTTTTTTGTTGTTATTCTGTCTCTCACTGTTCAAATAAACCTACCATTAAAATTATAGACTGATCATTTCTTTGTCAGTGGGCAAACGTACAAAATCAGCAGGGGATCAAATACTTTTTTCCCTCACTGAAACTGATTCATGTATTTTTAGCCAGATCCTAATTGGTACATCGAATTTTATGTTCCTTTTGATGGCATAGAAGGCCCTTCTTGCATTGTTTCTCAAAATGTTCACATCTTTGTGTAAGTTACCTGTGGCGCTGATGTTTAGGCCGAGTGTATCGTTTTTTGTGTGCTCTAGGGCATCGGTGTCTAGATGGAATTTGTATTTGTGGTCCTGGCAATTGGACCTTTTTTGGAACACCAGGGCCCAGGTCTGACAGAATCTGTGCGGAAGATCTAGGTGCTGCTGTAGGCCCTCCTTGGTTGGTGACAGAAGCATCAGATCTCTCTCTCTCTCTCTCTCCTCTCTTTCCTAACCCTTTCAGTCACCACACACTCTTTCCTCCTCTTTCCTCTTCCTCTTTCCTCTTCCTCTTTCCTACTTTTTCCTCCTCCTCTTTTCTCCTCCTCTTTCTCCTCCTCTTTCCCCCTCATATTTTCTCCTCCTCTTTCTCCTCCTCTTTCCCCCTCCTCTTTTCTCCTCCTCTTTTCTCCTCCTTTTTCCTCTTCCTCTTATCTCCTCCTCTTTCATCCTCCTCTTTCATCCTCCCCTTTTCTCCTACTCTTTTTCTCTCCTCTTTGCTCCTCTTTGCTCCTCTATCCTCCTCTTTACTCCTCCCTTTTCTCCTCTTCTTTCCTCCTCCTATTTTTTCCTCCTCTTTTCCCCTCCTCTTTCCTCCTCCCCTTCCCTCCTACCCTTTCTCTTTTTTCCTGATCTTTCCTCCTCTTTCCCCCTCCTCTTTCCTCCTCTTTCCTCCTCCTCTTTCCTCTTCTTTTCTCCTTCTCTCTCATTCTCTTTTCTCCTCTTTCTTCCTCCTCTTTTCTCCCCCTTTTTCCTCCTCTTTTCTCCTCCTTTTTCCTTCTTCTCTTTCCTCATCCTCTTTCTTTCCTCTTTTCTCCTCCATCTCTTTTCTCCTTCTCTTCCCTCCTCTTTCCTCCTCCTCCTTTCTCCTCTTTCCTCCTCCTCTTTTCTCCTCCATCTCTTTTCTCCTTCTCTTCCCTCCTCTTTCCTCCTCCTCCTTTCTCCTCTTTCCTCCTCCTCTTTTCTGCTCCTCTTTCCTGCACTTTTCTCCTCTTTTCTCCTCCTCTTTCTTTCTTATTCCTCCTCTTCTTTCCTCCTCCTCTTTCCTCCTATTTTCTCCTCCTCCTCTTTCATTGTCTTTCCTCCTCTTTCCTCCTCCTCTTTCCTCTCTCCTAATGTCTCCACCTTCTCTTTTCTCCTCTTTCCCCCGCCCTGAAAATAAATTCTTAATATGGCTGAGTGGCATTGTCGGAGTTTGTTTGTCAGAAACCATGGAAGAGGACGCTGTATGAAAGTTGTAATTGTTATAATGTTTTTATGTGGGATCATTAATGTATAATGTAAATGTTCTAATGTTTTTATGTGGGATCATTAATGTATAGTCTGATTGTTGGTTACAGGCCTACTTTTGTCACAAACATTCATGCTATGAAAGTAGACTTCAAATTATTTGGAAGGTGTCCCAAATTATTTTTTTCTTGATTAATTATTTTGTCCTTGTTAGTCTGTGATTACTGTATTGATATTAATTTAACTAGATGATGTACCTCAAAAACAATATATTTGCTCCGGGGTAAAATGTGATGATTATTTCCTGTGGTTGTATTTGATAGGTTAATGAAGAACTAAGTTTGTGTGTGTGCTCTCTACTTCCTTAGTGCAGAAGCTGTGAGACAGTGACAGGGACAATAATTGGCCAACAAAATAATTCAGAGCCGTCAGTTCATTGTAGCTGCCAGGCATCTGTATTAGAGGAAGCTAGAAACCTTAAACACTGAGGTTGTTTGTGTTCAAATGTAAAGGATGTGAGGGAATGTAGTCCTGCTGTGACATGTGGCTATGTGCACTTAGACTGTACCATATGTATATATATATATATATATATGAGTGTACCTTCGTGCCCCACACATTTGATGTACTGTACGATTCAGTTGATTAAACTGTACCATATATATATATATATATATATGAGTGTACCTTCGTGCCCCACACATTTGATGTACTGTACGATTCAGTTGATTGGACTGTACCATATATATATATATGAGTGTACCTTCATGCCCCACACATTTGATGTACTGTACGATTCAGTTCAAATGTTGTAAAGTTTTTGATAAAAACCTGACATGTCATCAGTAAGTAGAAGCCTTTAATTGACCAAAATGATTGGCTTTCGAGCTGCCAGTGATGAGGAGGTGTTTTTCCTGGAATTGGTGCGTAATATAATTTACTGTTCAAAGACAATATCTGTCATTTCCTGAGGTGATGGATGGGGGCTAGACTTGTTCCCATTGCTGTCCTTCATCCCTGAGCCCATTGAAAGTCAACTTGTGTCACCGGGCACTGGGTAATCACATTTTTGTTTGTACAAGCAGGTAATACGGCCTTCAACGGACACGCTTCAACCCTGTGGTGTTTGTTCTAACCTTGGCACTGTTGCCTGGAAACAACCTTAGAGTGTCTCTGAGGATCTTAGTGTTTTTTTTGTGGGGGCGACATTCTCATAATCTCTCAGTCAACATGGAGTGCTGTGTGTTTACAAAGTGATATTACAGTACCTCTGTGTACAGTTTTACACAGACTTATGGGACATTTCGTTGTGGTCCTCTCTGTAACTCAGTTGGTAGATTCCCAGGACCATCCGTACATAAAGAATGTAAGTCACTTTGAGTAAAAGCTTCTGCTAAGTAGCACGTTATTATATTCATATTTATATAATGTGTTCCACAAATATACTACTTAACACAATCCATTTTGTGTCTCTTTTTTCAGTGTAATAAGGGAGGAAGGAGGAAGGACTGTGTTTTCAGTGTAATAAGGGAGGAAGGAGGAAGGACTGTGTTTTCAGTGTAATAAGGGAGGAAAGAGGAAGGACTGTGTTTTCAGTGTAATAAGGGAGGAAAGAGGAAGGACTGTGTTTTCAGTGTAATAAGGGAGGAAAGAGGAAGGACTGTGTTTTCAGTGTAATAAGGGAGGAAAGAGGAAGGACTGTGTTTTCAGTGTAATAAGGGAGGAAAGAGGAAGGACTGTGTTTTCAGTGTAATAAGGAGGAAAGAGGAAGGACTGTGTTTTCAGTGTAATAAGGAGGAAAGAGGAAGGACTGTGTTTTCAGTGTAATAAGGGAGGAAAGAGGAAGGACTGTGTTTTCAGTGTAATAAGGGAGGAAAGAGGAAGGACTGTGTTTTCAGTGTAATAAGGGAGGAAGGAGGAAGGACTGTGTTTTCAGTGTAATAAGGGAGGAAGAGGAAGGACTGTGTTTTCAGTGTAATAAGGGAGGAAAGAGGAAGGACTGTGTTTTCAGTGTAATAAGGAGGAAGGAGGAAGGACTGTGTTTTCAGTGTAATAAGGGAGGAAAGAGGAAGGACTGTGTTTTCAGTGTAATAAGGGAGGAAAGAGGAAGGACTGTGTTTTCAGTGTAATAAGGGAGGAAAGAGGAAGGACTGTGTTTTCAGTGTAATAAGGAGGAAAGAGGAAGGACTGTGTTTTCAGTGTAATAAGGGAGGAAAGAGGAAGGACTGTGTTTTCAGTGTAATAAGGGAGGAAAGAGGAAGGACTGTGTTTTCAGTGTAATAAGGAGGAAGGAGGAAGGACTGTGTTTTCAGTGTAATAAGGAGGAAAGAGGAAGGACTGTGTTTTCAGTGTAATAAGGGAGGAAGGAGGAAGGACTGTGTTTTCAGTGTAATAAGGAGAAAGAGGAAGGACTGTGTTTTCAGTGTAATAAGGGAGGAAAGAGGAAGGACTGTGTTTTCAGTGTAATAAGGGAGGAAGGAGGAAGGACTGTGTTTTCAGTGTAATAAGGGAGGAAAGAGGAAGGACTGTGTTTTCAGTGTAATAAGGGAGGAAAGAGGAAGGACTGTGTTTTCAGTGTAATAAGGGAGGAAGGAGGAAGGACTGTGTTTTCAGTGTAATAAGGGAGGAAAGAGGAAGGACTGTGTTTTCAGTGTAATAAGGGAGGAAGGAGGAAGGACTGTGTTTTCAGTGTAATAAGGGAGAAAGAGGAAGGACTGTGTTTTCAGTGTAATAAGGGAGGAAGGAGGAAGGACTGTGTTTTCAGTGTAATAAGGGAGGAAAGAGGAAGGACTGTGTTTTCAGTGTAATAAGGGAGGAAGGAGGAAGGACTGTGTTTTCAGTGTAATAAGGGAGGAAAGAGGAAGGACTGTGTTTTCAGTGTAATAAGGGAGGAAAGAGGAAGGACTGTGTTTTCAGTGTAATAAGGGAGGAAGGAGGAAGGACTGTGTTTTCAGTGTAATAAGGGAGGAAAGAGGAAGGACTGGGTTTTCAGTTTAATAAGGGAGGAAGGATGAAGGACTGGGTTTTCAGTGTAATAAGGGAGGAAGGAGGAAGGACTGTGTTTTCAGTGTAATAAGGGAGGAAAGAGGAAGGACTGTGTTTTCAGTGTAATAAGGGAGGAAAGAGGAAGGACTGTGTTTTCAGTGTAATAAGGGAGGAAGGAGGAAGGACTGTGTTTTCAGTGTAATAAGGGAGGAAAGAGGAAGGACTGGGTTTTCAGTTTAATAAGGGAGGAAGGATGAAGGACTGGGTTTTCAGTGGAATAAATGAGTTTTTTTTGTTTCACAGTTCAATAATAAAAAAATAATATAATTTATTTTTCCTTTCCTTTCACAGGTCCCCCAGTAAACGTAACATGCAACATATTTATTAACAGTTTTGGGTCCATTGCTGAAACAACAATGGTAAGTCCCCAATACGTTTACCTTTTCAATGTAAATACCCTTCAACATAAGTACATAGATTTTTGTTGATATTGATGTTTTGAAGTTAATGTGAGGAATCTTTTATTTGTTAACAGCATTTTGACTTGCATAACTATGCCTCGTAGATTGTGATTGAATTGAAATAATGATGTCCATAATATGCGGTGTGTCAAAATTTTCTTCTGGAATTACAAGCAGTGCCTCATCGCCTGAATATTTAGAATAATATTTATCTGCCTCATTGAACTTCGTCTCTACTCAAAGCTCAGTTCACAAGGGTTTCATATCTAGAGTTCAGATGGCTTCGTGTCTTCAAGGGGGCGTCATTCAGACTCATTTAGGAAAGAATACAAAATCTATCAGGTGGTTTATATTATAAAATCATAAGTTGTTGATTATTTATCAAGGTAGTAGAACTAGAGGTCTAAGATCTCTAGCAAAAAATACAGACGTTAAATATATGTAGACCAACATAGAGACAGAAGGACAGTAGACCAACATGGAGACAGAAGGACAGTAGACTAACATGGAGACAGAAGGACAAGTAGACAGAAGGACAGTAGACCAACATAGAGACAGAAGGACAGTAGACCAACATGGAGACAGAAGGACAGTAGACTAACATGGAGACAGAAGGACAAGTAGACAGAAGGACAGTAGACTAACATGGAGACAGAAGGACAGTAGACCAACATGGAGACAGAAGGACAGTAGACTAACATGGAGACAGAAGGACAAGTAGACAGAAGGACAGTAGACCAACATAGAGACAGAAGGACAGTAGACTAACATGGAGACAGAAGGACAGTAGACCAACATGGAGACAGAAGGACAGTAGACCAACATAGAGACAGAAGGACAGTAGACTAACATGGAGACAGAAGGACAGTAGACTAACATGGAGACAGAAGGACAGTAGACTAACATAGAGACTGAAGGACAGTAGACCAACATGGAGACAGAAGGACAGTAGACCAACATGGAGACAGAAGGACAGTAGACCAACATAGAGACAGAAGGACAGTAGACTAACATGGAGACAGAAGGACAGTAGACTAACATGGAGACAGAAGGACAGTAGACTAACATAGAGACTGAAGGACAGTAGACCAACATGGAGACAGAAGGACAGTAGACCAACATGGAGACAGAAGGACAGTAGACTAACATAGAGACAGAAGGACAGTAGACTAACATGGAGACAGAATGACATGTAGACAGAATGACAGTAGACTAACATGGAGACAGAAGGACAAGTAGACTAACATGGAGACAGAAGGACAGTAGACTAACATGGAGACAGAAGGACAAGTAGACAGAATGACAGTAGACCAACATGGAGACAGAAGGACAGTAGACTAACATGGAGACAGAAGGACAGTAGACTAACATAGAGACAGAAGGACAGTAGACCAACATGGAGACAGAAGGACAGTAGACCAACATGGAGACAGAAGGACAGTAGACTAACATAGAGACAGAAGGACAGTAGACTAACATGGAGACAGAATGACATGTAGACAGAATGACAGTAGACTAACATGGAGACAGAAGTACAGTAGACTAACATAGAGACAGAAGGACAGTAGACTAACATGGAGACAGAAGGACAGTAGACTAACATGGAGACAGAAGGACAGTAGACCAACATGGAGACAGAAGGACAGTAGACCAACATGGAGACAGAAGGACAGTAGACTAACATAGAGACAGAAGGACAGTAGACTAACATGGAGACAGAATGACATGTAGACAGAATGACAGTAGACTAACATGGAGACAGAAGGACAGTAGACTAACATAGAGACAGAAGGACAGTAGACCAACATGGAGACAGAAGGACAGTAGACTAACATAGAGACAGAAGGACAGAAGACTAACATGGAGACAGAATGACATGTAGACAGAATGACAGTAGACTAACATGGAGACAGAGGACAGTAGACTAACATAGAGACAGAAGGACAGTAGACCAACATGGAGACAGAAGGACAGTAGACTAACATAGAGACAGAAGGACAGTAGACTAACATGGAGACAGAATGACATGTAGACAGAATGACAGTAGACTAACATGGAGACAGAGGACAGTAGACTAAAATGGAGACAGATGGACAGTAGACTAACATAGAGACAGAAGGACAGTAGACTAACATGGAGACAGAAGGACAATAGACTAACATGGAAACAGAAGGACAGTAGACTAACATGGAGACAGAAGGACAGTAGACTAACATGGAGACAGAAGGACAGTAGACTAACATGGAGACAGAAGGACAAGTAGACAGAAGGACATTAGACTAACATGGAGACAGAAGGACAGTATACCAACATGGAGACAGAAGGACAGTAGACTAAAATGGAGACAGAAGGACAAGTAGACAGAAGGACAGTAGACCAACATAGAGACACAGTAGACATAGAGACAGAAGGACAGTAGACCAACATAGAGACAGAAGGACAGTAGACCAACATAGAGACAGAAGGACAGTAGACTAACATGGAGACAGAAGGACAGTAGACCAACATGGAGACAGAAGGACAGTAGACCAACATGGAGACAGAAGGACAGTAGACCAACATGGAGACAGAAGGACAGTAGACCAACATGGAGACAGAAGGACAGTAGACCAACATAGAGACAGAAGGACAGTAGACTAACATGGAGACAGAAGGACAGTAGACTAACATGGAGACAGAAGGACAGTAGACTAACATAGAGACAGAAGGACAGTAGACCAACATGGAGACAGAAGGACAGTAGACCAACATGGAGACAGAAGGACAGTAGACTAACATAGAGACAGAAGGACAGTAGACCAACATGGAGACAGAAGGACAGTAGACTAACATAGAGACAGAAGGACAGAAGACTAACATGGAGACAGAATGACATGTAGACAGAATGACAGTAGACTAACATGGAGACAGAGGACAGTAGACTAACATAGAGACAGAAGGACAGTAGACCAACATGGAGACAGAAGGACAGTAGACTAACATAGAGACAGAAGGACAGTAGACTAACATGGAGACAGAATGACATGTAGACAGAATGACAGTAGACTAACATGGAGACAGAGGACAGTAGACTAAAATGGAGACAGATGGACAGTAGACTAACATAGAGACAGAAGGACAGTAGACTAACATGGAGACAGAAGGACAATAGACTAACATGGAGACAGAAGGACAGTAGACTAACATGGAGACAGAAGGACAATAGACTAACATGGAGACAGAAGGACAGTAGACTAACATGGAGACAGAAGGACAGTATACTAACATGGAGACAGAAGGACAGTAGACTAACATGGAGACAGAAGGACAAGTAGACAGAAGGACAGTAGACTAACATGGAGACAGAAGGACAGTAGACCAACATGGAGACAGAAGGACAGTTGACTAACATGGAGACAGAAGGACAAGTAGACAGAAGGACAGTAGACCAACATAGAGACAGAAGGACAGTAGACTAACATGGAGACAGAAGGACAGTAGACTAACATGGAGACAGAAGGACAGTAGACTAACATAGAGACAGAAGGACAGTAGACCAACATGGAGACAGAAGGACAGTAGACTAACATAGAGACAGAAGGACAGAAGACTAACATGGAGACAGAATGACATGTAGACAGAATGACAGTAGACTAACATGGAGACAGAGGACAGTAGACTAACATAGAGACAGAAGGACAGTAGACCAACATGGAGACAGAAGGACAGTAGACTAACATAGAGACAGAAGGACAGTAGACTAACATGGAGACAGAATGACATGTAGACAGAATGACAGTAGACTAACATGGAGACAGAGGACAGTAGACTAAAATGGAGACAGATGGACAGTAGACTAACATAGAGACAGAAGGACAGTAGACTAACATGGAGACAGAAGGACAATAGACTAACATGGAGACAGAAGGACAGTAGACTAACATGGAGACAGAAGGACAGTAGACTAACATGGAGACAGAAGGACAGTAGACTAACATGGAGACAGAAGGACAAGTAGACAGAAGGACAGTAGACTAACATGGAGACAGAAGGACAGTAGACCAACATGGAGACAGAAGGACAGTTGACTAACATGGAGACAGAAGGACAAGTAGACAGAAGGACAGTAGACCAACATAGAGACAGAAGGACAGTAGACTAACATGGAGACAGAAGGACAGTAGACTAACATGGAGACAGAAGGACAGTAGACTAACATAGAGACAGAAGGACAGTAGACCAATATGGAGACAGAAGGACAGTAGACTAACATAGAGACAGAAGGACAGAAGACTAACATGGAGACAGAATGACATGTAGACAGAATGACAGTAGACTAACATGGAGACAGAGGACAGTAGACTAACATAGAGACAGAAGGACAGTAGACCAACATGGAGACAGAAGGACAGTAGACTAACATAGAGACAGAAGGACAGTAGACTAACATGGAGACAGAATGACATGTAGACAGAATGACAGTAGACTAACATAGAGACAGAGGACAGTAGACTAAAATGGAGACAGATGGACAGTAGACTAACATAGAGACAGAAGGACAGTAGACTAACATGGAGACAGAAGGACAATAGACTAACATGGAGACAGAAGGACAGTAGACTAACATGGAGACAGAAGGACAGTAGACTAACATGGAGACAGAAGGACAGTAGACTAACATGGAGACAGAAGGACAAGTAGACAGAAGGACAGTAGACTAACATGGAGACAGAAGGACAGTAGACCAACATGGAGACAGAAGGACAGTAGACTAACATGGAGACAGAAGGACAAGTAGACAGAAGGACAGTAGACCAACATAGAGACAGAAGGACAGTAGACTAACATGGAGACAGAAGGACAGTAGACAAACATGGAGACAGAAGGACAGTAGACTAACATGGAGACAGAAGGACAGTAGACAAACATGGAGACAGAAGGACAGTAGACCAACATGGAGACAGAAGGACAGTAGACCAACATAGAGACAGAAGGACAGTAGACTAACATGGAGACAGAAGGACAGTAGACTAACATAGAGACAGAAGGACAGTAGACCAACATGGAGACAGAAGGACAGTAGACCAACATGGAGACAGAAGGACAGTAGACTAACATAGAGACAGAAGGACAGTAGACCAACATGGAGACAGAAGGACAGTAGACTAACATAGAGACAGAAGGACAGAAGACTAACATGGAGACAGAATGACATGTAGACAGAATGACAGTAGACTAACATGGAGACAGAGGACAGTAGACTAACATAGAGACAGAAGGACAGTAGACCAACATGGAGACAGAAGGACAGTAGACTAACATAGAGACAGAAGGACAGTAGACTAACATGGAGACAGAATGACATGTAGACAGAATGACAGTAGACTAACATGGAGACAGAGGACAGTAGACTAAAATGGAGACAGATGGACAGTAGACTAACATAGAGACAGAAGGACAGTAGACTAACATGGAGACAGAAGGACAATAGACTAACATGGAGACAGAAGGATAGTAGACTAACATGGAGACAGAAGGACAGTAGACTAACATGGAGACAGAAGGACAGTAGACTAACATGGAGACAGAAGGACAAGTAGACAGAAGGACAGTAGACTAACATGGAGACAGAAGGACAGTAGACCAACATGGAGACAGAAGGACAGTAGACTAACATGGAGACAGAAGGACAAGTAGACAGAAGGACAGTAGACCAACATAGAGACAGAAGGACAGTAGACTAACATGGAGACAGAAGGACAGTAGACCAACATGGAGACAGAAGGACAGTAGACCAACATGGAGACAGAAGGACAGTAGACCAACATAGAGACAGAAGGACAGTAGACTAACATGGAGACAGAAGGACAGTAGAGTAACATGGAGACAGAAGGACAGTAGCCTAACATAGAGACAGAAGGACAGTAGACCAACATGGAGACAGAAGGACAGTAGACCAACATGGAGACAGAAGGACAGTAGACTAACATAGAGACAGAAGGACAGTAGACTAACATGGAGACAGAATGACATGTAGACAGAATGACAGTAGACTAACATGGAGACAGAAGGACAAGTAGACTAACATGGAGACAGAAGGACAGTAGACTTACATGGAGACAGAAGGACAAGTAGACAGAATGACAGTAGACCAACATGGAGACAGAAGGACAAGTAGACTAACATGGAGAAAGAAGGACAGTAGACTAACATAGAGACAGAAGGACAGTAGACCAACATGGAGACAGAAGAACAGTAGACCAACATGGAGACAGAAGGACAGTAGACTAACATAGAGACAGAAGGACAGTAGACTAACATGGAGACAGAATGACATGTAGACAGAATGACAGTAGACTAACATGGAGACAGAAGGACAGTAGACTAACATAGAG
Organism: Brachymystax lenok tsinlingensis; assembly: GCA_030435695.1. Classification (NCBI taxonomy): domain Eukaryota; kingdom Metazoa; phylum Chordata; class Actinopteri; order Salmoniformes; family Salmonidae; genus Brachymystax; species Brachymystax lenok. Next base: position 6,899,863 of record CM059789.1, read on the forward strand.
ACAGAAGGACAGTAGACTAACATGGAGACAGAAGGACAGTAGACTAACATGGAGACAGAAGGACAGTAGACCAACATGGAGACAGAAGGACAGTAGACTAACATAGAGACAGAAGGACAGTAGACCAACATGGAGACAGAAGGACAGTAGACCAACATGGAGACAGAAGGACAGTAGACTAACATAGAGACAGAAGGACAGTAGACTAACATGGAGACAGAATGACATGTAGACAGAATGACAGTAGACTAACATGGAGACAGAAGGACAGTAGACTAACATAGAGACAGAAGGACAGTAGACCAACATGGAGACAGAAGGACAGTAGACTAACATAGAGACAGAAGGACAGTGGACTAACATGGAGACAGAAGGACAGTAGACTAACATAGAGACAGAAGGACAGTAGACTAACATGGAGACAGAAGGTCAGTAGACCAACATGGAGACAGAAGGACAGTAGACTAACATGGAGACAGAAGGACAGTAGCCTGACATGGAGACAGAAGGACAGTAGACTAACATGGAGACAGAAGGACAGTAGACCAACATGGAGACAGAAGGACAGTAGACCAACATAGAGACAGAAGGACAGTAGACTAACATAGAGACAGAAGGACAGTAGACTAACATGGAGACAGAAGGACAGTAGACTAACATAGAGACAGAAGGACAGTAGACTAACATAGAGACAGAAGGACAGTAGACCAAGATATAGACAGAAGGACAGTAGACTAACATGCAGACAGAAGGACAGTAGACTAACATGGAGACAGAAGGACAGTAGACTAACATGGAGACAGAAGGACAGTAGACTAACATGGAGACAGAAGGACAGTATACCAACATAGAGACAGAAGGACAGTAGACTAACATAGAGACAGAAGTACAGTAGACCAACATGGAGACAGAAGGACAGTAGACTAACATAGAGACAGAAGGACAGTAGACTAACATGGAGACAGAATGACATGTAGACAGAATGACAGTAGACTAACATGGAGACAGAAGGACAGTAGACTAACATAGAGACAGAAGGACAGTGGACTAACATGGAGACAGAAGGACAGTAGACTAACATAGAGACAGAAGGACAGTAGACCAAGATATAGACAGAAGGACAGTAGACTAACATGCAGACAGAATGACAGTAGACTAACATGGAGACAGAAGGACAGTAGACTAACATACAGACAGAAGGACAGTAGACTAACATAGAGACAGAAGGACAGTAGACTAACATGGAGACAGAAGGACAACAGTCTAACATGGAGACAGAAGGACAGTAGACTAAAATGGAGACAGAATGACAGTAGACTAACATGGAGACAGAAGGACAGTAGACTAACATAGAGACAGAAGGACAGTAGACCAAGATATAGACAGAAGGACAGTAGACTAACATGCAGACAGAATGACAGTAGACTAACATGGAGACAGAACGACAGTAGACTAACATGGAGACAGAAGGACAGTAGACCAACATAGAGACAGAAGAACAGTAGACTAACATAGAGACAGAAGGACAGTAGACTAACATGGAGACAGAAGGACAGTAGACCAACATGGAGACAGAAGGACAGTAGACTAACATAGAGACAGAAGGATAGTAGACCAACATGGAGACAGAAGGACAGTAGACTAACATGGAAACAGAAGGACAGTAGCCTGACATGGAGACAGAAGGACAGTAGACTAACATAGAGACAGAAGGACAGTAGACTAACATGGAGACAAAAGGACAGTAGCCTGACATGGAGACAGAAGGACAGTAGACAAACATGGAGACAGAAGGACAGTAGACTAACATAGAGACAGAAGGACAGTAGACTAACATAGAGACAGAAGGACAGTAGACTAACATGGAGACAGAAGGACAGTAGACTAACATAGAGACAGAAGGACAGTAGACTAACATAGAGACAGAAGGACAGTAGACCAAGATATAGACAGAAGGACAGTAGACTAACATGCAGACAGAAGGACAGTAGACTAACATGGAGACAGAAGGACAGTAGACTAACATGGAGACAGAACGACAGTAGACTAACATGGAGACAGAAGGACAGTAGACCAACATAGAGACAGAAGGACAGTAGACTAACATGGAGACAGAAGGACAGTAGACAAACATGGAGACAGAAGGACAGTAGACTAACATAGAGACAGAATGACAGTAGACTAACATAGAGACAGAAGGACAGTAGACCAAGATAGAAACAGAAGGACAGTAGACTAACATGGAGACAGAAGGACAGTAGACTAACATGGAGACATATGGACAGTGGACTAACATGGAGACAGAAGGACAGTAGACTAACATAGAGACAGAAGGACAGTAGACTAACATGGAGACAGAAGGACAGTAGACCAACATGGAGACAGAAGGACAGTAGACTAACATGGAGACAGAAGGACAGTAGCCTGACATGGAGACAGAAGGACAGTAGACTAACATAGAGACAGAAGGACAGTAGACTAACATGGAGACAGAGGACAGTAGACTAACATGGAGACAGAAGGACATGTAGACAGAAGGACAGTAGACTAACATAGAGACAGAAGGACAGTAGACCAAGATAGAAACAGAAGGACAGTAGACTAACATGGAGACAGAAGGACAGTAGACTAACATGGAGACATATGGACAGTGGACTAACATGGAGACAGAAGGACAGTAGACTAACATAGAGACAGAAGGACAGTAGACTAACATGGAGACAGAAGGACAGTAGACCAACATGGAGACAGAAGGACAGTAGACTAACATGGAGACAGAAGGACAGTAGACCAACATGGAGACAGAAGGACAGTAGACTAACATGGAGACAGAAGGACAGTAGCCTGACATGGAGACAGAAGGACAGTAGACTAACATGGAGACAGAAGGACAGTAGACCAACATGGAGACAGAAGGACAGTAGACCAACATAGAGACAGAAGGACAGTAGACTAACATAGAGACAGAAGGACAGTAGACTAACATGGAGACAGAAGGACAGTAGACTAACATAGAGACAGAAGGACAGTAGACTAACATAGAGACAGAAGGACAGTAGACCAAGATATAGACAGAAGGACAGTAGACTAACATGCAGACAGAAGGACAGTAGACTAACATGGAGACAGAAGGACAGTAGACTAACATGGAGACAGAACGACAGTAGACTAACATGGAGACAGAAGGACAGTATACCAACATAGAGACAGAAGGACAGTAGACTAACATGGAGACAGAAGTACAGTAGACCAACATGGAGACAGAAGGACAGTAGACTAACATGCAGACAGAAGGACAGTAGACTAACATGGAGACAGAAGGACAGTAGACTAACATGGAGACAGAACGACAGTAGACTAACATGGAGACAGAAGGACAGTATACCAACATAGAGACAGAAGGACAGTAGACTAACATGGAGACAGAAGTACAGTAGACCAACATGGAGACAGAAGGACAGTAGACTAACATAGAGACAGAAGGACAGTAGACTAACATGGAGACAGAATGACATGTAGACAGAATGACAGTAGACTAACATGGAGACAGAAGGACAGTAGACTAACATAGAGACAGAAGGACAGTGGACTAACATGGAGACAGAAGGACAGTAGACTAACATAGAGACAGAAGGACAGTAGACCAAGATATAGACAGAAGGACAGTAGACTAACATGCAGACAGAATGACAGTAGACTAACATGGAGACAGAAGGACAGTAGACTAACATAGAGACAGAAGGACAGTAGACTAACATAGAGACAGAAGGACAGTAGACTAACATGGAGACAGAAGGACAGTAGACTAACATGGAGACAGAAGGACAGTAGACTAAAATGGAGACAGAATGACAGTAGACTAACATGGAGACAGAAGGACAGTAGACTAACATAGAGACAGAAGGACAGTAGACCAAGATATAGACAGAAGGACAGTAGACTAACATGGCAGACAGAATGACAGTAGACTAACATGGAGACAGAATGACAGTAGACTAACATGGAGACAGAAGGACAGTAGACCAACATAGAGACAGAAGAACAGTAGACTAACATAGAGACAGAAGGACAGTAGACTAACATGGAGACAGAAGGACAGTAGACCAACATGGAGACAGAAGGACAGTAGACTAACATAGAGACAGAAGGACAGTAGACCAACATGGAGACAGAAGGACAGTAGACTAACATAGAGACAGAAGGACAGTAGACTAACATGGAGACAGAAGGACAGTAGACTAACATAGAGACAGAAGGACAGTAGACTAACATGGAGACAGAATGACAGAAGAATGACAGTAGACTAACATGGAGACAGATGGACAGTAGACTAACATTGAGACAGAAGGACAGTATACTAACATGGAGACAGAAGGACATTAGACTAACATGGAGACAGAAGGACAGTAGACCAACATGGAGACAGAAGGACAGTAGACTAACATGGAGACAGAAGGACAGTAGCCTGACATGGAGACAGAAGGACAGTAGACTAACATAGAGACAGAAGGACAGTAGACTAACATGGAGACAGAGGACAGTAGACTAACATGGAGACAGAAGGACAGTAGACTAACATGGAGACAGAAGGACAGTAGACTAACATGGAGACAGAAGGACAGTAGACCAACATGGAGACAGAAGGACAGTAGACTAACATGGAGACAGAAGGACAGTAGACTAACATGGAGACAGAATGACATGTAGACAGAATGACAGTAGACTAACATGGAGACAGAAGGACAGTAGACTAAAATGGAGACAGATGGACAGTAGACTAACATGGAGACAGAAGGACAGTATACTAACATGGGGACAGAGGACAGTAGACTAACATGGAGACAGAAGGACAGTAGACCAACATGGAGACAGAAGGACAGTAGACTAACATGGAGACAGAGGACAGTAGACTAACATGGAGACAGAAGGACATGTAGACAGAAGGACAGTAGACTAAAATAGAGACAGATGGACAGTAGACCAAGATAGAGACAGAAGGACAGTAGACCAACATGGAGACAGAAGGACAGTAGACTAACATAGAGACAGAAGGACAGTAGACTAACATGGAGACAGAATGACATGTAGACTAACATAGAGACAGAAGGACAGTAGACTAACATGGAGACAGAGGACAGTAGACTAACATGGAGACAGAAGGACATGTAGACAGAAGGACAGTAGACTAAAATAGAGACAGATGGACAGTAGACCAAGATAGAGACAGAAGGACAGTAGACCAACATGGAGACAGAAGGACAGTAGACTAACATAGAGACAGAAGGACAGTAGACTAACATAGAGACAGAATGACATGTAGACAGAATGACAGTAGACTAACATGGAGACAGAAGGACAGTAGACTAAAATGGAGACAGATGGACAGTAGACTAACATAGAGACAGAAGGACAGTATACTAACAAGGAGACAGAAGGACAATAGACTAACATGGAGACAGAAGGACAGTAGACCAACATGGAGACAGAAGGACAGTAGACTAACATGGAGACAGAAGGACAGTAGCCTGACATGGAGACAGAAGGACAGTAGACTAACATAGAGACAGAAGGACAGTAGACTAACATGGAGATAGAGGACAGTAGACTAACATGGAGACAGAAGGACAGTAGCCTGACATGGAGACAGAAGGACAGTAGACTAACATAGAGACAGAAGGACAGTAGACTAACATGGAGACAGAGGACAGTAGACTAACATGGAGACAGAAGGACAGTAGACTAACATGGAGACAGAAGGACAGTAGACTAACATGGAGACAGAAGGATAGTAGACCAACATGGAGACAGAAGGACAGTAGACTAACATGGAGACAAAAGGACAGTAGCCTGACATGGAGACAGAGGACAGTAGACTAACATGGAGACAGAAGGACAGTAGACCAACATGGAGACAGAAGGACAGTAGACTAACATGGAGACAGAGGACAGTAGACTAACATGGAGACAGAAGGACAGTAGACCAACATGGAGACAGAAGGACAGTAGACTAACATGGAGACAGAATGACAGTAGACTAAAATGGAGACAGAAGGACAGTAGACCAACATGGAGACAGAAGGACAGTAGACCAACATGGAGACAGAAGGACAGTAGACCAACATAGAGACAGAAGGACAGTAGACTAACATAGAGACAGAAGGACAGTAGACTAACATGGAGACAGAAGGACAGTAGACCAACATGGAGACAGAAGGACATGTAGACAGAAGGACAGTAGACTAACATAGAGACAGAAGGACAGTAGACCAAGATAGAGACAGAAGGACAGTAGACTAACATGGAGACAGAAGGACAGTAGACTAACATGGAGACAGAAGGACAGTAGACTAACATGGAGACAGAAGGACAGTAGACTAACATGGAGACAGAAGGACAGTAGACTAACATGGAGACAGAAGGACAGTAGACCAACATGGAGACAGAAGGACAGTAGACTAACATGGAGACAGAAGGACAGTAGCCTGACATGGAGACAGAAGGACAGTAGACCAACATGGAGACAGAAGGACAGTAGACTAACATGGAGACAGAAAGACAGTAGACTAAAATGGAGACAGAAGGACAGTAGACTAACATAGAGACAGAAGGACAGTAGACTAACATGGATCAGATCATAGAAACAGACCCAACCCACTGAGCACAGATGTCAATTCAACGTCTATTTCACGTTGGTTCACTTTGTTGAAATGACATGGAAATAATGTTGATTCAACCAGTGTTTGCCCAGTGGGATAGCAGGTAGCAGATCAAGGTGTGCTCTGCTGGAAATCCCTGTCTGTACACGAGTCAAATACAGTCAAGGACTGTGGCAGTTATAGAAATAATAGGTTGACTTTCTATCCATCTGGAGGCACTCAGTTACATAGTATGGAATTCAAACAAGCCCTTATGACAGATCCTTCCTACCTCTTTCCTACCTCATTGTCGTCCATAATGACAGCATATTTAAGGGTCCTGGAGAGCACATAGCAGGGAGAGAAAATAAAGCAAGGGGCTGGGATGGAATGGGCTGGGATGGAATGGGATGGAATGGGCTGGGATGGAATGGGCTGGGCTGGGCTGGGCTGGGCTGGAATGGAATGGGCTGGGCTGGGATAGAATGGGCTGGGATGGATTGGGCTGGGATGGAATGGGCTGGGTTGGGATGGGCTGGGATAGAATGGGCTGGCCTGGGATGGTCTGGAATGGAATGAGCTGGGCTGGGATGGAATGGGCTGGGTTGGGATGGGCTGGGATAGAATGGGCTGGGATGGGCTGGGATGGAATGGGCTGGCCTGGGATGGAATGGGCTGGGTTGGGATGGGATGGGATAGAATGGGCTGGGCTGGGATGGAATGGCTGGGTTGGGATGGGCTGGGATAGAATGGGCTGGGATGGGATGGAATGGGCTGGGTTGGGATGGGCTGGGATAGAATGGGCTGGGATGGGCTGGGATGGAATGGGCTGGCCTGGGATGGAATGGGCTGGGTTGGGATGGGCTGGGATAGAATGGGCTGGGCTGGGATGGAATGGGCTGGGTTGGGATGGGCTGGGAAAGAATGGGCTGGGATGGGCTGGGTTGGAATGGGCTCAGATGGAATGGGCTGGGATAGAATGGGCAGGGATGGAATGGGCTGGTATAGAATAAGCTGGGATGGAATGGGCTGGGATAGGAGGGAATGGGCTGGAATGGGCTGGGATGGAACAGGCTGGGATGGAATGGGCTGGGATAGAATGGGCTGGGACGGAATCGGCTGGGCTGGGATGGGCTGGAATGGGCTGGGATAGAATGGGCTGGGACGGAATGGGCTGGGATGGGCTGGGATAGAATGGGCTGGGCTGGAATGGGCTGGGATGGAATGGGCTGGTATAGAATGGGCTGGGATAGGATGGGCTGGAATGGGCTGGGATGGCATGGGCTGGGCTGGGATGGGATGGGATTGTCTGGAATGGGCTGGGATGGAATGGGCTGGGCTGGGATGGGATAGAATGGGTTGGGATGGGCTGGAATGGGCTGGGATGGAATGGGCTGGGATGGGCTGGGATAGAATGGGTTGGGATGGGCTGGAATGGGCTGGGATGGAATGGGCTCGGATGGAATGGGCTGGGATGGAATGGGCTGGGTTGGATTGGGCTTTGATGGAATGGGATGGAATGGGCTGGGTTGGAATGGGCTGGGATGAAATGGGCTGGGTTGGAATGGGCTTAGATGGAATAGGATGGGTTGGGATGGGTTGGGATGGAATGTGCTGGGACCGGAAGGAATGGGCTGGGATGGACTGGGTTGGTTTGGGATGGGATGGGCTGGGATGGACTGGGATGGGCTGGCATGGGATGGGATGGAATGGGCTGGGATGGAATGGGCTGGGCTGGGATGGAATCGTCTGGGATGGGATGGAATGGGATGGGAGGGTATGGGAGGGGAAGGGATGGGAGGGGCTGGAATGGGCTGGGATGGAATGGGCTGGGATGGGATTGGCTGGAATGGGCTGGGATGGAATGGGCTGGGATGGGTTGGGATAGAATGGGCTGGGATGGGCTGGAATGGGCTGGGATGGAATGGGCTCGGATGGAATGGGCTGGGATTGAATGGGCTGGGTTGGAATGGGCTTGGATGGAATAGGCTGGGTTGGGATGGGTTGGGATGGAATGTCCTGGGACCGGAAGAAATGGGCTGGGATGGACTGGGTTGGTTTGGGATGGGCTGGCATGGGATGGAATTGGCTGGGATGGAATAGGCTGGGCTAGGATGGAATCATCTGGGATGGAATGGGATGGGAGGGTTTGGGAGGGGAAGGGATAGGATGGGTTAGGATGGGAGGGGATGGGATGGGAAGTGAAGGGATGAGATAGCCTTGGATGGGATGGCCTTGGATGGGCTGGGCTTGGAGGGGCTGGAGTGGGCTGGGATGGGAGGGGATGGGCTGGGCTGGGATGGGTTTGGATGGGCTGGGATGGAATGGGCTTGGATAGGATGGCCTTGTATGGTCTGGACTTGGATGTGTGGGGATGGGATGGGCTGGGATGGAATGGGATGGGCTTAGATGTGCTGTAATTGGCTGGGATTGGCTTGAATGGGCTGGGATGGGATGGGCTTGGATGGGATGGCCTTGGGAGGGCTGGACTGGGAGGGTATGGGAGGGGAAGGGATGGGATGGGTTAGGATGGGAGGGGATGGGATGGGAAGTGAAGGGATGAGATAGCCTTGGATGGGATGGCCTTGGATGGGCTGGGCTTGGAGGGGCTGGAGTGGGCTGGGATGGGAGGGGATGGGCTGGGCTGGGATGGGTTTGGATGGGCTGGGATGGAATGGGCTTGGATGGGATGGCCTTGTATGGTCTGGACTTGGATGTGTGGGGATGGGATGGGCTGGGATGGAATGGGATGGGCTTAGATGTGCTGTAATTGGCTGGGATTGGCTTGAATGGGCTGGGATGGGTTGGGCTTGGATGGGATGGCCTTGGAAGGGCTGGACTGGGATGTGAGGGGCTGGGATGGGCTGGGATGGAATGGGATGAGCTGGGATAGAATGGGATGGGCTTAGATGGGCTAGGATTGGCTTGGATGGGATGGGCTTGGATGGGCTGGGAAGGGCATGGATGGAATGGGCTGGGATGGGCTGGGATTGGTTAGGATTGGCTGGGATGGGAGGGGCTGGGATGGGATGGGAGGAGGGAGGGATTGGCTGGGATGGGAGGAAATGGGCTGGGAAGGAGGGGCTGGGATGGGAGGGGATTGGAGGGGATGGGCTGGTAGCGGATGGGCTGGGAGGTGATGGGATGGGAGGTGATGGGCTTGGATTGGAGGGGATGGGCTGGTAGGGGCTGGGCTGGGATTGGATGGGATGGGCTGGTAGCGGATGGGCTGGGAAGGGAGGGATGGGCTGGGAAGGGAGGGGAGGGGATGGGCTGGGAAGGGAGGGGATGGACTGGGAGGGGAGGGGATGGGATGGGAGGAGACGGGCTGGGAAGGAAGGTGTTGGGATGGGAGGGGAGGGGCTGGGAGGTGCTGGGCTGGGATTGGAGGGGATGGGCTGGTAGCGGATGGGCTGGGAAGGGAGGGGAGGGGCTGGGAAGGAGGGGATGGGCTGGGAGGGGATGGGATGGGAGGTGATGGACTTGGATTGGAGGGGATGGGCTGGTAGGGGATGGGCTGGGCTGGGATTGGAGGGGATGGGCTGGTAGCGGATGGGCTGGGAAGGGAGGGGATGGGCTGGGAGGGGAGGGGATGGGATGGGAGGTGATGGGCTTGGATTGGGGGGGATGGGCTGGTAGGGGATGGGCTTGGATGGGAGGGGAGGGCTCTAGTCTCTAGTCTCCATGCCAAGTCTCCTTGGGTGAGACGCATCAGTAGAGCTTTAACTAAAACTGCTGCAGACTGCACAACATGCAGAACAAATTGAAGATTTTCCACTCTTTTTATCCCTCTACACTCCACAACCAGTGGAACTGATCCGGAAGCCTTTCCTCCAAGTCCTAGTCTCTCTCGCTCTCTGTGCGGAAGATCTAGGTGCTGCTGTAGGCCCTCCTTGGTTGGTGACAGAAGCACCAGATCTCTCTCTCTCTCTCTCTCTCTCTCTCTCTCTCTCTCTCTCTCTCTCTCTCTCTCTCTCTCTCTCTCTCTCTCTCTCTCTCTCTCTCTCTCTCAATTGAATTCAATTTAAGGGCAAATAGTTAAAGTACAAAAGGGAAATAAATAAACATAAATATCAGTTGTAGTTTATCAAAATTGGGTTTGTTTTCGAATTCTTTGTGGATAATCTGAGGGAAATATGTGTCTCTAATATGGTCATACATTTGGCAGGAGGTTACGAAGTGCAGCTCAGTTTCCACCTCATTCTTTTCTTGAGAGCCAGGTCTGCCTACAGCGGCCTTTCTCAATAGCAAGGCTATGCTCACTGAGTCTGTACATAGCCAAAGCTTTCCTTAAGTTTGGGTCAGTCACAGTGGCAGAATACCTGACCACTGTCTGCTCTCTGTTTAGGGCCAAATAGCATTCTAGTTTGCTCAGTTTTTTGTAAATTATTTCCAATTTGTCAAGTTTTCTCATGATTTGGTTGGGTTTAATTATGTTGCTTTCCTAGGGCTCTGTGGGGTCTGTTTTTGTTAGTTAACAGATCCCCAGGACCAGCTTGCTGGTTCATTGAGCTGTAGGTGATGGCTTTGTTATGGAAGGTTTGAGAATCACTACCTTTTAGGTGGTTGTAGAATTTAACGTCTCTTTTCTGGATTTTGATAATTGGCGGGCATGCATTATTTTGTGTTTTTCATTGTACACTGAGGATATTTTTGTAGAATGCTACATGCAGAGTCTCAATTTGGTGTTTGTCCCATTTTGTGAAATCTTGGTTGGTGAGCGTCCCTTAGACCTCACAACCATAAAGGGCAATGGATTCTATAACTGATTCAAGTATTTTTAGCCAGATCCTAATTGGTATGTTGAATTTTATGTTCCGTTTGATGGCATAGAAGGCCCTTCTTGCCTTGTCTCTCAGAACGTTCACATCTTTGTGGAAGTTACCTGTGGCGCTGATGTTTAGGCCGAGGTATGTATAGTTTTTTGTGTGTTCTAGGGCAAAGGTGTCTAGATGGAATTTGTTTTTGTGGTCCTGGCAACTGGACCTTTTCTGGAACACCATTATTTTTGTCTTACTGAGATTTACTGTCAGGGCCCAGGTCTGACAGAATCTGTGCAGAAGATCTAGGTGCTGCTTTAGGCGCTCCTTGGTTGGGGACAGAAGCACTAGATCATCAACAAACAGTAGACAGTAAGACAAATTTGTTACAGGGAGTCGGTGGAGTTGGTTGGGTGTTGCCCCATGCAGACCAGAGGCATCATGAGACTGCGTAGCCAAAACTTTAACTTTTAAAATATACTAGGAGAGGGTGCATTTGGCCTTCGGCTTGAATCACATTAAGGATTGGGTGTGCTATGCTGTTGTGGTAAATCAGTTTGCTGAGATAAATCACACTCAACATGTCTGAGAAAGTTCATCCATGTCTTCTGCTGATGCTGATGGATGAGTGTGTGAGACAACTCTATGCTTTCTAATCCAACACTATACTCCATGATTCAAAATCAGACAGAGGTTGGGCTAGAACCAGACTGAGACCTGCAGTGTTGTGTTGTTGGCTCTGGAGCTAATGCCTTGGCTCCTGACCTGATCCTCTTTTCACGTGTAGGAGACCCGTGTTTGAACCCAGTTGGTCACACTGTTAAGGCAGCGGTGGGATTTGGTCTGTGATGACAATTTTATTTATATCTTCCTTGATCTCACTTATAATGGGTGAGAGGAGCTAGAAGCAGCGGCGGCGGAGCGGCGATACTACGAGGATATATATGGAGCGTGGAACCCGGAGAGGGAGAGATACATTGGAACTCGCTTGGCACGAAGCCCGAAAGGCAGCCCCAAAACCTTTTGGGGGCACACGAGGAGGTTGGCGGTTCAGGAGGGACTCCTGAGCCAACTCCTCGTGCTTTGTGGAGAGAGCGTTGGGGAGAGCGTCGCACGGAAAGGACACCGTGCTATGCAGTTTTGCGCACGGTTTCTCCTGTGCGTGTTCACAGCCCGGTGCGAGAGATTCCAGCGCCACTCGTCTGTCAGGCTACGATGAGTGTGCAGCCTGGTAGAGCGCTCCTGGTCTCCGGTGCGCCTCCTTGGACCAGGATATCCTGCACCGGTTCTGCGTGCAGTGTCTCCAGTACGTGTCCACAGCCCAGTGCGAGAGATCCCAGCGCCACTCATCTGTCAGGCCAAGGTCAGTGTGCAGCCTGGTAGAGTGGTGCCAGCTCTGTGCGCCAGGTCTCCAGTGCGTCTCCTAGGACCAAGATATCCTGCACCGGTCCTACGGGCAGAATCTCCGGTTCGCATCCACAGCCCAGTACGTCCTGTCCCTGCTCCACGCTCCAGGATCCCTGTTCCACGCTCCAGGATCCCTGTACCCGTCGGGAACCCAGCACGTCCGCACCAGAGTGCGCGTTACGAGCCCAGTACGGCCGGTTCCTGCTCCCCGCACCAGAGTGCGCGTCACGAGCCCAGTACGGCCGGTTCCTGCTCCCCGCAGCAGAGTGCGCGTCACGAGCCCAGTACGGCCGGTTCCTGCTCCCCGCACCAGAGTGCGCGTCACGAGCCCAGTACGGCCGGTTCCTGCTCCCGCGGCAGAGTGCGCCTATACGAGCCCAGCACGGCCGGTTCCTGCTCCCGCACCAGAGTGCGCCACGAGCCCAGCACGGCCGGTTCCTGCTCCCGCAGCAGAGTGCGCGTCACGAGCCCAGTGCGGCCGGTTCCTGCTCCCCGCACCAGAGTGCGCGTCCACGAGCCCAGCACGGCCGGTTCCTGCTCCCGCAGCAGAGTGCGCGTCCACGAGCCCAGCACGGCCGGTTCCTGCTCCCGCACCAGAGTGCGGCGTCACGAGCCCAGTACGGCGGTTCCTGCTCCCGCACCAGAGTGCGCGTCCACGAGCCCAATGCGGCCGGTTCCTGCTCCCGCACCAGAGTGCGCGTCCACGAGCCCAGCACGGCCGGTTCCTGCTCCCCGCATCAGAGTGCGCATCATGAGCCCAGTAAGGCCGGTTCCTGCTCCCCGCACCAGAGGGCCAGTGAGGGTCCCCAGTCCTGAGCCGCCAGTGAGGGTCCCCAGTCCTGAGCCGCCAGTGAGGGTCCCCAGTCCTGAGCCGCCAGTGAGGGTCCCCAGTCCTGAGCCGCCAGTGAGGGTCCCCAGTCCTGAGCCGCCAGTGAGGGTCCCCAGTCCGGCGCCGCCAGTGAGGGTCCCCCAGCCCGGGTCCGCCAGAGAGGGTCCCCAGCCCGGGTCAGCCAGAGAGGGTCCCCAGCCCGGGTCCGCCAGAGAGGTTCCCAAGTCCTGCAAATGGCCCAGGGCCTCCGGTACGTGTCCTCGGACCAGCATGGCCGGCACCGGAGCCGCCACCTGGGACTAAAAAACCCACCCGAAGACCCCCATGGACTTTTTGGCGCGGTCGAGTCCGTGCCTGAGAGGTACTGGAAAGACAGGCTGGCGTGTTTTGTTTTGGTTTTGGTTTTGGTGTAAGGTTTTTTATGTTCTAGGTGTTATATATCTATGTTGGGGTAATGGTTCCCAATTAGAGGCAGCTGTGTGTCGTTGTCTCTAATTGGGAACCATATATATGTTTGGGGATTTCATTTAGGTTTGTGGGTTATTGTAAGTTTATAGCTTTGTTGACTAGACTTCATTCTGTAATCATAGTCAGACTAGACTTCATTCTGTAATCATAGTCAGACTAGACTTCATTCTGTAAACATAGTCAGACTAGACTTCATTCTGTAAACATAGTCAGACTAGATTTCATTCTGTAATCTTAGGCTAGACCTCATTCTGTAAACATAGTCAGGCTAGACCTCATTATGTAATCATAGTCAGACTAGACCTCATTCTGTAATCATAGTCAGGCTAGACCTCATTCTGTAATCATAGTCAGGCTAGACCTCATTCTGTAGTCATAGTCAGACTAGACCTCATTCTGTAATCATAGTCAGACTAGACTTCATTCTGTCATCATAGTCAGACTAGACCTCATTCTGTAAACATAGTCAGACTAGACTTCATTCTGTCATCTTAGTCAGACTAGACCTCATTCTGTAAACATAGTCAGACTAAACTTCATTCTGTAATCTTAGTCAGACTAGACCTCATTCTGTAAACATAGTCAGACTAGACTTCATTCTGTAATCTTAGGCTAGACCTCATTCTGTAAACATAGTCAGGCTAGACCTCATTCTGTAATCATAGTCAGACTAGACCTCATTCTGTCAACATAGTCAGACTAGACTTCATTCTGTAATCATAGTCAGGCTAGACCTCATTCTGTAATCATAGTCAGACTAGACTTCATCCTGTAATCATAGTCAGACTATACCTCATTCTGTAATCATAGTCAGACTAAACTTCATTCTGTAATCTTAGTCAGACTAGACCTCATTCTGTAAACATAGTCAGACTAGACTTCATTCTGTAATCTTAGGCTAGACCTCATTCTGTAATCATAGTCAGACTAGACCTCATTCTGTAATCATAGTCAGACTAGAACTCATTCTGTAATCATAGTCAGACTAGACTTCATTCTGTAATCATAGTCAGACTAGATTTCATTCTGTAATCTTAGGCTAGACCTCATTCTGTAAACATAGTCAGGCTAGACCTCATTCTGTAATCACAGTCTGACTAGACCTCATTATGTAATCATAGTCAGACTAGACCTCATTCTGTAATCATAGTCAGGCTAGACCTCATTCTGTAATCATAGTCAGGCTAGACCTCATTCTTTAAACATAGTCAGACTAGACATCATTCTGTAATCATAGTCAGACTAGACTTCATCCTGTAATCATAGTCAGACTAGACCTCATTCTGTAATCATAGTCAGAACAGACCTCATTCTGTAATCATAGTCAGACTAGACCTCATTCTGTAATCATAGTCAGACTAGAACTCATTCTGTAATCATAGTCAGACTAGACTTCATTCTGTAATCATAGTCAGGCTAGACCTCATTCTGTAATCATAGTCAGGCTAGACCTCATTCTGTAATCATAGTCAGACTAGACCTCATTCTGTAATCATAGTCAGACTAGACCTCATTCTGTAATCATAGTCAGACCAGACCTCATTATGTAATCATAGTCAGGCTAGACTTCATTCTTTAAACATAGTCAGACTAGACATCATTCTGTAATCTTAGTCAGACTAGACATCATTCTGTAATCTTAGTCAGGCTAGACCACATTCTGTAATCATAGTCAGGCTAGACCACATTCTGTAATCATAGTCAGACTAGACCTCATTCTGTAATCATAGTCAGAACAGACCTCATTCTGTAATCATAGTCAGACTAGACTTCATTCTGTAATCATAGTCAGGCTAGACCTCATTCTGTAATCATAGTCAGGCTAGACCTCATTCTGTAATCATAGTCAAGCTAGACCTCATTCTGTAGTCATAGTCAGGCTAGACCTCAGTCTGTAATCATAGTCAGGCCAGACCTCATTCTGTAATCATAGTCAGGCTAGACCTCATTCTGTAATCATAGTCAGGCTAGACCTCATTCTGTAATCATAGTCAGACTAGACCTCATTCTGTAAACATAGTCAGACTAGACTTCATTCTGTCATCTTAGTCAGACTAGACCTCATTCTTTAAACATAGTCAGACTAGACTTCATTCTGTAATCGTAGTCAGACTAGACTTCATTCTGTAAACATAGTCAGACTAGACTTAATTCTGTAAACATAGTCAGACTAGACTTCATTCTGTAAACATAGTCAGACTAGACTTCATTCTGTAATCTTAGGCTAGACCTCATTCTGTAAACATAGTCAGGCTAGACCTCATTCTTTAAACATAGTCAGACTAGACCTCATTCTGTAAACATAGTCAGACTAGACTTAATTCTGTAAACATAGTCAGACTAGACTTAATTCTGTAAACATAGTCAGACTAGACTTCATTCTGTAATCTTAGGCTAGACCTCATTCTGTAAACATAGTCAGGCTAGACCTCATTCTTTAAACATAGTCAGACTAGACATCATTCTGTAATCATAGTCAGGCTAGACCTCATTCTGTAATCATAGTCAGGCTAGACCTCATTCTGTAGTCATAGTCAGACTAGACCTCATTCTGTAATCATAGTCAGACTAGACTTCATTCTGTCATCATAGTCAGACTAGACCTCATTCTGTAAACATAGTCAGACTAGACTTCATTCTGTAAACATAGTCAGACTAGACCTCATTCTGTAAACATAGTCAGACTAGACCTCATTCTGTAATCATAGTCAGACTAGAACTCATTCTGTAATCATAGTCAGACTAGACTTCATTCTGTAATCATAGTCAGACTAGATTTCATTCTGTAATCTTAGGCTAGACCTCATTCTGTAAACATAGTCAGGCTAGACCTCATTCTGTAATCACAGTCTGACTAGACCTCATTATGTAATCATAGTCAGACTAGACCTCATTCTGTAATCATAGTCAGGCTAGACCTCATTCTGTAATCATAGTCAGGCTAGACCTCATTCTTTAAACATAGTCAGACTAGACATCATTCTGTAATCTTAGTCAGACTAGACATCATTCTGTCAACATAGTAAGACTAGACTTCATTCTGTAATCATAGTAAGGCTAGACCTCATTCTGTAATCATAGTCAGACTAGACTTCATCCTGTAATCATAGTCAGACTAGACTTCATCCTGTAATCATAGTCAGACTAGACCTCATTCTGTAATCATAGTCAGACTAGACCTCATTCTGTAATCACAGTCAGACTAGACCTCATTCTGTAATCATAGTCAGACTAGACCTCATTCTGTAATCATAGTCAGACCAGACCTCATTATGTAATCATAGTCAGGCTAGACCTCATTCTTTAAACATAGTCAGGCTAGACCTCATTCTTTAAACATAGTCAGACTAGACCACATTCTGTAATCATAGTCAGACTAGACTTCATCCTGTAATCATAGTCAGACTAGACCTCATTCTGTAATCATAGTCAGAACAGACCTCATTCTGTAATCATAGTCAGACTAGACCTCATTCTGTAATCATAGTCAGACTATAACTCATTCTGTAATCATAGTCAGACTAGACTTCATTCTGTAATCATAGTCAGGCTAGACCTCATTCTGTAGTCATAGTCAGACTAGACCTCAGTCTGTAATCATAGTCAGACTAGACCTCATTCTGTAATCATAGTCAGACTAGACTTCATCCTGTAATCATAGTCAGACTAGACCTCATTCTGTAATCATAGTCAGACTAGACCTCATTCTGTAATCATAGTCAGACTAGACCTCATTCTGTAATCATAGTCAGACCAGACCTCATTATGTAATCATAGTCAGGCTAGACCTCATTCTTTAAACATAGTCAGACTAGACATCATTCTGTAATCTTAGTCAGACTAGACATCATTCTGTAATCTTAGTCAGGCTAGACCACATTCTGTAATCATAGTCAGGCTAGACCACATTCTGTAATCATAGTCAGACTAGACCTCATTCTGTAATCATAGTCAGAACAGACCTCATTCTGTAATCATAGTCAGACTAGACTTCATTCTGTAATCATAGTCAGGCTAGACCTCATTCTGTAATCATAGTCAAGCTAGACCTCATTCTGTAGTCATAGTCAGGCTAGACCTCAGTCTGTAATCATAGTCAGGCCAGACCTCATTCTGTAATCATAGTCAGGCTAGACCTCATTCTGTAATCATAGTCAGACTAGACCTCATTCTGTAATCATAGTCAGACTAGACCTCATTCTGTAAACATAGTCAGACTAGACTTCATTCTGTCATCTTAGTCAGACTAGACCTCATTCTTTAAACATAGTCAGACTAGACTTCATTCTGTAATCTTAGTCAGACTAGACTTAATTCTGTAAACATAGTCAGACTAGACTTAATTCTGTAAACATAGTCAGACTAGACTTCATTCTGTAAACATAGTCAGACTAGACTTCATTCTGTAATCTTAGGCTAGACCTCATTCTGTAAACATAGTCAGGCTAGACCTCATTCTTTAAACATAGTCAGACTAGACTTAATTCTGTAAACATAGTCAGACTAGACTTAATTCTGTAAACATAGTCAGACTAGACTTCATTCTGTAATCTTAGGCTAGACCTCATTCTGTAAACATAGTCAGGCTAGACCTCATTCTCTAATCACAGTCAATACTAGACCTCATTATGTAA
Organism: Brachymystax lenok tsinlingensis; assembly: GCA_030435695.1. Taxonomy (NCBI): domain Eukaryota; kingdom Metazoa; phylum Chordata; class Actinopteri; order Salmoniformes; family Salmonidae; genus Brachymystax; species Brachymystax lenok. The sequence goes on from CM059789.1 coordinate 6,918,596, forward strand.
ACATAGTCAGACTAGATTTCATCCTGTAATCTTAGGCAAGACCTCATTCTGTAAACATAGTCAGGCTAGAACTCATTCTGTAATCACAGTCAGACTAGACCTCATTATGTAATCAAAGTCAGACTAGACCTCATTCTGTAATCATAGTCAGGCTAGACCTCATTCTGTAATCATAGTCAGGCTAGACCTCATTCTGTAATCATAGTCAGACTAGACCTCATTCTGTAATCATAGTCAGACTAGACCTCATTCTGTAATCATAGTCAGACTAGATTTCATTCTGTAATCTTAGGCTAGACCTCATTCTGTAAACATAGTCAGGCTAGACCTCATTCTGTAATCACAGTCTGACTAGACCTCATTATGTAATCATAGTCAGACTAGACCTCATTCTGTAATCATAGTCAGGCTAGACCTCATTCTGTAATCATAGTCAGGCTAGACCTCATTCTTTAAACATAGTCAGACTAGACATCATTCTGTAATCTTAGTCAGACTAGACATCATTCTGTCAACATAGTAAGACTAGACTTCATTCTGTAATCATAGTAAGGCTAGACCTCATTCTGTAATCATAGTCAGACTAGACTTCATCCTGTAATCATAGTCAGACTAGACCTCATTCTGTAATCATAGTCAGACTAGACCTCATTCTGTAATCATAGTCAGACTAGACCTCATTCTGTAATCATAGTCAGACTAGACCTCATTCTGTAATCATAGTCAGACCAGACCTCATTATGTAATCATAGTCAGGCTAGACCTCATTCTTTAAACATAGTCAGGCTAGACCTCATTCTTTAAACATAGTCAGACTAGACCACATTCTGTAATCATAGTCAGACTAGACTTCATCCTGTAATCATAGTCAGAACAGACCTCATTCTGTAATCATAGTCAGACTAGACCTCATTCTGTAATCATAGTCAGACTAGAACTCATTCTGTAATCATAGTCAGACTAGACCTTCATTCTGTAATCATAGTCAGGCTAGACCTCATTCTGTAGTCATAGTCAGACTAGACCTCATTCTGTAGTCATAGTCAGACTAGACCTCATTCTGTAATCATAGTCAGACTAGACTTCATCCTGTAATCATAGTCAGACTAGACCTCATCCTGTAATCATAGTCAGACTAGACCTCATTCTGTAATCATAGTCAGACTAGACCTCATTCTGTAATCATAGTCAGACTAGACCTCATTCTGTAATCATAGTCAGACCAGACCTCATTCTGTAATCATAGTCAGGCTAGACCTCATTCTTTAAACATAGTCAGACTAGACATCATTCTGTAATCTTAGTCAGACTAGACCTCATTCTGTAATCATAGTCAGGCTAGACCACATTCTGTAATCATAGTCAGACTAGACCTCATTCTGTAATCATAGTCAGAACAGACCTCATTCTGTAATCATAGTCAGACTAGACTTCATTCTGTAATCATAGTCAGGCTAGACCTCATTCTGTAATCATAGTCAAGCTAGACCTCATTCTGTAGTCATAGTCAGGCTAGACCTCATTCTGTAATCATAGTCAGGCCAGACCTCATTCTGTAATCATAGTCAGGCTAGACCTCATTCTGTAATCATAGTCAGACTAGACCTCATTCTGTAATCATAGTCAGACTAGACCTCATTCTGTAAACATAGTCAGACTAGACTTCATTCTGTAATCTTAGTCAGACTAGACTTAATTCTGTAAACATAGTCAGACTAGACTTCATTCTGTAAACATAGTCAGACTAGACTTCATTCTGTAATCTTAGTCAGACTAGATCTCATTCTGTAATCATAGGCTAGACCTCATTCTGTAAACATAGTCAGACTAGACTTCATTCTGTAATCTTAGTCAGACTAGACCTCATTCTGTAAACATAGTCAGACTAGACTTCATTCTGTAATCATAGTCAGGCTAGACCTCATTCTGTAATCATAGTCAGACTAGACCTCATTCTGTAATCTTAGTCAGACTAGACCTCATTCTGTCAACATAGTCAGACTAGACTTCATTCTGTAATCATAGTCAGGCTAGACCTCATTCTGTAATCATAGTCAGACTAGACTTCATCCTGTAATCATAGTCAGACTAGACCTCATTCTGTAATCATAGTCAGACTAGACCTCATTCTGTAATCATAGTCAGACTAGACCTCATTCTGTAATCATAGTCAGACTAGACCTCATTCTGTAATCATAGTCAGACCAGACCTCATTCTGTAATCATAGTCAGGCTAGACCTCATTCTGTAAACATAGTCAGGCTAGACCTCATTCTGTAAACATAGTCAGACTAGACCACATTCTGTAATCATAGTCAGACTAGACTTCATCCTGTAATCATAGTCAGAACAGACCTCATTCTGTAATCATAGTCAGACTAGACCTCATTCTGTAATCATAGTCAGACTAGAACTCATTCTGTAATCATAGTCAGACTAGACTTCATTCTGTAATCATAGTCAGGCTAGACCTCATTCTGTAGTCATAGTCAGACTAGACCTCATTCTGTAGTCATAGTCAGACTAGACCTCATTCTGTAATCATAGTCAGACTAGACTTCATCCTGTAATCATAGTCAGACTAGACCTCATCCTGTAATCATAGTCAGACTAGACCTCATTCTGTAATCATAGTCAGACTAGACCTCATTCTGTAATCATAGTCAGACTAGACCTCATTCTGTAATCATAGTCAGACCAGACCTCATTATGTAATCATAGTCAGGCTAGACCTCATTCTTTAAACATAGTCAGACTAGACATCATTCTGTAATCTTAGTCAGACTAGACATCATTCTGTAATCTTAGTCAGGCTAGACCACATTCTGTAATCATAGTCAGGCTAGACCACATTCTGTAATCATAGTCAGACTAGACCTCATTCTGTAATCATAGTCAGAACAGACCTCATTCTGTAATCATAGTCAGACTAGACTTCATTCTGTAATCATAGTCAGGCTAGACCTCATTCTGTAATCATAGTCAAGCTAGACCTCATTCTGTAATCATAGTCAGGCTAGACCTCATTCTGTAATCATAGTCAGGCCAGACCTCATTCTGTAATCATAGTCAGGCTAGACCTCATTCTGTAATCATAGTCAGACTAGACCTCATTCTGTAATCATAGTCAGACTAGACCTCATTCTGTAAACATAGTCAGACTAGACTTCATTCTGTAATCTTAGTCAGACTAGACCTCATTCTGTAAACATAGTCAGACTAGACTTCATTCTGTAAACATAGTCAGACTAGACTTCATTCTGTAATCTTAGGCTAGACCTCATTCTGTAAACATAGTCAGGCTAGACCTCATTCTTTAAACATAGTCAGACTAGACATCATTCTGTAATCTTAGTCAGACTAGACCTCTTTCTGTCAACATAGTCAGACTAGACTTCATTCTGTAATCATAGTCAGGCTAGACCTCATTCTGTAATCATAGTCAGACTAGACCTCATTCTGTAATCATAGTCAGAACAGACCTCATTCTGTAATCATAGTCAGACTAGACTTCATTCTGTAATCATAGTCAGACTAGATTTCATTCTGTAATCTTAGGCTAGACCTCATTCTGTAATCATAGTCAGGCTAGACCTCATTCTGTAATCACAGTCAGGCTAGACCTCATTATGTAATCATAGTCAGACTAGACCTCATTCTGTAATCATAGTCAGGCTAGACCTCATTCTGTAATCATAGTCAGACTAGACTTCATTCTGTAATCATAGTCAGACTAGACCTCATTCTGTAAACATAGTCAGACTAGACTTCATTCTGTCATCTTAGTCAGACTAGACCTCATTCTGTAAACATAGTCAGACTAGACTTCATTCTGTAATCTTAGTCAGACTAGACCTCATTCTGTAAACATAGTCAGACTAGACTTCATTCTGTAAACATAGTCAGTCTAGACTTCATTCTGTAATCTTAGGCTAGACCTCATTCTGTAAACATAGTCAGGCTAGACCTCATTCTGTAATCATAGTCAGGCTAGACCTCATTCTGTAAACATAGTCAGACTAGACTTCATTCTGTAATCATAGTCAGACTAGACTTCATTCTGTAATCATAGTCAGACTAGACCTCATTCTGTAATCATAGTCAGACTAGACCTCATTCTGTAATCATAGTCAGACTAGACCTCATTCTGTAATCATAGTCAGACTAGACCTCATTCTGTAATCATAGTCAGACTAGACCTCATTCTGTAATCATAGTCAGACCAGACCTCATTCTGTAATCATAGTCAGGCTAGACCTCATTCTGTAATCATAGTCAGACTAGACCTCATTCTGTAATCATAGTCAGACTAGACATCATTCTGTAATCTTAGTCAGGCTAGACCACATTCTGTAATCATAGTCGGACTAGAGTTCATCCTGTAATCATAGTCAGACTAGACCTCATTCTGTAATCATAGTCAGAACAGACCTCATTCTGTAATCATAGTCAGACTAGACCTCATTCTGTAATCATAGTCAGGCTAGACTTCATTCTGTAATCATAGTCAGAGTAGACTTCATTCTGTAAACATAGTCAGACTAGACTTCATTCTGTAATCTTAGTCAGACTAGACCTCATTCTGTAATCATAGTCAGACTAGACCTCATTCTGTAATCATAGTCAGTACAGACCTCATTCTGTAATCATAGTCAGACTAGACTTCATTCTGTAATCATAGTCAGACTAGACTTCATTCTGTAATCATAGTCAGACTAGACTTCATTCTGTAATCATAGTCAGACTAGATTTCATTCTGTAATCTTAGGCTAGACCTCATTCTGTAAACATAGTCAGGCTAGACCTCATTCTGTAATCACAGTCAGACTAGACCTCATTATGTAATCATAGTCAGACTAGACCTCATTCTGTAATCATAGTCAGGCTAGACCTCATTCTTTAAACATAGTCAGACTAGACATCATTCTGTAATCTTAGTCAGACTAGACATCATTCTGTCAACATAGTAAGACTAGACTTCATTCTGTCAACATAGTAAGACTAGACTTCATTCTGTAATCATAGTCAGGCTAGACCTCATTCTGTAATCATAGTCAGACTAGACTTCATTCTGTAATCATAGTCAGGCTAGACCTCATTCTGTAAACATAGTCAGACTAGACCTCATTCTGTAATCATAGTCAGACTAGACCTCATTCTGTAAACATAGTCAGACTAGACTTCATTCTGTAATCATAGTCAGACTAGACTTCATTCTGTAATCATAGTCAGACTAGACCTCATTCTGTAATCATAGTCAGAACAGACCTCATTCTGTAATCATAGTCAGACTAGACTTCATTCTGTAATCATAGTCAGACTAGATTTCATTCTGTAATCTTAGGATAGACCTCATTCTGTAAACATAGTCAGGCTAGACCTCATTCTGTAATCACAGTCAGACTAGACCTCATTATGTAATCATAGTCAGACTAGACCTCATTCTGTAATCATAGTCAGGCTAGACCTCATTCTGTAATCATAGTCAGGCTAGACCTCATTCTGTAGTCATAGTCAGGCTAGACTTCATTCTGTAATCATAGTCAGACCAGACCTCATTCTTTAATCATAGTCAGGCTAGACCTCATTCTGTAATCATAGTCAGACTAGACCTCATTCTGTAATCATAGTCAGACTAGACTTCATTCTGTCATCTTAGTCAGACTAGACCTCATTCTGTAAACATAGTCAGACTAGACTTCATTCTGTAATCTTAGTCAGACTAGACCTCATTCTGTAAACATAGTCAGACTAGACTTAATTCTGTAAACATAGTCAGACTAGACTTCATTCTGTAATCTTAGGCTAGACCTCATTCTGTAAACATAGTCAGGCTAGACCTCATTCTGTAATCATAGTCAGACTAGACCTCATTCTGTAATCATAGTCAGACCAGATCTCATTCTGTATTTATAATCAGGCTAGACCTCATTCTGTAATCATAGTCAGGCTAGACCTCATTCTGTAATCATAGTCAGGCTAGACCTCATTCTGTAATCATAGTCAGGCTAGGCCATATTCTGTAATCTTAGGCAAGACCTCATTCTGTAAACATAGTCAGACTAGATTATATTCTGTAATCTTAGGCAAGACCTCATTCAGTAAACATAGTCAGGCTAGACCTCATTCTGTAATCACAGTCAGACTAGACCTCATTATGTAATCATAGTCAGACTAGACCTCATTCTGTAATCATAGTCAGGCTAGACCTCATTCTGTAATCATAGTCAGACTAGACCTCATTCTGTAATCATAGTCAGGCTAGACCTCATTCTGTAATCATAGTCAGACTAGACCTCATTCTGTAATCATAGTCAGACCAGACCTCATTCTGTAAACATAGTCAGGCTAGACCTCATTCTTTAAACATAGTCAGACTAGACCTCATTCTGTCAACATAGTCAGACTAGACTTCATTCTGTCATCATAGTCAGGCTAGACCTCATTCTGTAATCATAGTCAGACTAGACTTCATCCTGTAATCATAGTCAGACTAGACCTCATTCTGTAATCATAGTCAGACTAGACCTCATTCTGTAATCATAGTCAGACTAGACCTCATTCTGTAATCATAGTCAGACTAGACCTCATTCTGTAATCATAGTCAGGCTAGACTTCATTCTGTAATCATAGTCAGACTAGACCTCATTCTGTAATCATAGTCAGGCTAGACCTCATTCTGTAATCATAGTCAGGCTAGACCTCATTCTGTAATCATAGTCAGGCTAGACCTCATTCTGTAATCATAGTCAGACTAGACCTCATTCTGTAATCATAGTCAGACCAGACCTCATTCTGTAATCATAGTCAGGCTAGACCTCATTCTGTAATCATAGTCAGAACAGACCTCATTCTGTAATCATAGTCAGACTAGAACTCATTCTGTAATCATAGTCAGGCTAGACCTCATTCTGTAATCATAGTCAGGCTAGACCTCATTCTGTAATCATAGTCAGACTAGACCTCATTCTGTAATCATAGTCAGAACAGACCTCATTCTGTAATCATAGTCAGACTAGACTTCATTCTGTAATCATAGTCAGGCTAGACCTCATTCTGTAATCATAGTCAAGCTAGACCTCATTCTGTAGTCATAGTCAGGCTAGACCTCAGTCTGTAATCATAGTCAGGCCAGACCTCATTCTGTAATCATAGTCAGGCTAGACCTCATTCTGTAATCATAGTCAGACTAGACCTCATTCTGTAATCATAGTCAGACTAGACCTCATTCTGTAAACATAGTCAGACTAGACTTCATTCTGTAATCTTAGTCAGACTAGACTTAATTCTGTAAACATAGTCAGACTAGACTTAATTCTGTAAACATAGTCAGACTAGACTTCATTCTGTAAACATAGTCAGACTAGACTTCATTCTGTAATCATAGTCAGGCTAGACCTCATTCTGTAAACATAGTCAGGCTAGACCTCATTCTGTAAACATAGTCAGACTAGACATCATTCTGTAATCTTAGTCAGACTAGACCTCATTCTGTCAATCATAGTCAGACTAGACTTCATTCTGTAATCATAGTCAGGCTAGACCTCATTCTGTAATCATAGTCAGACTAGACCTCATTCTGTAATCATAGTCAGACTAGACCTCATTCTGTAATCATAGTCAGACTAGACTTCATTCTGTAATCATAGTCAGACTAGATTTCATTCTGTAATCTTAGTCAGACTAGACCTCATTCTGTAAACATAGTCAGGCTAGACCTCATTCTGTAATCACAGTCAGGCTAGACCTCATTATGTAATCATAGTCAGACTAGACCTCATTCTGTAAACATAGTCATTGTAGACTTCATTCTGTAAACATAGTCAGTCTAGACTTCATTCTGTAATCTTAGGCTAGACCTCATTCTGTAAACATAGTCAGGCTAGACCTCATTCTGTAATCATAGTCAGACTAGACTTCATTCTGTAATCATAGTCAGACTAGACTTCATTCTGTAATCATAGTCAGACTAGACCTCATTCTGTAATCATAGTCAGACTAGACCTCATTCTGTAATCATAGTCAGACTAGACCTCATTCTGTAATCATAGTCAGACTAGACCTCATTCTGTAATCATAGTCAGACTAGACCTCATTCTGTAATCATAGTCAGACTAGACCTCATTCTGTAATCATAGTCAGACCAGACCTCATTCTGTAATCATAGTCAGGCTAGACCTCATTCTGTAATCATAGTCAGACTAGACCTCATTCTGTAATCATAGTCAGACTAGACTTCATTCTGTAATCTTAGTCAGGCTAGACCACATTCTGTAATCATAGTCGGACTAGAGTTCATCCTGTAATCATAGTCAGACTAGACCTCATTCTGTAATCATAGTCAGAACAGACCTCATTCTGTAATCATAGTCAGACTAGACCTCATTCTGTAATCATAGTCAGGCTAGACTTCATTCTGTAATCATAGTCAGAGTAGACTTCATTCTGTAAACATAGTCAGACTAGACTTCATTCTGTAATCTTAGGCTAGACCTCATTCTGTAATCATAGTCAGACTAGACCTCATTCTGTAATCATAGTCAGTACAGACCTCATTCTGTAATCATAGTCAGACTAGACTTCATTCTGTAATCATAGTCAGACTAGACTTCATTCTGTAATCATAGTCAGACTAGACTTCATTCTGTAATCATAGTCAGACTAGATTTCATTCTGTAATCTTAGTCAGACTAGACCTCATTCTGTAAACATAGTCAGGCTAGACCTCATTCTGTAATCACAGTCAGACTAGACCTCATTCTGTAATCATAGTCAGACTAGACCTCATTCTGTAATCATAGTCAGGCTAGACCTCATTCTGTAAACATAGTCAGACTAGACTTCATTCTGTAATCATAGTCAGACTAGACATCATTCTGTAAACATAGTCAGACTAGACTTCATTCTGTAATCATAGTCAGGCTAGACCTCATTCTGTAATCATAGTCAGACTAGACTTCATTCTGTAATCATAGTCAGACTAGACCTCATTCTGTAAACATAGTCAGACTAGACCTCATTCTGTAATCATAGTCAGACTAGACCTCATTCTGTAAACATAGTCAGACTAGACTTCATTCTGTAAACATAGTCAGACTAGACTTCATTCTGTAAACATAGTCAGACTAGACCTCATTCTGTAAACATAGTCAGACTAGACTTCATTCTGTAATCATAGTCAGGCTAGACCTCATTCTGTAATCATAGTCAGACTAGACTTCATTCTGTAATCATAGTCAGACTAGACCTCATTCTGTAATCATAGTCAGACTAGACCTCATTCTGTAATCATAGTCAGACTAGACTTCATTCTGTAATCATAGTCAGACTAGACTTCATTCTGTAATCTTAGGATAGACCTCATTCTGTAAACATAGTCAGGCTAGACCTCATTCTGTAATCACAGTCAGACTAGACCTCATTCTGTAATCATAGTCAGACTAGACCTCATTCTGTAATCATAGTCAGGCTAGACCTCATTCTGTAATCATAGTCAGGCTAGACCTCATTCTGTAATCATAGTCAGGCTAGACTTCATTCTGTAATCATAGTCAGACCAGACCTCATTCTGTAATCATAGTCAGGCTAGACCTCATTCTGTAATCATAGTCAGACTAGACCTCATTCTGTAATCATAGTCAGACTAGACTTCATTCTGTAATCTTAGTCAGACTAGACCTCATTCTGTAAACATAGTCAGACTAGACTTCATTCTGTAATCTTAGTCAGACTAGACCTCATTCTGTAAACATAGTCAGACTAGACTTCATTCTGTAAACATAGTCAGACTAGACTTCATTCTGTAATCTTAGGCTAGACCTCATTCTGTAAACATAGTCAGGACTAGACCTCATTCTGTAATCATAGTCAGACTAGACCTCATTCTGTAATCATAGTCAGACTAGACCTCATTCTGTAATCATAGTCAGGCTAGACCTCATTCTGTAATCATAGTCAGGACTAGACCTCATTCTGTAATCATAGTCAGACTAGGCCATATTCTGTAATCTTAGGCAAGACCTCATTCTGTAAACATAGTCAGACTAGATTATATTCTGTAATCTTAGGCAAGACCTCATTCTGTAAACATAGTCAGGCTAGACCTCATTCTGTAATCACAGTCAGACTAGACCTCATTCTGTAATCATAGTCAGACTAGACCTCATTCTGTAATCATAGTCAGGCTAGACCTCATTCTGTAATCATAGTCAGACTAGACCTCATTCTGTAATCATAGTCAGGCTAGACCTCATTCTGTAATCATAGTCAGACTAGACCTCATTCTGTAATCATAGTCAGACCAGACCTCATTCTGTAAACATAGTCAGACTAGACCTCATTCTGTAATCATAGTCAGACTAGACCTCATTCTGTCAATCATAGTCAGACTAGACTTCATTCTGTCATCATAGTCAGGCTAGACCTCATTCTGTAATCATAGTCAGACTAGACTTCATTCTGTAATCATAGTCAGACTAGACCTCATTCTGTAATCATAGTCAGACTAGACCTCATTCTGTAATCATAGTCAGACTAGACCTCATTCTGTAATCATAGTCAGACTAGACCTCATTCTGTAATCATAGTCAGGCTAGACCTCATTCTGTAATCATAGTCAGACTAGACCTCATTCTGTAATCATAGTCAGACTAGACCTCATTCTGTAATCATAGTCAGGCTAGACCTCATTCTGTAATCATAGTCAGACTAGACCTCATTCTGTAATCTTAGTCAGACTAGACCTCATTCTGTAAACATAGTCAGACTAGACTTCATTCTGTAAACATAGTCAGTCTAGACTTCATTCTGTAAACATAGTCAGACTAGACTTCATTCTGTAATCATAGTCAGACTAGACCTCATTCTGTAAACATAGTCAGGCTAGACCTCATTCTGTAAACATAGTCAGACTAGACATCATTCTGTAATCATAGTCAGACTAGACCTCATTCTGTAATCTTAGTCAGACTAGACCTCATTCTGTAATCTTAGTCAGACTAGACCTCATTCTGTCAACATAGTCAGACTAGACTTCATTCTGTAATCATAGTCAGGCTAGACCTCATTCTGTAATCATAGTCAGACTAGACTTCATTCTGTAATCTTAGGCTAGACCTCATTCTGTAAACATAGTCAGGCTAGACCTCATTCTGTAATCATAGTCAGACTAGACCTCATTCTGTCATCATAGTCAGAACATATCTCATTCTGTAATCATAGTCAGACTAGAACTCATTCTGTAATCATAGTCAGACTAGACCTCATTCTGTAATCATAGTCAGACTAGACCTCATTCTGTAATCATAGTCAGACTAGACCTCATTCTGTAATCATAGTCAGACTAGACCTCATTCTGTAATCATAGTCAGACTAGACCTCATTCTGTAATCATAGTCAGACTAGACCTCATTCTGTAATCATAGTCAGACTAGACTTCATTCTGTAATCATAGTCAGACTAGACTTCATCCTGTAATCACAGTCAATACTAGACCTCATTCTGTAAACATAGTCAGACTAGATTTCATTCTGTAATCTTAGGCAAGACCTCATTCTGTAAACATAGTCAGGCTAGAACTCATTCTGTAATCACAGTCAGACTAGACCTCATTATGTAATCATAGTCAGACTAGACCTCATTCTGTAATCATAGTCAGGCTAGACCTCATTCTGTAATCATAGTCAGGCTAGACCTCATTCTGTAATCATAGTCAGACTAGACCTCATTCTGTAATCATAGTCAGACTAGACCTCATTCTGTAATCATAGTCAGGCTAGACCTCATTCTGTAATCATAGTCAGGCTAGACTTCATTCTGTAATCTTAGTCTAGACCTCATTCTGTAAACATAGTCAGGCTAGACCTCATTCTCTAATCACAGTCAATACTAGACCTCATTATGTAAACATAGTCAGACTAGACTTCATTCTGTAATCTTAGTCAGACTAGACCTCATTCTGTAAACATAGTCAGGCTAGAACTCATTCTGTAATCACAGTCAGACTAGACCTCATTATGTAATCATAGTCAGACTAGACCTCATTCTGTAATCATAGTCAGGCTAGACCTCATTCTGTAATCATAGTCAGACTAGACCTCATTCTGTAATCATAGTCAGACTAGACCTCATTCTGTAATCATAGTCAGACCAGACCTCATTCTGTAATCATAGTCAGGCTAGACCTCATTCTTTAATCATAGTCAGACTAGACCTCATTCTGTAAACATAGTCAGACTAGACTTCATTCTGTAATCTTAGGCTAGACCTCATTCTGTAATCATAGTCAGACTAGACCTCATTCTGTAATCATAGTCAGGCTAGACCTCATTCTGTAATCATAGTCAGACTAGACCTCATTCTGTAATCATAGTCAGACTAGACCTCATTCTGTAATCATAGTCAGACTAGACCTCATTCTGTAATCATAGTCAGACTAGACCTCATTCTGTAATCATAGTCAGACTAGACCTCATTCTGTAATCATAGTCAGGCTAGACCTCATTCTGTAGTCATAGTCAGACTAGACCTCATTCTGTAATCATAGTCAGACCAGACCTCATTCTGTAATCATAGTCAGGCTAGACCTCATTCTGTAATCATAGTCAGACTAGACCTCATTCTGTAATCTTAGTCAGACTAGACCTCATTCTGTAAACATAGTCAGACTAGACTTCATTCTGTAAACATAGTCAGACTAGACTTCATTCTGTAAACATAGTCAGACTAGACTTCATTCTGTAATCATAGTCAGGCTAGACCTCATTCTGTAAACATAGTCAGGCTAGACCTCATTCTTTAAACATAGTCAGACTAGACATCATTCTGTAATCTTAGTCAGACTAGACCTCATTCTGTAATCATAGTCAGACTAGACCTCATTCTGTAATCTTAGTCAGACTAGACCTCATTCTGTCAACATAGTCAGACTAGACTTCATTCTGTAATCATAGTCAGGCTAGACCTCATTCTGTAATCATAGTCAGACTAGACTTCATTCTGTAATCTTAGGCTAGACCTCATTCTGTAAACATAGTCAGGCTAGACCTCATTCTGTAATCATAGTCAGACTAGACCTCATTCTGTCATCATAGTCAGAACATATCTCATTCTGTATTCATAATCAGGCTAGACCTCATCCTGTAATCATAGTCAGACTAGAACTCATTCTGTAATCATAGTCAGACTAGACCTCATTCTGTAATCATAGTCAGACTAGACCTCATTCTGTAATCATAGTCAGACTAGACCTCATTCTGTAATCATAGTCAGACTAGACCTCATTCTGTAATCATAGTCAGACTAGACCTCATTCTGTAATCATAGTCAGACTAGACTTCATTCTGTAATCATAGTCAGACTAGACTTCATCCTGTAATCACAGTCAATACTAGACCTCATTATGTAAACATAGTCAGACTAGATTTCATCCTGTAATCTTAGGCAAGACCTCATTCTGTAAACATAGTCAGGCTAGAACTCATTCTGTAATCACAGTCAGACTAGACCTCATTATGTAATCATAGTCAGACTAGACCTCATTCTGTAATCATAGTCAGGCTAGACCTCATTCTGTAATCATAGTCAGGCTAGACCTCATTCTGTAATCATAGTCAGACTAGACCTCATTCTGTAATCATAGTCAGACTAGACCTCATTCTGTAATCATAGTCAGGCTAGACCTCATTCTGTAATCATAGTCAGACTAGACTTCATTCTGTAATCTTAGTCTAGACCTCATTCTGTAAACATAGTCAGGCTAGACCTCATTCTCTAATCACAGTCAATACTAGACCTCATTATGTAAACATAGTCAGACTAGATTTCATCCTGTAATCTTAGTCAGACTAGACCTCATTCTGTAAACATAGTCAGGCTAGACCTCATTCTGTAATCACAGTCAGACTAGACCTCATTCTGTAATCATAGTCAGACTAGACCTCATTCTGTAATCATAGTCAGGCTAGACCTCATTCTGTAATCATAGTCAGACTAGACCTCATTCTGTAGTCATAGTCAGACTAGACCTCATTCTGTAATCATAGTCAGACTAGACCTCATTCTGTAATCATAGTCAGGCTAGACCTCATTCTGTAATCATAGTCAGACTAGACCTCATTCTGTAAACATAGTCAGACGATACTTCATTCTGTAATCTTAGTCAGACTAGACCTCATTCTGTAATCATAGTGAGACTAGACTTGATTCTGTAATCATAGACTAGACCTCATTCTGTAATCATAGTCAGACTAGACCTCATTCTGTAATCATAGTCAGACTAGACCTCATTCTGTAATCATAGTCAGGCTAGACCTCATTCTGTAATCATAGTCAGGCTAGACCTCATTCTGTAATCATAGTCAGACTAGACTTCAGTCTGTAATCATAGTCAGACCAGACCTCCTTCTGTAATCATAATCAGGCTAGACCTCATTCTGTAATCATAGTCAGACTAGACCTCATTCTGTAATCATAGTCAGGCTAGACCTCATTCTGTAATCATATTCAGACTAGACCTCATTCTGTAAACATAGTCAGGCTAGACCTCATTCTGTAAACATAGTCAGGCTAGACCTCATTCTGTAATCACAGTCAGACTAGACCTCATTCTGTAATCACAGTCAGACTAGACCTCATTCTGTAATCATAGTCAGACTAGACCTCATTCTGTAATCATAGTCAGACTAGACCTCATTCTGTAAACATAGTCAGGCTAGACCTCATTCTTTAAACATAGTCAGACTAGACATCATTCTGTAATCTTAGTCAGACTAGACCTCATTCTGTCAACATAGTCAGACTAGACTTAATCCTGTAATCATAGTGAGAACAGACCTCATTCTGTAATCCTAGTCAGAACAGACCTCATTCTGTAATCATAGTCAGACTAGACCTCATTCTGTAATCATAGTCAGACTAGAACTCATTCTGTAATCATAGTCAGACTAGACTTCATTCTGTAATCATAGTCAGGCTAGACCTCATTCTGTAATCATAGTCAGGCTAGACCTCATTCTGTAATCATAGTCAGGCTAGACCTCATTCTGTAATCATAGTCAGACTAGACCTCATTCTGTAATCATAGTCAGACCAGACCTCATTCTGTAATCATAGTCAGGCTAGACCTCATTCTTTAATCATAGTCAGACTAGACCTCATTCTGTAATCATAGTCAGACTAGACCTCATTCTGTAATCTTAGTCAGACTAGACCTCATTCTGTAAACATAGTCAGACTAGACTTCATTCTGTAATCATAGTCAGACTAGACCTCATTCTGTAATCATAGTCAGACTAGACTTCATTCTGTCATCTTAGTCAGACTAGACCTCATTCTGTAAACATAGTCAGGCTAGACCTCATTCTGTAATCATAGTCAGACTAGACCTCATTCTGTAATCATAGTCAGACTATATCTCATTCTGTAATCATAGTCAGGCTAGACCTCATTCTGTAATCATAGTCAGACTAGACCTCATTCTGTAATCATAGTCAGACTAGACCTCATTCTGTAATCATAGTCAGACTAGACCTCATTCTGTAATCATAGTCAGACTAGACCTCATTCTGTAATCATAGTCAGACTAGACCTCATTCTGTAATCATAGTCAGACTAGACCTCATTCTGTAATCATAGTCAGACTAGACTTCATTCTGTAATCATAGTCAGACTAGACCTCATTCTGTAATCTTAGTCAGACTAGACCTCATTCTGTAAACATAGTCAGGCTAGACCTCATTCTGTAATCATAGTCAGACTAGACCTCATTCTGTAGTCATAGTCAGACTAGACTTCATTCTGTAATCATAGTCAGACCAGACCTCCTTCTGTAATCATAATCAGGCTAGACCTCATTCTGTAATCATAGTCAGGCTAGACCTCATTCTGTAATCATAGTCAGACTAGACCTCATTCTGTAATCATAGTCAGACTAGACCTCATTCTGTAATCATAGTCAGACTAGACTTCATTCTGTAATCTTAGTCAGACTACACCTCATTCTGTAAACATAGTCAGACTAGACTTCATTCTGTAATCTTAGGCTAGACCTCATTCTGTAAACATAGTCAGGCTAGACCTCATTCTGTAATCATAGTCAGACTAGACCTCATTCTGTAATCATAGTCAGACTAGACCTCATTCTGTAATCATAGTCAGGCTAGACCTCATTCTGTAATCATAGTCAGACTAGACCTCATTCTGTAAACATAGTCAGGCTAGACCTCATTCTCTAATCACAGTCAATACTAGACCTCATTATGTAAACATAGTCAGACTAGATTTCATCCTGTAATCTTAGTCAGACTAGACCTCATTCTGTAAACATAGTCAGGCTAGACCTCATTCTGTAATCACAGTCAGACTAGACCTCATTCTGTAATCATAGTCAGACTAGACCTCATTCTGTAATCATAGTCAGGCTAGACCTCATTCTGTAATCATAGTCAAGACTAGACCTCATTCTGTAAACATAGTCAGACTAGACCTCATTCTGTAATCTTAGGCAAGACCTCATTCTGTAAACATAGTCAGGCTAGACCTTCATTCTGTAATCATAGTCAGACTAGACCTCATTCTGTAATCATAGTCAGACTAGACCTCATTCTGTAATCATAGTCAGGCTAGACCTCATTCTGTAATCATAGTCAGGCTAGACCTCATTCTGTAATCATAGTCAGGCTAGACCTCATTCTCTAATCACAGTCAAGACTAGACCTCATTCTGTAATCATAGTCAGACTAGACCTCATTCTGTAATCATAGTCAGACCAGACCTCATTCTGTAATCATAGTCAGGCTAGACCTCATTCTGTAATCATAGTCAGACTAGACTTCATTCTGTAATCATAGTCAGGCTAGACCTCATTCTGTAGTCATAGTCAGACTAGACCTCATTCTGTAATCATAGTCAGACTAGACCTCATTCTGTAATCATAGTCAGGCTAGACCTCATTCTGTAATCATAGTCAGACTAGACCTCATTCTGTAATCATAGTCAGACTAGACCTCATTCTGTAAACATAGTCAGGCTAGACCTCATTCTGTAATCATAGTCAGACTAGACCTCATTCTGTAATCATAGTCAGACTAGACCTCATTCTGTAAACATAGTCAGACTAGACCTCATTCTGTAATCATAGTCAGACTAGACCTCATTCTGTAATCATAGTCAGACTAGACCTCATTCTGTAATCATAGTCAGACTAGACCTCATTCTGTAATCATAGTCAGACTAGACCTCATTCTGTAATCATAGTCAGGCTAGACCTCATTCTGTAATCATAGTCAGACTAGACCTCATTCTGTAATCATAGTCAGGCTAGACCTCATTCTGTAATCATAGTCAGGCTAGACCTCATTCTGTAATCATAGTCAGACTAGACCTCATTCTGTAATCATAGTCAGACTAGACCTCATTCTGTAATCATAGTCAGACTAGACTTCATTCTGTAATCTTAGTCAGACTAGACCTCATTCTGTAAACATAGTCAGACTAGACTTCATTCTGTAATCATAGTCAGACTAGACCTCATTCTGTAAACATAGTCAGGCTAGACCTCATTCTGTAATCATAGTCAGACTAGACCTCATTCTGTAATCATAGTCAGACTAGACCTCATTCTGTAATCATAGTCAGACTAGACCTCATTCTGTAAACATAGTCAGGCTAGACCTCATTCTCTAATCACAGTCAATACTAGACCTCATTATGTAAACATAGTCAGACTAGATTTCATCCTGTAATCTTAGGCAAGACCTCATTCTGTAATCATAGTCAGGCTAGACCTCATTCTGTAATCATAGTCAGACTAGACCTCATTCTGTAATCATAGTCAGACTAGACCTCATTCTGTAATCATAGTCAGGCTAGACCTCATTCTGTAAACATAGTCAGACTAGACCTCATTCTGTAATCATAGTCAGACTAGACCTCATTCTGTAAACATAGTCAGACTAGACTTCATTCTGTAATCTTAGGCTAGACCTCATTCTGTAATCATAGTCAGGCTAGACCTCATTCTGTAATCATAGTCAGACTAGACCTCATTCTGTAATCATAGTCAGACTAGACCTCATTCTGTAATCATAGTCAGACTAGACCTCATTCTGTAATCATAGTCAGGCTAGACCTCATTCTGTAATCATAGTCAGACTAGACCTCATTCTGTAATCATAGTCAGACTAGACCTCATTCTGTAAACATAGTCAGGCTAGACCTCATTCTCTAATCACAGTCAAGACTAGACCTCATTATGTAATCATAGTCAGACTAGACCTCATTCTGTAATCATAGTCAGGCTAGACCTCATTCTGTAATCATAGTCAGACTAGACCTCATTCTTTAATCACAGTCAGACTAGACCTCATTCTGTAATCATAGTCAGACTAGACCTCATTCTGTAATCATAGTCAGACTAGACCTCATTCTGTAATCATAGTCAGACTAGACCTCATTCTGTAATCATAGTCAGGCTAGACCTCATTCTGTAATCATAGTCAGGCTAGACCTCATTCTGTAATCATAGTCAGACTAGACTTCATTCTGTAATCATAGTCAGACTAGACCTCATTCTGTAATCATAGTCAGACTAGACCTCATTCTGTAATCATAGTCAGGCTAGACCTCATTCTGTAATCATAGTCAGACTAGACTTCATTCTGTCATCTTAGTCAGACTAGACCTCATTCTGTAAACATAGTCAGACTAGACTTCATTCTGTAATCTTAGTCAGACTAGACCTCATTCTGTAAACATAGTCAGACCAGACTTAATTCTGTAAACATAGTCAGACTAGACTTCATTCTGTAATCTTAGTCTAGACCTCATTCTGTAAACATAGTCAGGCTAGACCTCATTCTGTAATCATAGTCAGGCTAGACCTCATTCTGTAATCATATTCAGACTAGACCTCATTCTGTAAACATAGTCAGGCTAGACCTCATTCTGTAAACATAGTCAGGCTAGACCTCATTCTGTAATCACAGTCAGACTAGACCTCATTATGTAATCACAGTCAGACTAGACCTCATTCTGTAATCATAGTCAGACTAGACCTCATTCTGTAATCATAGTCAGACTAGACCTCATTCTGTAATCATATTCAGACTAGACTCATTCTGTAATCATAGTCAGACTAGACCTAATTCTGTAAACATAGTCAGGCTAGACCTCATTCTGTAATCATAGTCAGACCAGACTAGACCTCATTCTGTAATCATAGTCAGACTAGACCTCATTCTGTAATCATAGTCAGACTAGACCTCATTCTGTAAACATAGTCAGACTAGACCTCATTCTGTAAACATAGTCAGACTAGACTTCATTCTGTAATCATAGTCAGACTAGACCTCATTCTGTAATCATAGTCAGGCTAGACCTCATTCTGTAATCATAGTCAGACTAGACCTCATTCTGTAATCATAGTCAGACTAGACCTCATTCTGTAATCATAGTCAGACTAGACCTCATTCTGTAATCATAGTCAGGCTAGACCTCATTCTGTAAACATAGTCAGGCTAGACCTCATTCTGTAATCACAGTCAAGACTAGACCTCATTCTGTAATCATAGTCAGACTAGACCTCATTCTGTAAACATAGTCAGACTAGACCTCATTCTGTAATCATAGTCAGACTAGACCTCATTCTGTAATCATAGTCAGACTAGACTTCATTCTGTAATCATAGTCAGACTAGACCTCATTCTGTAATCATAGTCAGACTAGACCTCATTCTGTAATCATAGTCAGACTAGACTTCATTCTGTAATCATAGTCAGGCTAGACCTCATTCTGTAATCATAGTCAGACTAGACCTCATTCTGTAATCATAGTCAGACTAGACCTCATTCTGTAAACATAGTCAGACTAGACTTCATTCTGTAATCTTAGTCAGACTAGACCTCATTCTGTAAACATAGTCAGACTAGACCTCATTCTGTAATCATAGTCAGACTAGACCTCATTCTGTAATCATAGTCAGACTAGACCTCATTCTGTAATCTTAGTCAGACTAGACCTCATTCTGTAATCATAGTCAGACTAGACCTCATTCTGTAATCATAGTCAGACTAGACCTCATTCTGTAATCATAGTCAGGCTAGACCTCATTCTGTAATCATAGTCAGACTAGACCTCATTCTGTAATCATAGTCAGGCTAGACCTCATTCTGTAATCATAGTCAGACTAGACCTCATTCTGTAATCATAGTCAGACTAGACCTCATTCTGTAATCATAGTCAGACTAGACCTCATTCTGTAATCATAGTCAGACTAGACTTCATTCTGTAATCTTAGTCAGACTAGACCTCATTCTGTAAACATAGTCAGACTAGACTTCATTCTGTAATCTTAGTCAGACTAGACCTCATTCTGTAAACATAGTCAGACTAGACTTCATTCTGTAAACATAGTCAGACTAGACCTCATTCTGTAATCATAGTCAGACTAGACCTCATTCTGTAATCATAGTCAGACTAGACTTCATTCTGTAATCATAGTCAGACTAGACCTCATTCTGTAATCATAGTCAGACTAGACCTCATTCTGTAATCATAGTCAGACTAGACCTCATTCTGTAATCATAGTCAGACTAGACCTCATTCTGTAAACATAGTCAGACTAGACTTCATTCTGTAAACATAGTCAGACTAGACTTCATTCTGTAATCTTAGTCAGACTAGACCTCATTCTGTAATCATAGTCAGACTAGACCTCATTCTGTAATCATAGTCAGACTAGACCTCATTCTGTAATCATAGTCAGACTAGACCTCATTCTGTAAACATAGTCAGGCTAGACCTCATTCTGTAAACATAGTCAGGCTAGACCTCATTCTGTAATCATAGTCAGACTAGACCTCATTCTGTAATCATAGTCAGACTAGACCTCATTCTGTAATCATAGTCAGGCTAGACCTCATTCTGTAATCATAGTCAGGCTAGACCTCATTCTGTAAACATAGTCAGACTAGACTTCATTCTGTAATCTTAGACTAGACCTCATTCTGTAAATATAGTCAGGCTAGACCTCATTCTCTAATCACAGTCAAGACTAGACCTCATTATGTAATCATAGTCAGACTAGACCTCATTCTGTAATCATAGTCAGACTAGACTTCATTCTGTAATCTTAGTCAGACTAGACCTCATTCTGTAAAGATAGTCAGACTAGACCTCATTCTGTAATCATAGTCAGACTAGACCTCATTCTGTAATCATAGTCAGACTAGACCTCATTCTGTAATCATAGTCAGACTAGACCTCATTCTGTAATCATAGTCAGACTAGACCTCATTCTGTAAACATAGTCAGACTAGACTTCATTCTGTAATCATAGTCAGACTAGACCTCATTCTGTAATCATAGTCAGACTAGACCTCATTCTGTAATCATAGTCAGACTAGACCTCATTCTGTAATCATAGTCAGACTAGACCTCATTCTGTAATCATAGTCAGACTAGACCTCATTCTGTAAACATAGTCAGACTAGACTTCATTCTGTAAACATAGTCAGACTAGACTTCATTCTGTAATCATAGTCAGACTAGACCTCATTCTGTAAACATAGTCAGACTAGACCTCATTCTGTAATCATAGTCAGACTAGACCTCATTCTGTAATCATAGTCAGACTAGACCTCATTCTGTAATCATAGTCAGACTAGACCTCATTCTGTAATCATAGTCAGACTAGACCTCATTCTGTAAACATAGTGAGACTAGACTTGATTCTGTAATCATAGACTAGACCTCATTCTGTAATCATAGTGAGACTAGACTTGATTCTGTAATCATAGTCAGGCTAGACCTCATTCTGTAGTCAGTCAGACTAGACCTCATTCTGTAATCATAGTCAGACTAGACCTCATTCTGTAATCATAGTCAGGCTAGACCTCATTCTGTAATCATAGTCAGGCTAGACCTCATTCTGTAATCATAGTCAGACTAGACCTCATTCTGTAATCATAGTCAGACTAGACCTCATTCTGTAATCATAGTCAGACTAGACCTCATTCTGTAATCATAGTCAGGCTAGACCTCATTCTGTAATCATAGTCAGACTAGACTTCATTCTGTAATCATAGTCAGACCAGACCTCATTCTGTAATCATAGTCAGGCTAGACCTCATTCTGTAATCATAGTCAGACTAGACCTCATTCTGTAATCATAGTCAGACTAGACCTCATTCTGTAATCATAGTCAGACTAGACTTCATTCTGTAATCTTAGTCAGACTAGACCTCATTCTGTAAACATAGTCAGACTAGACTTCATTCTGTAATCTTAGGCTAGACCTCATTCTGTAAACATAGTCAGGCTAGACCTCATTCTGTAATCATAGTCAGACTAGACCTCATTCTGTAATCATAGTCAGACCAGATCTCATTCTGTATTCATAATCAGGCTAGACCTCATTCTGTAATCATAGTCAGGCTAGACTTCATTCTGTAAACATAGTCAGACTAGACTTCATTCTGTAATCTTAGTCAGACTAGACCTCATTCTGTAAACATAGTCAGGCTAGACCTCATTCTGTAATCATAGTCAGACTAGACCTCATTCTGTAATCATAGTCAGACTAGACCTCATTCTGTAATCATAGTCAGACTAGACCTCATTCTGTAATCATAGTCAGACTAGACCTCATTCTGTAATCATAGTCAGGCTAGACCTCTTTCTGTAATCATAGTCAGACCAGACCTCATTCTGCAATCATAGTCAGACTTGACCTCATTCTGTAATCATAGTCAGGCTAGACCTCATTCTCTAATCACAGTCAAGACTAGACCTCATTATGTAATCATAGTCAGACTAGACCTCATTCTGTAATCATAGTCAGACTAGACCTCATTCTGTAATCATAGTCAGACTAGACCTCATTCTGTAAACATAGTCAGACTAGACTTCATTCTGTAAACATAGTCAGACTAGACTTCATTCTGTAATCTTAGTCTAGACCTCATTCTGTAATCATATTCAGGCTAGACCTCATTCTGTAATCACAGTCAGACTAGACCTCATTCTGTAATCACAGTCAGACTAGACCTCATTCTGTAATCATAGTCAGGCTAGACCTCATTCTGTAAACATAGTCAGACTAGACCTCATTCTGTAATCATAGTCAGACTAGACCTCATTCTGTAATCATAGTCAGACTAGACCTAATTCTGTAAACATAGTCAGGCTAGACCTCATTCTGTAATCATAGTCAGACCAGACCTCATTCTGTAATCATATTCAGACTAGACCTAATTCTGTAAACATAGTCAGGCTAGACCTCATTCTGTAATCATAGTCAGACTAGACCTCATTCTGTAATCATAGTCAGACTAGACCTCATTCTGTAATCATAGTCAGACTAGACCTCATTCTGTAATCATAGTCAGACTAGACCTCATTCTGTAAACATAGTCAGACTAGACCTCATTCTGTAAACATAGTCAGACTAGACTTCATTCTGTAATCTTAGTCAGACTAGACCTCATTCTGTAAACATAGTCAGGCTAGACCTCATTCTGTAATCATAGTCAGACTAGACCTCATTATGTACTCATAGTCAGACTAGACCTCATTCTGTAAACATAGTCAGGCTAGACCTCATTCTCTAATCACAGTCAAGGCTAGACCTCATTCTGTAAACATTGTCAGGCTAGACCTCATTCTCTAATCATAGTCAGACTAGACCTCATTCTGTAATCATAGTCAGACTAGACCTCATTCTGTAAACATAGTCAGACTAGACCTCATTCTGTAATCATAGTCAGACTAGACTTCATTCTGTAATCATAGTCAGACTAGACCTCATTCTGTAATCATAGTGAGACTAGACTTGATTCTGTAATCATAGACTAGACCTCATTCTGTAATCATAGTCAGACTAGACTTCATTCTGTAAACATAGTCAGACTAGACATCATTCTGTAATCATAGTCAGACTAGACCTCATTCTGTAATCATAGTCAGACTAGACCTCATTCTGTAATCATAGTCAGACTAGACCTCATTCTGTAATCATAGTCAGACTAGACCTCATTCTGTAATCTTAGTCAGACTAGACCTCATTCTGTAATCATAGTCAGACTAGACTTCATTCTGTAATCATAGTCAGACTAGACCTCATTCTGTAATCATAGTCAGACTAGACTTCATTCTGTAATCTTAGTCAGACTAGACCTCATTCTGTAAACATAGTCAGACTAGACCTCATTCTGTAATCATAGTCAGACTAGACCTCATTCTGTAATCATAGTCAGAACTAGACCTTCATTCTGTAATCATAGTCAGGCTAGACCTCATTCTGTAATCATAGTCAGACTAGACCTCATTCTGTAATCATAGTCAGACTAGACCTCATTCTGTAATCATAGTCAGACTAGACCTCATTCTGTAATCATAGTCAGACTAGACCTCATTCTGTAATCATAGTCAGACTAGACCTCATTCTGTAATCATAGTCAGACTAGACTTCATTCTGTAATCATAGTCAGACTAGACTTCATTCTGTAATCATAGTCAGACTAGACTTCATTCTGTAATCTTAGTCAGACTAGACCTCATTCTGTAAACATAGTCAGGCTAGACCTCATTCTGTAATCATAGTCAGACTAGACTTCATTCTGTAATCATATACTAGACTTCATTCTGTAATCATAGTCAGACTAGACCTCATTCTGTAATCATAAGTCAGACTAGACCTCATTCTGTAATCATAGTCAGGCTAGACCTCATTCTGTAATCATAGTCAGACTAGACCTCATTCTGTAATCATAGTCAGACTAGACCTCATTCTGTAATCATAGTCAGACTAGACTTCATTCTGTAATCTTAGTCAGACTAGACCTCATTCTGTAAACATAGTCAGACTAGACTTCATTCTGTAATCATAGTCAGACTAGACCTCATTCTGTAATCATAGTCAGACTAGACCTCATTCTGTAATCATAGTGAGACTAGATCTTCATTCTGTAATCATAGTCAGACTAGACCTCATTCTGTAATCATAGTCAGACTAGACCTCATTCTGTAAACATAGTCAGACTAGACCTCATTCTGTAATCATAGTCAATACTAGACCTCATTATGTAAACATAGTCAGACTAGACTTCATTCTGTAATCTTAGTCTGACCTCATTCTGTAAACATAGTCAGGCTAGAACTCATTCTGTAATCATAGTCAGACTAGACCTCATTCTGTAATCATAGTCAGACTAGACCTCATTCTGTAATCATAGTCAGACTAGACCTCATTCTGTAATCACAGTCAATACTAGACCTCTTTATGTAAACATAGTCAGACTAGATTTCATTCTGTAATCTTAGGCAAGACCTCATTCTGTAAACATAGTCAGGCCATACCTCATTCTCTAATCACAGTCAGACTAGACCTCATTCTGTAATCATAGTCAGACTAGACCTCATTCTGTAATCATAGTCAGACTAGACCTCATTCTGTAATCATAGTCAGGCTAGACCTCATTCTGTAAACATAGTCAGGCTAGACCTCATTCTCTAATCACAGTCAATACTAGACCTCATTATGTAAACATAGTCAGACTAGACTTCATTCTGTAATCATAGTCAGACTAGACCTCATTCTGTAATCATAGTCAGACTAGACCTCATTCTGTAATCATAGTCAGACTAGACCTCATTCTGTAATCATAGTCAGACTAGACCTCATTCTGTAATCATAGTCAGACTAGACCTCATTCTGTAATCATAGTCAGACTAGACCTCATTCTGTAAACATAGTCAGACTAGACTTCATTCTGTAATCTTAGTCAGACTAGACCTCATTCTGTAATCTTAGTCAGACTAGACCTCATTCTGTAAACATAGTCAGGCTAGACCTCATTCTCTAATCACAGTCAAGACTAGACCTCATTATGTAATCATAGTCAGACTAGACCTCATTCTGTAAACATAGTCAGGCTAGACCTCATTCTCTAATCATAGTCAGACTAGACCTCATTCTGTAATCATAGTCAGGCTAGACCTCATTCTGTAATCATAGTCAGACTAGACCTCATTCTGTAATCATAGTCAGACTAGACCTCATTCTGTAATCATAGTCAGGCTAGACCTCATTCTGTAATCATAGTCAGACTAGACCTCATTCTGTAATCATAGTCAGACTAGACCTCATTCTGTAATCATAATCAGGCTAGACCTCATTCTGTAATCATAGTCAGACTAGACCTCATTCTGTAATCATAGTCAGACTAGACCTCATTCTGTAATCATAGTCAGACTAGACTTCATTCTGTAATCTTAGTCAGACTAGACCTCATTCTGTAAACATAGTCAGACTAGACTTCATTCTGTAATCTTAGTCTAGACCTCATTCTGTAAACATAGTCAGGCTAGACCTCATTCTGTAATCATAGTCAGACTAGACCTCATTCTGTAATCATAGTCAGACTAGACCTCATTCTGTAATCATAGTCAGGCTAGACCTCATTCTGTAATCATAGTCAGACTAGACCTCATTCTGTAAACATAGTCAGACTAGACCTCATTCTGTAATCATAGTCAGACTAGACCTCATTCTGTAAACATAGTCAGACTAGACTTCATTCTGTAATCTTAGTCAGACTAGACCTCATTCTGTAATCATAGTCAGGCTAGACCTCATTCTGTAATCATAGTCAGACTAGACCTCATTCTGTAATCATAGTCAGACTAGACCTCATTCTGTAATCATAGTCAGGCTAGACCTCATTCTGTAAACATAGTCAGACTAGACCTCATTCTGTAATCATAGTCAGACTAGACCTCATTCTGTAAACATAGTCAGACTAGACTTCATTCTGTAATCATAGTCAGGCTAGACCTCATTCTGTAATCATAGTCAGACTAGACCTCATTCTGTAATCATAGTCAGGACTAGACCTCATTCTGTAGTCATAGTCAGACTAGACCTCATTCTGTAATCATAGTCAGACCAGACCTCATTCTGTAATCATAGTCAGGCTAGACCTCATTCTGTAATCATAGTCAGACTAGACCTCATTCTGTAATCTTAGGCTAGACCTCATTCTGTAAACATAGTCAGGCTAGACCTCATTCTCTAATCACAGTCAAGACTAGACCTCATTCTGTAATCATAGTCAGACTAGACCTCATTCTGTAATCATAGTCAGGCTAGACCTCATTCTGTAATCATAGTCAGACTAGACCTCATTCTGTAATCATAGTCAGACTAGACCTCATTCTGTAATCATAGTCAGACTAGACCTCATTCTGTAAACATAGTCAGACTAGACCTCATTCTGTAATCATAGTCAGACTAGACCTCATTCTGTAATCATAGTCAGACTAGACCTCATTCTGTAATCATAGTCAGACTAGACCTCATTCTGTAATCATAGTCAGACTAGACTTCATTCTGTAATCATAGTCAGACTAGACCTCATTCTGTAATCATAGTCAGACTAGACCTCATTCTGTAATCATAGTCAGACTAGACCTCATTCTGTAATCATAGTCAGACTAGACTTCATTCTGTAATCATAGTCAGACTAGACCTCATTCTGTAAACATAGTCAGACTAGACTTCATTCTGTAATCTTAGTCAGACTAGACCTCATTCTGTAAACATAGTCAGACTAGACTTCATTCTGTAAACATAGTCAGACTAGACTTCATTCTGTAATCATAGTCAGACTAGACCTCATTCTGTAAACATAGTCAGGCTAGACCTCATTCTGTAATCATAGTCAGGCTAGACCTCATTCTGTAATCATAGTCAGACTAGACCTCATTCTGTAAACATAGTCAGGCTAGACCTCATTCTGTAAACATAGTCAGGCTAGACCTCATTCTGTAATCATAGTCAGACTAGACCTCATTCTGTAATCATAGTCAGGCTAGACCTCATTCTGTAATCATAGTCAGACTAGACCTCATTCTGTAATCATAGTCAGGCTAGACCTCATTCTGTAATCATAGTCAGACTAGACCTCATTCTGTAATCATAGTCAGACTAGACCTCATTCTGTAATCATAGTCAGACTAGACCTCATTCTGTAATCATAGTCAGACTAGACCTCATTCTTTAATCATAGTCAGAC
Organism: Brachymystax lenok tsinlingensis; assembly: GCA_030435695.1. Taxonomy (NCBI): domain Eukaryota; kingdom Metazoa; phylum Chordata; class Actinopteri; order Salmoniformes; family Salmonidae; genus Brachymystax; species Brachymystax lenok. Next base: position 6,946,666 of record CM059789.1, read on the forward strand.
TAGACCTCATTCTGTAAACATAGTCAGACTAGACTTCATTCTGTAATCTTAGGCTAGACTAGACCTCATTCTGTAAACATAGTCAGGCTAGACCTCATTCTCTAATCACAGTCAAGACTAGACCTCATTATGTAATCATAGTCAGACTAGACCTCATTCTGTAATCTTAGTCAGGCTAGACCTCATTCTGTAATCATAGTCAGGCTAGACCTCATTCTGTAATCATAGTCAGACTAGACCTCATTCTGTAATCATAGTCAGACTAGACCTCATTCTGTAATCATAGTCAGACTAGACCTCATTCTGTAATCATAGTCAGACTAGACCTCATTCTGTAATCATAGTCAGACTAGACCTCATTCTGTAATCATAGTCAGACTAGACCTCATTCTGTAATCATAGTCAGACTAGACCTCATTCTGTAAACATAGTCAGACTAGACTTCATTCTGTAAACATAGTCAGACTAGACCTCATTCTGTAATCATAGTCAGGCTAGACCTCATTCTGTAATCATAGTCAGACTAGACCTCATTCTGTAATCATAGTCAGACTAGACCTCATTCTGTAATCATAGTCAGACTAGACCTCATTCTGTAATCATAGTCAGACTAGACCTCATTCTGTAATCATAGTCAGACTAGACCTCATTCTGTAAACATAGTGAGACTAGACTTGATTCTGTAATCATAGACTAGACCTCATTCTGTAATCATAGTGAGACTAGACTTGATTCTGTAATCATAGTCAGGCTAGACCTCATTCTGTAGTCAGTCAGACTAGACCTCATTCTGTAATCATAGTCAGACCAGACCTCATTCTGTAATCATAGTCAGGCTAGACCTCATTCTGTAATCATAGTCAGGCTAGACCTCATTCTGTAATCATAGTCAGACTAGACCTCATTCTTTAATCATAGTCAGGCTAGACCTCATTCTGTAATCATAGTCAGACCAGACCTCATTCTGTAATCATAGTCAGGCTAGACCTCATTCTGTAGTCATAGTCAGACTAGACTTCATTCTGTAATCATAGTCAGACCAGACCTCCTTCTGTAATCATACTCAGGCTAGACCTCATTCTTTAATCATAGTCAGACTAGACCTCATTCTGTAATCATAGTCAGACTAGACCTCATTCTGTTATCATAGTCAGACTAGACTTCATTCTGTCATCTTAGTCAGACTAGACCTCATTCTGTAAACATAGTCAGACTAGACTTCATTCTGTAATCTTAGGCTAGACCTCATTCTGTAAACATAGTCAGGCTAGACCTCATTCTGTAATCATAGTCAGACTAGACCTCATTGTGTAATCATAGTCAGACCAGATCTCATTCTGTATTCATAATCAGGCTAGACCTCATTCTGTAATCATATTCAGGCTAGACTTCATTCTGTAAACATAGTCAGACTAGATTTCATCCTGTAATCTTAGGCAAGACCTCATTCTGTAAACATAGTCAGGCTAGACCTCATTCTGTAATCAGTCAGACTTGACCTCATTATGTAATCATAGTCAGACTAGACCTCATTCTGTAATCTTAGGCTAGACCTCATTCTGTAGTCATAGTCAGACTAGACCTCATTATGTAATCATAGTCAGACTAGACCTCATTCTGTAATCATAGTCAGACTAGACCTCATTCTGTAATCATAGTCAGACTAGACCTCATTCTGTAATCATAGTCAGGCTAGACCTCATTCTGTAATCATAGTCAGACTAGACCTCATTCTGTAATCATAGTCAGACTAGACCTCATTCTGTAATCATAGTCAGACTAGACCTCATTCTGTAATCATAGTCAGACTAGACCTCATTCTGTAAACATAGTCAGACTAGACCTTCATTCTGTAAACATAGTCAGACTAGACTTCATTCTGTAATCTTAGTCAGACTAGACCTCATTCTGTAATCATAGTCAGGCTAGACCTCATTCTGTAATCATAGTCAGACTAGACCTCATTCTGTAATCATAGTCAGACTAGACCTCATTCTGTAATCATAGTCAGGCTAGACCTCATTCTGTAAACATAGTCAGGCTAGACCTCATTCTGTAATCATAGTCAGACCAGACCTCATTCTGTAATCATATTCAGACTAGACCTAATTCTGTAAACATAGTCAGGCTAGACCTCATTCTGTAATCATAGTCAGACTAGACCTCATTCTGTAATCATAGTCAGACTAGACCTCATTCTGTAATCATAGTCAGACTAGACCTCATTCTGTAATCATAGTCAGACTAGACCTCATTCTGTAATCATAGTCAGACTAGACCTCATTCTGTAATCATAGTCAGACTAGACCTCATTCTGTAATCATAGTCAGACTAGACCTCATTCTGTAATCATAGTCAGACTAGACCTCATTCTGTAAACATAGTCAGACTAGACTTCATTCTGTAATCTTAGGCTAGACCTCATTCTGTAAACATAGTCAGACTAGACCTCATTCTGTAATCATAGTCAGACTAGACCTCATTCTGTAATCATAGTCAGACTAGACCTCATTCTGTAAACATAGTCAGACTAGACCTCATTCTCTAATCACAGTCAAGGCTAGACCTCATTCTGTAAACATTGTCAGGCTAGACCTCATTCTCTAATCACAGTCAAGACTAGACCTCATTATGTAATCATAGTCAGACTAGACCTCATTCTGTAAACATAGTCAGACTAGACCTCATTCTGTCATCATAGTGAGACTAGACTTGATTCTGTCATCATAGTGAGACTAGACTTGATTCTGTAATCATAGTCAGACTAGACTTCATTCTGTAATCATAGTCAGACTAGACCTCATTCTGTAATCATAGTCAGACTAGACTTCATTCTGTAATCATAGTCAGACTAGACCTCATTCTGTAATCATAGTCAGACTAGACCTCATTCTGTAATCATAGTCAGACTAGACCTCATTCTGTAAACATAGTCAGACTAGACTTCATTCTGTAATCTTAGTCAGACTAGACCTCATTCTGTAAACATAGTCAGACTAGACCTCATTCTGTAATCATAGTCAGACTAGACCTCATTCTGTAATCATAGTCAGACTAGACCTCATTCTGTAATCATAGTCAGACTAGACCTCATTCTGTAATCATAGTCAGGCTAGACCTCATTCTGTAATCATAGTCAGGCTAGACCTCATTCTGTAATCATAGTCAGACTAGACCTCATTCTGTAATCATAGTCAGACCAGACTTCATTCTGTAATCATAGTCAGGCTAGATCTCATTCCGTAATCATAATCAGACTAGACCTCATTCTGTATCATAGTCAGACTAGACTTCATTCTGTAATCTTAGGCTAGACCTCATTCTGTAAACATAGTCAGACTAGATTATATTCTGTAATCTTAGGCAAGACCTCATTCTGTAAACATAGTCAGGCTAGACCTCATTCTGTAATCATAGTCAGACTAGACCTCATTCTGTAATCATAGTCAGACTAGACCTCATTCTGTAATCATAGTCAGACTAGACCTCATTCTGTAATCATAGTCAGACTAGACCTCATTCTGTAATCATAGTCAGACTAGACCTCATTCTGTAATCATAGTCAGACTAGACCTCATTCTGTAATCATAGTCAGACTAGACCTCATTCTGTAAACATAGTCAGGCTAGACCTCATTCTGTAAACATAGTCAGACTAGACCTCATTCTGTAATCATAGTCAGACTAGACCTCATTCTGTAATCATAGTCAGACTAGACCTCATTCTGTAATCATAGTCAGACTAGACTTCATTCTGTAATCATAGTCAGACTAGACCTCATTCTGTAATCATAGTCAGACTAGACCTCATTCTGTAATCATAGTCAGACTAGACCTCATTCTGTAATCATAGTCAGACTAGACCTCATTCTGTAATCATAGTCAGACTAGACCTCATTCTGTAATCATAGTCAGACTAGACCTCATTCTGTAATCATAGTCAGACTAGACCTCATTCTGTAATCATAGTCAGACTAGACCTCATTCTGTAATCATAGTCAGACTAGACCTCATTCTGTAATCTTAGTCAGACTAGACCTCATTCTGTAAACATAGTCAGACTAGACTTCATTCTGTAAACATAGTCAGACTAGACTTCATTCTGTAAACATAGTCAGACTAGACTTCATTCTGTAATCATAGTCAGACTAGACCTCATTCTGTAAACATAGTCAGACTAGACCTCATTCTGTAAACATAGTCAGACTAGACCTCATTCTGTAATCATAGTCAGACTAGACCTCATTCTGTAATCATAGTCAGACTAGACCTCATTCTGTAATCATAGTCAGACTAGACCTCATTCTGTAAACATAGTCAGACTAGACTTCATTCTGTAATCATAGTCAGACTAGACCTCATTCTGTAATCATAGTCAGACTAGACTTCATTCTGTAATCTTAGGCTAGACCTCATTCTGTAAACATAGTCAGACTAGACCTCATTCTGTAATCATAGTCAGACTAGACCTCATTCTGTAATCATAGTCAGACTAGACCTCATTCTGTAATCATAGTCAGACTAGACCTCATTCTGTAATCATAGTCAGACTAGACCTCATTCTGTAATCATAGTCAGACTAGACCTCATTCTGTAATCATAGTCAGACTAGACCTCATTCTGTAATCATAGTCAGACTAGACCTCATTCTGTAATCATAGTCAGACTAGACCTCATTCTGTAATCATAGTCAGACTAGACCTCATTCTGTAATCATAGTCAGACTAGACTTCATTCTGTAATCATAGTCAGACTAGACTTCATTCTGTAATCATAGTCAGACTAGACCTCATTCTGTAAACATAGTCAGACTAGACTTCATTCTGTCATCTTAGTCAGACTAGACCTCATTCTGTAAACATAGTCAGACTAGACCTCATTCTGTAATCATAGTCAGACTAGACCTCATTCTGTAATCATAGTCAGACTAGACCTCATTCTGTAATCATAGTCAGACTAGACCTCATTCTGTAATCATAGTCAGACTAGACCTCATTCTGTAATCATAGTCAGACTAGACCTCATTCTGTAATCATAGTCAGACTAGACCTCATTCTGTAATCATAGTCAGACTAGACCTCATTCTGTAATCATAGTCAGACTAGACTTCATTCTGTAATCTTAGTCTAGACCTCATTCTGTAAACATAGTCAGGACTAGACCTCATTCTGTAATCATAGTCAGACTAGACCTCATTCTGTAAACATAGTCAGACTAGACTTCATTCTGTAATCTTAGGCTAGACCTCATTCTGTAAACATAGTCAGGCTAGACCTCATTCTGTAATCATAGTCAGACTAGACCTCATTCTGTAATCATAGTCAGACTAGACCTCATTCTGTAATCATAGTCAGGCTAGACCTCATTCTGTAATCATAGTCAGACTAGACCTCATTCTGTAATCATAGTCAGACTAGACCTCATTCTGTAATCATAGTCAGACTAGACCTCATTCTGTAATCATAGTCAGACTAGACCTCATTCTGTAATCATAGTCAGACTAGACCTCATTCTGTAAACATAGTCAGACTAGACTTCATTCTGTAATCTTAGGCTAGACCTCATTCTGTAATCATAGTCAGACTAGACCTCATTCTGTAATCATAGTCAGACTAGACCTCATTCTGTAATCATAGTCAGACTAGACCTCATTCTGTAATCATAGTCAGACTAGACCTCATTCTGTAATCATAGTCAGGCTAGACCTCATTCTGTAATCATAGTCAGGCTAGACCTCATTCTGTAATCATAGTCAGACTAGACTTCATTCTGTAATCATAGTCAGACTAGACCTCATTCTGTAATCATAGTCAGACTAGACCTCATTCTGTAATCATAGTCAGACTAGACCTCATTCTGTAATCATAGTCAGACTAGACCTCATTCTGTAATCATAGTCAGACTAGACCTCATTCTGTAAACATAGTCAGACTAGACCTCATTCTGTAAACATAGTCAGACTAGACCTCATTCTGTAATCATAGTCAGACTAGACCTCATTCTGTAATCATAGTCAGACTAGACCTCATTCTGTAATCATAGTCAGACTAGACCTCATTCTGTAATCATAGTCAGACTAGACCTCATTCTGTAAACATAGTCAGACTAGACCTCATTCTGTAAACATAGTCAGACTAGACCTCATTCTGTAATCATAGTCAGACTAGACCTCATTCTGTCAATCATAGTCAGACTAGACCTCATTCTGTAATCATAGTCAGACTAGACCTCATTCTGTAATCATAGTCAGACTAGACCTCATTCTGTAATCATAGTCAGACTAGACCTCATTCTGTAATCATAGTCAGACTAGACCTCATTCTGTAATCATAGTCAGACTAGACCTTCATTCTGTAATCATAGTCAGACTAGACCTCATTCTGTAATCATAGTCAGACTAGACCTCATTCTGTAATCATAGTCAGACTAGACCTCATTCTGTAATCATAGTCAGACTAGACCTCATTCTGTAATCATAGTCAGACTAGACCTCATTCTGTAATCATAGTCAGGCTAGACCTCATTCTGTAATCATAGTCAGACTAGACCTCATTCTGTAATCATAGTCAGACTAGACCTCATTCTGTAATCATAGTCAGACTAGACCTCATTCTGTAAATCATAGTCAGACTAGACTTCATTCTGTAATCATAGTCAGACTAGACCTCATTCTGTAATCATAGTCAGACTAGACTTCATTCTGTCATCTTAGTCAGACTAGACCTCATTCTGTAAACATAGTCAGGCTAGACCTCATTCTGTAATCATAGTCAGACTAGACCTCATTCTGTAATCATAGTCAGACTAGACCTTCATTCTGTAATCATAGTCAGGCTAGACCTCATTCTGTAATCATAGTCAGACTAGACCTCATTCTGTAATCATAGTCAGACTAGACCTCATTCTGTAATCATAGTCAGACTAGACCTCATTCTGTAATCATAGTCAGACTAGACCTCATTCTGTAATCATAGTCAGACTAGACCTCATTCTGTAATCATAGTCAGACTAGACCTCATTCTGTAATCATAGTCAGACTAGACTTCATTCTGTAATCATAGTCAGACTAGACTTCATTCTGTAATCTTAGCACTAGACCTCATTCTGTAAACATAGTCAGGCTAGACCTCATTCTGTAATCATAGTCAGACTAGACCTCATTCTGTAATCATAGTCAGACTAGACCTCATTCTGTAATCATAGTCAGACTAGACCTCATTCTGTAATCATAGTCAGGCTAGACCTCATTCTGTAATCATAGTCAGACTAGACCTCATTCTGTAATCATAGTCAGACTAGACCTCATTCTGTAATCATAGTCAGACTAGACCTCATTCTGTAATCATAGTCAGACTAGACTTCATTCTGTAATCATAGTCAGACTAGACCTCATTCTGTAAACATAGTCAGACTAGACTTCATTCTGTAATCATAGTCAGACTAGACCTCATTCTGTAAACATAGTCAGACTAGACCTCATTCTGTAATCATAGTCAGACTAGACCTCATTCTGTAATCATAGTCAGACTAGACCTCATTCTGTAATCATAGTCAGGCTAGACCTCATTCTGTAATCATAGTCAGACTAGACCTCATTCTGTAATCATAGTCAGACTAGACCTCATTCTGTAATCATAGTCAGACTAGACCTCATTCTGTAAACATAGTCAGACTAGACCTCATTCTGTAATCTTAGTCAGACTAGACCTCATTCTGTAAACATAGTCAGACTAGACTTCATTCTGTAATCATAGTCAGACTAGACCTCATTCTGTAATCATAGTCAGACTAGACCTCATTCTGTAATCATAGTCAGACTAGACCTCATTCTGTAATCATAGTCAGACTAGACCTCATTCTGTAAACATAGTCAGACTAGACCTCATTCTGTAATCATAGTCAGACTAGACCTCATTCTGTAAACATAGTCAGGCTAGACCTTCATTCTGTAATCATAGTCAGACTAGACTTGATTCTGTAATCATAGTCAGACTAGACCTCATTCTGTAATCATAGTCAGACTAGACCTCATTCTGTAATCATAGTCAGACTAGACCTCATTCTGTAAACATAGTCAGACTAGACCTCATTCTGTAATCATAGTCAGACTAGACCTCATTCTGTAAACATAGTCAGACTAGACTTCATTCTGTAATCTTAGTCAGACTAGACCTCATTCTGTAATCATAGTCAGACTAGACCTCATTCTGTAATCATAGTCAGACTAGACTTCATTCTGTAATCATAGACTAGACCTCATTCTGTAATCATAGTCAGACTAGACCTCATTCTGTAATCATAGTCAGACTAGACCTCATTCTGTAATCATAGTCAGGCTAGACCTCATTCTGTAATCATAGTCAGACTAGACCTCATTCTGTAATCTTAGGCTAGACCTCATTCTGTAAACATAGTCAGGCTAGACCTCATTCTGTAATCATAGTCAGACTAGACCTCATTCTGTAATCATAGTCAGACTAGACCTCATTCTGTAAACATAGTCAGACTAGACCTCATTCTGTAATCATAGTCAGACTAGACCTCATTCTGTAATCATAGTCAGACTAGACCTCATTCTGTAATCATAGTCAGACTAGACTTCATTCTGTAATCATAGACTAGACCTCATTCTGTAATCATAGTCAGACTAGACCTCATTCTGTAATCATAGTCAGACTAGACCTCATTCTGTAATCATAGTCAGACTAGACTTCATTCTGTAATCATAGTCAGACTAGACCTCATTCTGTAATCATAGTCAGACTAGACCTCATTCTGTAAACATAGTCAGACTAGACTTCATTCTGTAAACATAGTCAGACTAGACCTCATTCTGTAAACATAGTCAGACTAGACCTCATTCTGTAATCATAGTCAGACTAGACCTCATTCTGTAATCATAGTCAGACTAGACCTCATTCTGTAATCATAGTCAGACTAGACCTCATTCTGTAATCATAGTCAGACTAGACCTCATTCTGTAAACATAGTCAGACTAGACCTCATTCTGTAATCATAGTCAGACTAGACCTCATTCTGTAATCATAGTCAGACTAGATCTTCATTCTGTAATCATAGTCAGACTAGACCTCATTCTGTAATCATAGTCAGACTAGACCTCATTCTGTAATCATAGTCAGACTAGACCTCATTCTGTAATCATAGTCAGACTAGACCTCATTCTGTAAACATAGTCAGACTAGACCTTATATTCTGTAATCTTAGTCAGACTAGACCTCATTCAGTAAACATAGTCAGACTAGACCTCATTCTGTAATCATAGTCAGACTAGACCTCATTCTGTAATCATAGTCAGACTAGACCTCATTCTGTAATCATAGTCAGACTAGACCTCATTCTGTAATCATAGTCAGACTAGACCTCATTCTGTAATCATAGTCAGACTAGACCTCATTCTGTAATCATAGTCAGACTAGACCTCATTCTGTAATCATAGTCAGACTAGACCTCATTCTGTAAACATAGTCAGACTAGACCTCATTCTGTAAACATAGTCAGACTAGACCTCATTCTGTAAACATAGTCAGACTAGACTTCATTCTGTAATCATAGTCAGACTAGACCTCATTCTGTAATCATAGTCAGACTAGACTTCATTCTGTAATCATAGTCAGACTAGACCTCATTCTGTAATCATAGTCAGACTAGACCTCATTCTGTAATCATAGTCAGACTAGACCTCATTCTGTAATCATAGTCAGACTAGACCTCATTCTGTAATCATAGTCAGACTAGACCTCATTCTGTAATCATAGTCAGACTAGACCTCATTCTGTAATCATAGTCAGACTAGACCTCATTCTGTAATCATAGTCAGACTAGACCTCATTCTGTAATCATAGTCAGACTAGACCTCATTCTGTAATCATAGTCAGACTAGACCTCATTCTGTAAACATAGTCAGACTAGACTTCATTCTGTAAACATAGTCAGACTAGACTTCATTCTGTAAACATAGTCAGACTAGACTTCATTCTGTAATCTTAGTCAGACTAGACCTCATTCTGTAAACATAGTCAGACTAGACCTCATTCTGTAAACATAGTCAGACTAGACCTCATTCTGTAATCATAGTCAGACTAGACTCATTCTGTAATCATAGTCAGACTAGACCTCATTCTGTAATCATAGTCAGACTAGACCTCATTCTGTAAACATAGTCAGACTAGACTTCATTCTGTAATCATAGTCAGACTAGACCTCATTCTGTAATCATAGTCAGACTAGACTTCATTCTGTAATCATAGTCAGACTAGACTTCATTCTGTAAACATAGTCAGACTAGACCTCATTCTGTAATCATAGTCAGACTAGACCTCATTCTGTCATCATAGTCAGAACTATCTCATTCTGTATTCATAATCAGGCTAGACCTCATCCTGTAATCATAGTCAGACTAGAACTCATTCTGTAATCATAGTCAGACTAGACCTCATTCTGTAATCATAGTCAGACTAGACCTCATTCTGTAATCATAGTCAGACTAGACCTCATTCTGTAATCATAGTCAGACTAGACCTCATTCTGTAATCATAGTCAGACTAGACCTCATTCTGTAATCATAGTCAGACTAGACTTCATTCTGTAATCATAGTCAGACTAGACTTCATTCTGTAATCATAGTCAGACTAGACCTCATTCTGTAAACATAGTCAGACTAGACTTCATTCTGTAATCATAGTCAGACTAGACCTCATTCTGTAAACATAGTCAGGCTAGACCTCATTCTGTAATCATAGTCAGACTAGACCTCATTCTGTAATCATAGTCAGACTAGACCTCATTCTGTAATCATAGTCAGACTAGACCTCATTCTGTAATCATAGTCAGACTAGACCTCATTCTGTAATCATAGTCAGACTAGACCTCATTCTGTAATCATAGTCAGACTAGACCTCATTCTGTAATCATAGTCAGGCTAGACCTCATTCTGTAATCATAGTCAGACTAGACTTCATTCTGTAATCATAGTCAGACTAGACCTCATTCTGTAAACATAGTCAGACTAGACCTCATTCTGTAATCATAGTCAAGACTAGACCTCATTCTGTAAACATAGTCAGACTAGACTTCATTCTGTAATCATAGTCAGACTAGACCTCATTCTGTAAACATAGTCAGACTAGACTTCATTCTGTAATCATAGTCAGACTAGACCTCATTCTGTAATCATAGTCAGACTAGACCTCATTCTGTAATCATAGTCAGACTAGACCTCATTCTGTAATCATAGTCAGACTAGACCTCATTCTGTAATAATATAGTCAGACTAGACCTCATTCTGTAATCATAGTCAGACTAGACCTCATTCTGTAATCATAGTCAGACTAGACCTCATTCTGTAATCATAGTCAGACTAGACCTCATTCTGTAAACATAGTCAGACTAGACTTCATTCTGTAATCTTAGTCAGACTAGACCTCATTCTGTAATCATAGTCAGACTAGACCTCATTCTGTAATCATAGTCAGACTAGACCTCATTCTGTAATCATAGTCAGACTAGACCTCATTCTGTAATCATAGTCAGACTAGACCTCATTCTGTAATCATAGTCAGACTAGACCTCATTCTGTAATCATAGTCAGACTAGACCTCATTCTGTAAACATAGTCAGACTAGACTTCATTCTGTAATCATAGTCAGACTAGACCTCATTCTGTAATCATAGTCAGACTAGACCTCATTCTGTAATCATAGTCAGACTAGACCTCATTCTGTAATCATAGTCAGACTAGACCTCATTCTGTAATCATAGTCAGACTAGACCTCATTCTGTAATCATAGTCAGGCTAGACTTCATTCTGTAAACATAGTCAGACTAGACTTCATTCTGTAATCATAGTCAGACTAGACCTCATTCTGTAATCATAGTCAGACTAGACCTCATTCTGTAATCATAGTCAGACTAGACCTCATTCTGTAATCTTAGTCAGACTAGACCTCATTCTGTAAACATAGTCAGACTAGACCTCATTCTGTAAACATAGTCAGACTAGACTTCATTCTGTAATCTTAGTCAGACTAGACCTCATTCTGTAAACATAGTCAGACTAGACTTCATTCTGTAATCATAGTCAGACTAGACCTCATTCTGTAATCCTAGTCAGACAGACCTCATTCTGTAATCAGTCAGACTAGACCTCATTCTGTAATCATAGTCAGACTAGACCTCATTCTGTAAACATAGTCAGACTAGACTTCATTCTGTAATCATAGTCAGACTAGACCTCATTCTGTAATCATAGTCAGACTAGACCTCATTCTGTAATCATAGTCAGACTAGACCTCATTCTGTAATCATAGTCAGACTAGACTTCATTCTGTAATCATAGTCAGACTAGACCTCATTCTGTAATCATAGTCAGACTAGACCTCATTCTGTAATCATAGTCAGACTAGACCTCATTCTGTAATCATAGTCAGACTAGACCTCATTCTGTAATCATAGTCAGACTAGACCTCATTCTGTAAATCATAGTCAGACTAGACTTCATTCTGTAATCATAGTCAGACTAGACCTCATTCTGTAATCATAGTCAGACTAGACTTCATTCTGTAATCATAGTCAGACTAGACCTCATTCTGTAAACATAGTCAGACTAGACCTCATTCTGTAATCATAGTCAGACTAGACCTCATTCTGTAATCATAGTCAGACTAGACCTCATTCTGTAATCATAGTCAGACTAGACCTCATTCTGTAATCATAGTCAGACTAGACTTCATTCTGTAATCATAGTCAGACTAGACCTCATTCTGTAATCATAGTCAGACTAGACCTCATTCTGTAATCATAGTCAGACTAGACCTCATTCTGTAATCATAGTCAGACTAGACCTCATTCTGTAATCATAGTCAGACTAGAACTCATTCTGTAATCATAGTCAGACTAGACTTCATTCTGTAATCATAGTCAGACTAGATTTCATTCTGTAATCTTAGGATAGACCTCATTCTGTAAACATAGTCAGACTAGACCTCATTCTGTAATCATAGTCAGACTAGACTTCATTCTGTAATCATAGTCAGACTAGACTTCATTCTGTAATCATAGTCAGACTAGACCTCATTCTGTAATCATAGTCAGACTAGACCTCATTCTGTAATCATAGTCAGACTAGACCTCATTCTGTAATCATAGTCAGACTAGACCTCATTCTGTAATCATAGTCAGACTAGACCTCATTCTGTAATCATAGTCAGACTAGACTTCATTCTGTAATCATAGTCAGACTAGACCTCATTCTGTAAACATAGTCAGACTAGACTTCATTCTGTAATCATAGTCAGACTAGACCTCATTCTGTAATCATAGTCAGACTAGACCTCATTCTGTAATCATAGTCAGACTAGACCTCATTCTGTAATCATAGTCAGACTAGACCTCATTCTGTAATCATAGTCAGACTAGACCTCATTCTGTAATCATAGTCAGACTAGACCTCATTCTGTAAACATAGTCAGACTAGACCTCATTCTGTAATCATAGTCAGACTAGACCTCATTCTGTAAACATAGTCAGACTAGACTTTCATCCTGTAATCTTAGTCAGACTAGACCTCATTCTGTAAACATAGTCAGGCTAGAACTCATTCTGTAATCACAGTCAGACTAGACCTCATTATGTAATCATAGTCAGACTAGACCTCATTCTGTAATCATAGTCAGACTAGACCTCATTCTGTAATCATAGTCAAGACTAGACCTCATTCTGTAAACATAGTCAGACTAGACTTCATTCTGTAATCTTAGTCAGACTAGACTTCATTCTGTAAACATAGTCAGACTAGACCTCATTCTGTAATCATAGTCAGACTAGACCTCATTCTGTAATCATAGTCAGACTAGACCTCATTCTGTAATCATAGTCAGACTAGACCTCATTCTGTAATCATAGTCAGACTAGACCTCATTCTGTAATCATAGTCAGACTAGACCTCATTCTGTAATCATAGTCAGACTAGACCTCATTCTGTAAACATAGTCAGACTAGACTTCATTCTGTAATCATAGTCAGACTAGACCTCATTCTGTAATCATAGTCAGACTAGACCTCATTCTGTAATCATAGTCAGACTAGACCTCATTCTGTAATCATAGTCAGACTAGACCTCATTCTGTAATCATAGTCAGACTAGACCTCATTCTGTAATCATAGTCAGACTAGACCTCATTCTGTAATCATAGTCAGACTAGACCTCATTCTGTAATCATAGTCAGACTAGACCTCATTCTGTAATCATAGTCAGACTAGACCTCATTCTGTAAACATAGTCAGACTAGACCTCATTCTGTAATCATAGTCAGACTAGACCTCATTCTGTAATCATAGTCAGACTAGACCTCATTCTGTAAACATAGTCAGAATAGACCTCATTCTGTAATCATAGTCAGACTAGACCTCATTCTGTAATCATAGTCAGACTAGACCTCATTCTGTAATCATAGTCAGACTAGACCTCATTCTGTAATCATAGTCAGACTAGACCTCATTCTGTAATCATAGTCAGACTAGACCTCATTCTGTAATCATAGTCAGACTAGACCTCATTCTGTAATCATAGTCAGACTAGACCTCATTCTGTAATCATAGTCAGACTAGACCTCATTCTGTAATCATAGTCAGACTAGACCTCATTCTGTAATCATAGTCAGACTAGACCTCATTCTGTAATCATAGTCAGACTAGACTTCATTCTGTAATCATAGTCAGACTAGACCTCATTCTGTAAACATAGTCAGACTAGACTTCATTCTGTAATCATAGTCAGACTAGACCTCATTCTGTAAACATAGTCAGACTAGACCTCATTCTGTAATCATAGTCAGACTAGACCTCATTCTGTAATCATAGTCAGACTAGACTTCATTCTGTAATCATAGTCAGACTAGACCTCATTCTGTAATCATAGTCAGACTAGACCTCATTCTGTAAACATAGTCAGACTAGACCTCATTCTGTAATCATAGTCAGACTAGACCTCATTCTGTAAACATAGTCAGACTAGACTTCATTCTGTAATCATAGTCAGACTAGACCTCATTCTGTAATCATAGTCAGACTAGACCTCATTCTGTAATCATAGTCAGACTAGACCTCATTCTGTAATCATAGTCAGACTAGACCTCATTCTGTAATCATAGTCAGACTAGACCTCATTCTGTAAACATAGTCAGACTAGACCTCATTCTGTAATCATAGTCAGACTAGACCTCATTCTGTAAACATAGTCAGACTAGACTCATTCTGTAATCATAGTCAGACTAGACCTCATTCTGTAATCATAGTCAGACTAGACCTCATTCTGTAATCATAGTCAGACTAGACCTCATTCTGTAATCATAGTCAGACTAGACCTCATTCTGTAATCATAGTCAGACTAGACCTCATTCTGTAATCATAGTCAGACTAGACCTCATTCTGTAATCATAGTCAGACTAGACCTCATTCTGTAATCATAGTCAGACTAGACCTCATTCTGTAAACATAGTCAGACTAGACCTCATTCTGTAATCATAGTCAGACTAGACCTCATTCTGTAATCATAGTCAGACTAGACCTCATTCTGTAATCATAGTCAGACTAGACCTCATTCTGTAATCATAGTCAGACTAGACCTCATTCTGTAATCATAGTCAGACTAGACCTCATTCTGTAATCATAGTCAGACTAGACCTCATTCTGTAATCATAGTCAGACTAGACCTCATTCTGTAATCATAGTCAGACTAGACCTCATTCTGTAATCATAGTCAGACTAGACCTCATTCTGTAATCATAGTCAGACTAGACCTCATTCTGTAATCATAGTCAGACTAGACTTCATTCTGTAATCATATTCAGACTAGACCTCATTCTGTAATCATAGTCAGACTAGACCTCATTCTGTAATCATAGTCAGACTAGACCTCATTCTGTAATCATAGTCAGACTAGACTTCATTCTGTAATCATAGTCAGACTAGACCTCATTCTGTAAACATAGTCAGACTAGACTTCATTCTGTAATCATAGTCAGACTAGACCTCATTCTGTAAACATAGTCAGACTAGACTTCATTCTGTAAACATAGTCAGACTAGACTTCATTCTGTAATCATAGTCAGACTAGACCTCATTCTGTAAACATAGTCAGGCTAGACTTCGTTCTGTAATCATAGTCAGACTAGACCTCATTCTGTAATCATAGTCAGACTAGACCTCATTCTGTAAACATAGTCAGACTAGACCTCATTCTGTAATCATAGTCAGACTAGACCTCATTCTGTAATCATAGTCAGACTAGACCTCATTCTGTAATCATAGTCAGACTAGACCTCATTCTGTAATCATAGTCAGACTAGACCTCATTCTGTAATCATAGTCAGACTAGACCTCATTCTGTAATCATAGTCAGACTAGACCTCATTCTGTAAACATAGTCAGACTAGACCTCATTCTGTAATCATAGTCAGACTAGACCTCATTCTGTAATCATAGTCAGACTAGACCTCATTCTGTAAACATAGTCAGACTAGACCTCATTCTGTAAACATAGTCAGACTAGACCTCATTCTGTAATCATAGTCAGACTAGACCTCATTCTGTAATCATAGTCAGACTAGACCTCATTCTGTAATCATAGTCAGACTAGACCTCATTCTGTAAACATAGTCAGACTAGACCTCATTCTGTAAACATAGTCAGGCTAGACTTCATTCTGTAATCATAGTCAGACTAGACCTCATTCTGTAAACATAGTCAGACTAGACCTCATTCTGTAATCATAGTCAGACTAGACCTCATTCTGTAATCATAGTCAGACTAGACCTCATTCTGTAAACATAGTCAGACTAGACCTCATTCTGTAATCATAGTCAGACTAGACCTCATTCTGTAAACATAGTCAGACTAGACCTCATTCTGTAATCATAGTCAGACTAGACCTCATTCTGTAATCATAGTCAGACTAGACCTCATTCTGTAAACATAGTCAGACTAGACCTCATTCTGTAATCATAGTCAGACTAGACCTTCATTCTGTAATCATAGTCAGACTAGACTTCATTCTGTAATCATAGTCAGACTAGACCTCATTCTGTAATCATAGTCAGACTAGACCTCATTCTGTAATCATAGTCAGACTAGACCTCATTCTGTAATCATAGTCAGACTAGACCTCATTCTGTAATCATAGTCAGACTAGACCTCATTCTGTAAACATAGTCAGACTAGACCTCATTCTGTAAACATAGTCAGACTAGACTTCATTCTGTAATCTTAGTCAGACTAGACCTCATTCTGTAAACATAGTCAGACTAGACCTCATTCTGTAATCATAGTCAGACTAGACCTCATTCTGTAATCATAGTCAGACTAGACCTCATTCTGTAATCATAGTCAGACTAGACCTCATTCTGTAATCATAGTCAGACTAGACCTCATTCTGTAATCATAGTCAGACTAGACCTCATTCTGTAATCATAGTCAGACTAGACCTCATTCTGTAATCATAGTCAGACTAGACCTCATTCTGTAATCATAGTCAGACTAGACCTCATTCTGTAATCATAGTCAGACTAGACCTCATTCTGTAATCATAGTCAGACTAGACCTCATTCTGTAATCATAGTCAGACTAGACCTCATTCTGTAATCATAGTCAGACTAGACCTCATTCTGTAATCATAGTCAGACTAGACTTCATTCTGTAATCTTAGTCAGACTAGACCTCATTCTGTAAACATAGTCAGACTAGACTTCATTCTGTAATCATAGTCAGACTAGACCTCATTCTGTAAACATAGTCAGACTAGACTTCATTCTGTAAACATAGTCAGACTAGACCTCATTCTGTAATCATAGTCAGACTAGACCTCATTCTGTAATCATAGTCAGACTAGACTTCATTCTGTAATCATAGTCAGACTAGACCTCATTCTGTAATCATAGTCAGACTAGACCTCATTCTGTAATCATAGTCAGACTAGACCTCATTCTGTAATCATAGTCAGACTAGACCTCATTCTGTAAACATAGTCAGACTAGACTTCATTCTGTAATCTTAGTCAGACTAGACCTCATTCTGTAAACATAGTCAGACTAGACTTCATTCTGTAAACATAGTCAGACTAGACTTCATTCTGTAATCATAGTCAGACTAGACCTCATTCTGTAATCATAGTCAGACTAGACCTCATTCTGTAAACATAGTCAGACTAGACCTCATTCTGTAAACATAGTCAGACTAGACCTCATTCTGTAATCATAGTCAGACTAGACCTCATTCTGTAATCATAGTCAGACTAGACCTCATTCTGTAATCATAGTCAGACTAGACTTCATTCTGTAAACATAGTCAGACTAGACCTCATTCTGTAAACATAGTCAGACTAGACTTCATTCTGTAATCATAGTCAGACTAGACCTCATTCTGTAATCATAGTCAGACTAGACCTCATTCTGTAATCATAGTCAGACTAGACCTCATTCTGTAATCATAGTCAGACTAGACCTCATTCTGTAATCATAGTCAGACTAGACCTCATTCTGTAATCATAGTCAGACTAGACCTCATTCTGTAATCATAGTCAGACTAGACCTCATTCTGTAATCATAGTCAGACTAGACCTCATTCTGTAATCATAGTCAGACTAGACCTCATTCTGTAATCATAGTCAGACTAGACCTCATTCTGTAATCATAGTCAGACTAGACCTCATTCTGTAAACATAGTCAGACTAGACTTCATTCTGTAATCATAGTCAGACTAGACCTCATTCTGTAATCATAGTCAGACTAGACCTCATTCTGTAATCATAGTCAGACTAGACCTCATTCTGTAATCATAGTCAGACTAGACCTCATTCTGTAATCATAGTCAGACTAGACCTCATTCTGTAAACATAGTCAGACTAGACTTCATTCTGTAAACATAGTCAGACTAGACTTCATTCTGTAATCATAGTCAGACTAGACCTCATTCTGTAATCATAGTCAGACTAGACCTCATTCTGTAATCATAGTCAGACTAGACCTCATTCTGTAATCATAGTCAGACTAGACCTCATTCTGTAATCATAGTCAGACTAGACCTCATTCTGTAATCATAGTCAGACTAGACCTCATTCTGTAAACATAGTCAGACTAGACTTCATTCTGTAATCATAGTCAGACTAGACCTCATTCTGTAATCATAGTCAGACTAGACTTCATTCTGTAATCATAGTCAGACTAGACCTCATTCTGTAATCATAGTCAGACTAGACCTCATTCTGTAAACATAGTCAGACTAGACCTCATTCTGTAATCATAGTCAGACTAGACCTCATTCTGTAATCATAGTCAGACTAGACCTCATTCTGTAATCATAGTCAGACTAGACCTCATTCTGTAATCATAGTCAGGCTAGACCTCATTCTGTAATCATAGTCAGACTAGACCTCATTCTGTAATCATAGTCAGACTAGACCTCATTCTGTAATCATAGTCAGACTAGACTTCATTCTGTAATCATAGTCAGACTAGACCTCATTCTGTAATCATAGTCAGACTAGACCTCATTCTGTAATCATAGTCAGACTAGACCTCATTCTGTAATCATAGTCAGACTAGACCTCATTCTGTAATCATAGTCAGACTAGACTTCATTCTGTAATCATAGTCAGACTAGACCTCATTCTGTAAACATAGTCAGACTAGACTTCATTCTGTAATCATAGTCAGACTAGACCTCATTCTGTAAACATAGTCAGACTAGACCTCATTCTGTAATCATAGTCAGACTAGACCTCATTCTGTAATCATAGTCAGACTAGACCTCATTCTGTAATCATAGTCAGACTAGACCTCATTCTGTAAACATAGTCAGACTAGACTTCATTCTGTAAACATAGTCAGACTAGACCTCATTCTGTAATCATAGTCAGACTAGACTTCATTCTGTAAACATAGTCAGACTAGACCTCATTCTGTAATCATAGTCAGACTAGACCTCATTCTGTAATCATAGTCAGACTAGACCTCATTCTGTAATCATAGTCAGACTAGACCTCATTCTGTAATCATAGTCAGACTAGACCTCATTCTGTAATCATAGTCAGACTAGACCTCATTCTGTAATCATAGTCAGACTAGACCTCATTCTGTAATCATAGTCAGACTAGACCTCATTCTGTAATCATAGTCAGACTAGACCTCATTCTGTAATCATAGTCAGACTAGACCTCATTCTGTAATCATAGTCAGACTAGACCTCATTCTGTAATCATAGTCAGACTAGACCTCATTCTGTAATCATAGTCAGACTAGACCTCATTCTGTAAACATAGTCAGACTAGACTTCATTCTGTAAACATAGTCAGACTAGACTCATTCTGTAATCATAGTCAGACTAGACCTCATTCTGTAATCATAGTCAGACTAGACCTCATTCTGTAATCATAGTCAGACTAGACCTCATTCTGTAATCATAGTCAGACTAGACCTCATTCTGTAATCATAGTCAGACTAGACCTCATTCTGTAAACATAGTCAGACTAGACCTCATTCTGTAAACATAGTCAGACTAGACCTCATTCTGTAATCATAGTCAGACTAGACCTCATTCTGTAAACATAGTCAGACTAGACCTCATTCTGTAATCATAGTCAGACTAGACCTCATTCTGTAATCATAGTCAGACTAGACCTCATTCTGTAAACATAGTCAGACTAGACCTCATTCTGTAATCATAGTCAGACTAGACCTCATTCTGTAATCATAGTCAGACTAGACCTCATTCTGTAATCATAGTCAGACTAGACCTCATTCTGTAATCATAGTCAGACTAGACCTCATTCTGTAAATCATAGTCAGACTAGACCTCATTCTGTAAACATAGTCAGACTAGACATCATTCTGTAATCATAGTCAGACTAGACCTCATTCTGTAAACATAGTCAGGCTAGACCTCATTCTGTAATCATAGTCAGACTAGACCTCATTCTGTAATCATAGTCAGACTAGACCTCATTCTGTAAACATAGTCAGACTAGACCTCATTCTGTAATCATAGTCAGACTAGACCTCATTCTGTAAACATAGTCAGACTAGACCTCATTCTGTAATCATAGTCAGACTAGACCTCATTCTGTAATCATAGTCAGACTAGACCTCATTCTGTAAACATAGTCAGACTAGACCTCATTCTGTAATCATAGTCAGACTAGACTTCATTCTGTAAACATAGTCAGACTAGACTTCATTCTGTAATCATAGTCAGACTAGACTTCATTCTGTAATCATAGTCAGACTAGACCTCATTCTGTAATCATAGTCAGACTAGACTTCATTCTGTAATCATAGTCAGACTAGACCTCATTCTGTAAACATAGTCAGACTAGACCTCATTCTGTAATCATAGTCAGACTAGACCTCATTCTGTAAACATAGTCAGACTAGACTTCATTCTGTAATCATAGTCAGACTAGACCTCATTCTGTAAACATAGTCAGACTAGACCTCATTCTGTAATCATAGTCAGACTAGACCTCATTCTGTAATCATAGTCAGACTAGACCTCATTCTGTAATCATAGTCAGACTAGACCTCATTCTGTAATCATAGTCAGACTAGACTTCATTCTGTAATCATAGACTAGACCTCATTCTGTAATCATAGTCAGACTAGACCTCATTCTGTAATCATAGTCAGACTAGACCTCATTCTGTAATCATAGTCAGACTAGACCTCATTCTGTAATCATAGTCAGACTAGACCTCATTCTGTAATCATAGTCAGACTAGACTTCATTCTGTAATCATAGTCAGACTAGACCTCATTCTGTAATCATAGTCAGACTAGACCTCATTCTGTAATCATAGTCAGACTAGACCTCATTCTGTAATCATAGTCAGACTAGACCTCATTCTGTAATCATAGTCAGACTAGACTTCATTCTGTAAACATAGTCAGACTAGACTTCATTCTGTAATCTTAGTCAGACTAGACCTCATTCTGTAATCATAGTCAGACTAGACTTCATTCTGTAAACATAGTCAGACTAGACCTCATTCTGTAATCATAGTCAGACTAGACCTCATTCTGTAATCATAGTCAGACTAGACTTCATTCTGTAATCATAGTCAGACTAGACCTCATTCTGTAATCATAGTCAGGCTAGACCTCATTCTGTAATCATAGTCAGACTAGACCTCATTCTGTAATCATAGTCAGACTAGACTTCATTCTGTAATCATAGTCAGACTAGACTTCATTCTGTAATCTTAGTCAGACTAGACCTCATTCTGTAAACATAGTCAGACTAGACTTCATTCTGTAAACATAGTCAGACTAGACTTCATTCTGTAATCTTAGACTAGACCTCATTCTGTAATCATAGTCAGACTAGACCTCATTCTGTAATCATAGTCAGACTAGACCTCATTCTGTAATCATAGTCAGACTAGACCTCATTCTGTAAACATAGTCAGACTAGACCTCATTCTGTAAACATAGTCAGACTAGACCTCATTCTGTAATCATAGTCAGACTAGACCTCATTCTGTAATCATAGTCAGACTAGACCTCATTCTGTAATCATAGTCAGACTAGACCTCATTCTGTAATCATAGTCAGACTAGACCTCATTCTGTAAACATAGTCAGACTAGACTTCATTCTGTAATCATAGTCAGACTAGACCTCATTCTGTAATCATAGTCAGACTAGACCTCATTCTGTAATCATAGTCAGACTAGACCTCATTCTGTAATCATAGTCAGACTAGACCTCATTCTGTAATCATAGTCAGACTAGACCTCATTCTGTAATCATAGTCAGACTAGACCTCATTCTGTAATCATAGTCAGACTAGACCTCATTCTGTAATCATAGTCAGACTAGACTTCATTCTGTAATCATAGTTAGACTAGACTTCATTCTGTAAACATAGTCAGACTAGACCTCATTCTGTAATCATAGTCAGACTAGACCTCATTCTGTAATCATAGTCAGACTAGACCTCATTCTGTAATCATAGTCAGACTAGACCTCATTCTGTAATCATAGTCAGACTAGACTTCATTCTGTAATCATAGACTAGACCTCATTCTGTAATCATAGTCAGACTAGACTTCATTCTGTAAACATAGTCAGACTAGACATCATTCTGTAATCATAGTCAGACTAGACCTCATTCTGTAATCATAGTCAGACTAGACCTCATTCTGTAAACATAGTCAGACTAGACTTCATTCTGTAAACATAGTCAGACTAGACTTCATTCTGTAATCATAGTCAGACTAGACCTCATTCTGTAAACATAGTCAGACTAGACCTCATTCTGTAATCATAGTCAGACTAGACCTCATTCTGTAATCATAGTCAGACTAGACCTCATTCTGTAATCATAGTCAGACTAGACCTCATTCTGTAATCATAGTCAGACTAGACCTCATTCTGTAAACATAGTCAGTTTAGACTTCATTCTGTAATCATAGTCAGACTAGACCTCATTCTGTAATCATAGTCAGACTAGACCTCATTCTGTAATCATAGTCAGACTAGACCTCATTCTGTAATCAGTCAGACTAGACCTCATTCTGTAATCATAGTCAGACTAGACCTCATTCTGTAATCATAGTCAGACTAGACCTCATTCTGTAATCATAGTCAGACTAGACCTCATTCTGTAATCATAGTCAGACTAGACCTCATTCTGTAATCATAGTCAGACTAGACCTCATTCTGTAATCATAGTCAGACTAGACTTCATTCTGTAATCATAGTCAGACTAGACCTCATTCTGTAAACATAGTCAGACTAGACTTCATTCTGTAATCTTAGTCAGACTAGACCTCATTCTGTAAACATAGTCAGACTAGACCTCATTCTGTAATCATAGTCAGACTAGACCTCATTCTGTAATCATAGTCAGACTAGACCTCATTCTGTAATCATAGTCAGACTAGACCTCATTCTGTAATCATAGTCAGACTAGACTTCATTCTGTAAACATAGTCAGACTAGACTTCATTCTGTAATCTTAGTCAGACTAGACCTCATTCTGTAAACATAGTCAGACTAGACCTCATTCTGTAATCATAGTCAGACTAGACCTCATTCTGTAATCATAGTCAGACTAGACCTCATTCTGTAATCTTAGTCAGACTAGACCTCATTCTGTAATCATAGTCAGACTAGACCTCATTCTGTAATCATAGTCAGACTAGACCTCATTCTGTAATCATAGTCAGACTAGACCTCATTCTGTAAATCATAGTCAGACTAGACCTCATTCTGTAATCATAGTCAGACTAGACCTCATTCTGTAATCATAGTCAGACTAGACCTCATTCTGTAATCATAGTCAGACTAGACCTCATTCTGTAATCATAGTCAGACTAGACTTGATTCTGTAATCATAGACTAGACCTCATTCTGTAATCATAGTCAGACTAGACCTCATTCTGTAATCATAGTCAGACTAGACCTCATTCTGTAAACATAGTCAGACTAGACCTCATTCTGTAAACATAGTCAGACTAGACCTCATTCTGTAATCATAGTCAGACTAGACCTCATTCTGTAAACATAGTCAGACTAGACTTCATTCTGTAATCATAGTCTAGACCTCATTCTGTAATCATAGTCAGACTAGACCTCATTCTGTAATCATAGTCAGACTAGACCTCATTCTGTAATCATAGTCAGACTAGACCTCATTCTGTAATCATAGTCAGACTAGACCTCATTCTGTAATCATAGTCAGGCTAGACCTCATTCTGTAATCATAGTCAGACTAGACCTCATTCTGTAGTCATAGTCAGACTAGACTTCATTCTGTAATCATAGTCAGACTAGACCTCATTCTGTAATCATAGTCAGACTAGACCTCATTCTGTAATCATAGTCAGACTAGACCTCATTCTGTAATCATAGTCAGACTAGACCTCATTCTGTAATCATAGTCAGACTAGACCTCATTCTGTAATCATAGTCAGACTAGACCTCATTCTGTAATCATAGTCAGACTAGACCTCATTCTGTAATCATAGTCAGACTAGACTTCATTCTGTAATCATAGTCAGACTAGACCTCATTCTGTAATCATAGTCAGACTAGACCTCATTCTGTAATCATAGTCAGACTAGACCTCATTCTGTAATCATAGTCAGACTAGACTTCATTCTGTAATCATAGTCAGACTAGACCTCATTCTGTAAACATAGTCAGACTAGACTTCATTCTGTAAACATAGTCAGACTAGACTTCATTCTGTAATCTTAGTCAGACTAGACCTCATTCTGTAAACATAGTCAGACTAGACCTCATTCTGTAATCATAGTCAGACTAGACCTCATTCTGTAAACATAGTCAGACTAGACCTCATTCTGTAATCATAGTCAGACTAGACCTCATTCTGTAATCATAGTCAGACTAGACCTCATTCTGTAATCATAGTCAGACTAGACCTCATTCTGTAATCATAGTCAGACTAGACCTCATTCTGTAATCATAGTCAGACTAGACCTCATTCTGTAATCATAGTCAGACTAGACCTCATTCTGTAATCATAGTCAGACTAGACCTCATTCTGTAATCATAGTCAGACTAGACCTCATTCTGTAATCATAGTCAGACTAGACCTCATTCTGTAATCATAGTCAGACTAGACTTCATTCTGTAATCTTAGTCAGACTAGACCTCATTCTGTAATCATAGTCAGACTAGACTTCATTCTGTAATCTTAGTCAGACTAGACCTCATTCTGTAAACATAGTCAGACTAGACCTCATTCTGTAAACATAGTCAGACTAGACCTCATTCTGTAATCATAGTCAGACTAGACCTCATTCTGTAATCATAGTCAGACTAGACTTCATTCTGTAATCATAGTCAGACTAGACCTCATTCTGTAATCATAGTCAGACTAGACCTCATTCTGTAATCATAGTCAGACTAGACCTCATTCTGTAATCATAGTCAGACTAGACCTCATTCTGTAATCATAGTCAGACTAGACTTCATTCTGTAATCATAGTCAGACTAGACTTCATTCTGTAAACATAGTCAGACTAGACTTCATTCTGTAAACATAGTCAGACTAGACTTCATTCTGTAATCATAGTCAGACTAGACCTCATTCTGTAATCATAGTCAGACTAGACCTCATTCTGTAATCATAGTCAGACTAGACCTCATTCTGTAATCATAGTCAGACTAGACCTCATTCTGTAAACATAGTCAGACTAGACCTCATTCTGTAAACATAGTCAGACTAGACCTCATTCTGTAATCATAGTCAGACTAGACCTCATTCTGTAATCATAGTCAGACTAGACCTCATTCTGTAATCATAGTCAGACTAGACCTCATTCTGTAATCATAGTCAGACTAGACCTCATTCTGTAAACATAGTCAGACTAGACTTCATTCTGTAATCATAGTCAGACTAGACCTCATTCTGTAATCATAGTCAGACTAGACCTCATTCTGTAATCATAG
This sequence comes from Brachymystax lenok tsinlingensis, assembly GCA_030435695.1. Taxonomy (NCBI): domain Eukaryota; kingdom Metazoa; phylum Chordata; class Actinopteri; order Salmoniformes; family Salmonidae; genus Brachymystax; species Brachymystax lenok. Next base: position 6,973,150 of record CM059789.1, read on the forward strand.
TCAGACTAGACCTCATTCTGTAATCATAGTCAGACTAGACCTCATTCTGTAATCATAGTCAGACTAGACCTCATTCTGTAATCATAGTCAGACTAGACCTCATTCTGTAATCATAGTCAGACTAGACCTCATTCTGTAATCATAGTCAGACTAGACTTCATTCTGTAATCTTAGGCTAGACCTCATTCTGTAAAGATAGTCAGACTAGACCTCATTCTGTAATCATAGTCAGACTAGACTTCATTCTGTAATCATAGTCAGACTAGACCTCATTCTGTAATCATAGTCAGACTAGACCTCATTCTGTAATCATAGTCAGACTAGACCTCATTCTGTAAACATAGTCAGACTAGACTTCATTCTGTAATCATAGTCAGACCAGACCTCATTCTGTAATCATAGTCAGACTAGACCTCATTCTGTAATCATAGTCAGACTAGACCTCATTCTGTAATCATAGTCAGACTAGACCTCATTCTGTAATCATAGTCAGACTAGACCTCATTCTGTAAACATAGTCAGACTAGACTTCATTCTGTAAACATAGTCAGACTAGACTTCATTCTGTAATCTTAGTCAGACTAGACCTCATTCTGTAAACATAGTCAGACTAGACCTCATTCTGTAATCATAGTCAGACTAGACCTCATTCTGTAATCATAGTCAGACTAGACCTCATTCTGTAATCATAGTCAGACTAGACCTCATTCTGTAATCATAGTCAGACTAGACCTCATTCTGTAAACATAGTCAGACTAGACTTGATTCTGTAATCATAGACTAGACCTCATTCTGTAATCATAGTGAGACTAGACTTCATTCTGTAATCATAGTCAGACTAGACCTCATTCTGTAATCATAGTCAGACTAGACCTCATTCTGTAATCATAGTCAGACTAGACCTCATTCTGTAATCATAGTCAGACTAGACCTCATTCTGTAATCATAGTCAGACTAGACCTTCATTCTGTAATCATAGTCAGACTAGACCTCATTCTGTAATCATAGTCAGACTAGACCTCATTCTGTAATCATAGTCAGACTAGACCTCATTCTGTAATCATAGTCAGACTAGACCTCATTCTGTAATCATAGTCAGACTAGACTTCATTCTGTAATCATAGTCAGACTAGACCTCATTCTGTAATCATAGTCAGACTAGACCTCATTCTGTAATCATAGTCAGACTAGACCTCATTCTGTAATCATAGTCAGACTAGACCTCATTCTGTAATCATAGTCAGACTAGACCTCATTCTGTAATCATAGTCAGACTAGACCTCATTCTGTAATCATAGTCAGACTAGACTTCATTCTGTAATCATAGTCAGACTAGACCTCATTCTGTAAACATAGTCAGACTAGACCTCATTCTGTAATCATAGTCAGACTAGACTTCATTCTGTAATCATAGTCAGACTAGACCTCATTCTGTAATCATAGTCAGACTAGACCTCATTCTGTAATCATAGTCAGACTAGACTTCATTCTGTAAATCATAGTCAGACTAGACTTCATTCTGTAATCTAGTCAGACTAGACCTCATTCTGTAATCATAGTCAGACTAGACCTCATTCTGTAATCATAGTCAGACTAGACCTCATTCTGTAATCATAGTCAGACTAGACCTCATTCTGTAAACATAGTCAGACTAGACCTCATTCTGTAATCATAGTCAGACTAGACCTCATTCTGTAATCATAGTCAGACTAGACCTCATTCTGTAATCATAGTCAGACTAGACTTCATTCTGTAATCATAGTCAGACTAGACCTCATTCTGTAATCATAGTCAGACTAGACCTCATTCTGTAATCATAGTCAGACTAGACCTCATTCTGTAATCATAGTCAGACTAGACCTCATTCTGTAATCATAGTCAGACTAGACCTCATTCTGTAATCATAGTCAGGCTAGACCTCATTCTGTAATCATAGTCAGACTAGACCTCATTCTGTAATCATAGTCAGACTAGACCTCATTCTGTAATCATAGTCAGACTAGACCTCATTCTGTAATCATAGTCAGACTAGACCTCATTCTGTAAACATAGTCAGACTAGACTTCATTCTGTAATCATAGACTAGACCTCATTCTGTAATCATAGTCAGACTAGACCTCATTCTGTAATCATAGTCAGACTAGACTTCATTCTGTAATCATAGTCAGACTAGACCTCATTCTGTAATCATAGTCAGACTAGACCTCATTCTGTAATCATAGTCAGACTAGACCTCATTCTGTAATCATAGTCAGACTAGACCTCATTCTGTAATCATAGTCAGACTAGACCTCATTCTGTAATCATAGTCAGACTAGACCTCATTCTGTAAACATAGTCAGACTAGACCTCATTCTGTAAACATAGTCAGACTAGACTCATTCTGTAATCATAGTCAGACTAGACCTCATTCTGTAATCGTAGTCAGACTAGACATCATTCTTTAATCTTAGTCAGACTAGACCTCATTCTGTAATCATAGTCAGACTAGACCTCATTCTGTAATCATAGTCAGACTAGACTTCATTCTGTAATCATAGTCAGACTAGACCTCATTCTGTAATCATAGTCAGACTAGACCTCATTCTGTAATCATAGTCAGACTAGACCTCATTCTGTAATCATAGTCAGACTAGACCTCATTCTGTAATCATAGTCAGACTAGACCTCATTCTGTAAACATAGTCAGACTAGACCTCATTCTGTAAACATAGTCAGACTAGACTTCATTCTGTAATCTTAGTCAGACTAGACCTCATTCTGTAATCATAGTCAGACTAGACCTCATTCTGTAATCATAGTCAGACTAGACCTCATTCTGTAATCATAGTCAGACTAGACCTCATTCTGTAATCATAGTCAGACTAGACCTCATTCTGTAATCATAGTCAGACTAGACCTCATTCTGTAATCATAGTCAGACTAGACCTCATTCTGTAATCATAGTCAGACTAGACCTCATTCTGTAATCATAGTCAGACTAGACCTCATTCTGTAATCATAGTCAGACTAGACCTCATTCTGTAATCATAGTCAGACTAGACCTCATTCTGTAATCATAGTCAGACTAGACTTCATTCTGTAATCATAGTCAGACTAGACCTCATTCTGTAATCATAGTCAGACTAGACCTCATTCTGTAATCATAGTGAGACTAGACTTCATTCTGTAATCATAGACTAGACCTCATTCTGTAATCATAGTCAGACTAGACCTCATTCTGTAATCATAGTCAGACTAGACTTCATTCTGTAATCATAGTCAGACTAGACCTCATTCTGTAAACATAGTCAGACTAGACCTCATTCTGTAATCATAGTCAGACTAGACCTCATTCTGTAATCATAGTCAGACTAGACCTCATTCTGTAATAATAGTCAGACTAGACTTAATTCTGTAATCATAGTCAGACTAGACCTCATTCTGTAATCATAGTCAGACTAGACCTCATTCTGTAATCTTAGTCAGACTAGACCTCATTCTGTAATCATAGTCAGACTAGACTTCATTCTGTAATCATAGTCAGACTAGACTTAATTCTGTAATCATAGTCAGACTAGACCTCATTCTGTAATCATAGTCAGACTAGACCTCATTCTGTAATCTTAGTCAGACTAGACCTCATTCTGTAATCATAGTCAGACTAGACTTCATTCTGTAATCATAGTCAGACTAGACCTCATTCTGTAATCATAGTCAGACTAGACCTCATTCTGTAATCATAGTCAGACTAGACTCTACATTTGTTGTTCTTTTTTTCTCTGTAAAAACTCATATACTTCAAACAAAATTCCCCTAATAACGAAACAGGTCTATCTATGTGTTGTGAGATAATTGCTCGACATTGTCCTTGTAATGTTGTGGCTGATTGCCATTGGAAAGGTCACCTGCTGTCCCCTCAGTGGACTGATATATCATGCCTCGCTACATTACAGCCTAGACAGCTTAATGGTCGTTATGGGACAATATAACGGCACGCTCGTTCCCTAGAATAATTGACAATTACAGTGGACTGTTGTGGCTATAGGCCACAGCTCTATTGAAGGGTCTTCTAAAGGACATTTACACGAAGAACCACCAGGTCCATTATTTATATCCTGCCTTCAGAATGCTGCTGCTACTCAGACATGCGTGATTTGCATAAACAATCTACACCTGGAAATCCCAATAACTTCTATAATCTTTAGTTTAACTAGGCTTTATTTAATACAAATGCATAGGGTTTTTAAGTTCGAAAGAATTGGAAACCGATCCCTATGTCTTGTGCAATCATTTAACCCAGAAATGTAGGATTAAATTAAACAATCAATCAACCAATCAACAAATCAATCAATCAAACCTCCTTCTGAGTCCTGGCTATGCAATGCACTGACATAGCTTGGCCTTTCTCTGATAATCTGATGCATTTATTGACATTTAACTGTTCTCTCCCCAGGACTACAGAGTGAATATCTTCCTGAGGCAGCAATGGAACGACCCCAGGCTGGCCTATAGTGAATACCCCGACGACTCTCTCGACCTGGACCCATCTATGTTGGACTCTATCTGGAAACCTGATTTGTTCTTCGCCAACGTAAAAGGCGCCAATTTCCATGAGGTTACGACTGACAACAAGCTACTAAGGATTTCTAAAAATGGGAACGTATTATATAGTATTCGGTATGCTATTCTTTTCTTGTTGTATCTTCCTGTTGTTAGTTTCTCAGAATGTCTATCCGGTGCTAGGCCTATGGCTGACGGATTAATGTATATCCGGTGCTAGACCTATGGCTGACGGATTAATGTCTATCCGGTGCTAGGCCTATGGCTGACGGATTAATGTCTATCCGGTGCTAGACCTATGGCTGACGGATTAATGTCTATCCGGTGCTAGGCCTATGGCTGACGGATTAATGTCTATCCGATTGCTAGACCTATGGCTGACGGATTAATGTCTATCCGGTGCTAGGCCTATGGCTGACGGATTAATGTATATCCGGTGCCAGACCTATGGCTAACAGATGAATGTCTATCCGGTGCCAGACCTGTAGCTGACAGATGAATGTCTATCTGGTGCTAGACCTATGGCTGATGGATTAACGTCTATCCAGTGCTAGACCAATGGCTGACAGATGAATGTATATCCGGTGCTAGACCTATGGCTGATGGATTAACGTCTATCCGGTGCTAGACCTATGGCTGACGGATTAATGTCTATCCGGTGCTAGGCCTATGGCTGACGGATTAATGTCTATCCGGTGCTAGACCTATGGCTGACGGATTAATGTCTATCCGGTGCTAGGCCTATGGCTGACGGATTAATGTCTATCCGGTGCTAGACCTATGGCTGACGGATTAATGTCTATCCGGTGCTAGGCCTATGGCTGATGGATTAATGTATATCCGGTGCCAGACCTATGGCTGACAGATGAATGTCTATCCGGTGCCAGACCTGTAGCTGACAGATGAATGTCTATCTGGTGCTAGACCTATGGCTGATGGATTAACGTCTATCCAGTGCTAGACCAATGGCTGACAGATGAATGTCTATCCGGTGCTAGACCTATGGCTGATGGATTAACGTCTATCCGGTGCTAGACCTATGGCTGACGAATGAATGTCTATCCGGTGCTAGACCTACGGCTGACGGATGAATGTCTATCCAGTGCTAGACCTACGGCTGATGGATGAATGTCTATCTGGTGCTAGACCTATGGTTGACGGATGAATGTCTATTTGGTGCTATACCTACGGCTGACGGATGAACGTCTATCCGGTGCTAGGCCTATGGCTGACGGATGAATGTCTATCCTGTGCTAGACCTATGGCTGACAGATGAATGTCTATCCGGTGCCAGACCTATGGCTGACAGATGAATGTCTATCTGGTGCTAGACCTATGGCTGACAGATGAATGTCTATCCGGTGCTAGACCAATGGCTGACGGATGAATGTCTATCCTGTGCTAGACCTATGGCTGACAGATGAATGTCTATCCGGTGCTAGACCTATGGCTGACAGATGAATGTCATTCCGGTGCCAGACCTATAGCTGACAGATGAATGTCTATCCGGTGCTAGACCTACGGCTGACAGATGAATGTCTATCCGATGCTAGACCTATGGCTGATGGATTAACGTCTATCTGGTGCTAGACCAATGGCTGACGGATGAATGTCTATCCGGTGCTAGACTTATGGCTGACGGATGAATGTCTATCCGGTGCTAGACCTACGGCTGACGGATGAATATCTATCCGGTGCTAGACCTACATAAATGAACATCCAAACAACTAAAGTCATCTCCTTTAAATGTGAGCATGTTTGCAGTGTATTTGATCTGTTATCAAGCCTAGTATTCAACCCTTGGACAGGCAGAGGGGAATTGGATCCTTATAAACAGCCATGGGAAGGCACTGAGAAGAGGCCTTCTCATTTCTTACCTTGACACCATCAAATTAACCCTTTAGATCGCTTTGATCTCACCTGACCCCGAGCTTAAGAGAACCTGCCTCAGTGTCTTTGATCTCACCCGACCCCGCGCTTAAGAGCACCTGCCTCAGTGTCTTTGATCTCACCTGACCCCGCGCTAAAGAGAACCTGCCTCAGTGTCTTTGATCTCACCTGACCCCGAGCTAAAGAGAACCTGCCTCAGTGTATTTTCTGATTGAAAAAAGAAACCTTATAAGTAACATTTGTCGTGCAACTGTGATGCTATCACGCTGCGGTATAAGTAAACTATGAATGCAATGCAACCGATAGACCTGCTTCTCACCTACCTATCTCAAGATAAAAGTAACAGCAGCCGTCTAGGTTGAAGCATGAATGGCTGCCTGCTTTTAAAGGTGTTTTCTATACTCGCGGTATGAACAGTAACATGGAGATGCAACCGGTCTGTTTGGGGATGAGGTTCACGTGCATGGCTAAGCAGGAAGGTGTTTGTCATGAGGGGAAGAATGTCTGAGGTGTATAATGTACCTTTTATATTAAAGACCATCATGACAGGAAATATAGCCGCAGTTATAACAATATGTTACCCTGCTACTCCTGTAATGCTGTGCTAGTGGTTTATAACAATATGTTACCTTACCACTCCTCTAATGCTGTGCTAGTGGTTTATAACAATATGTTACCTTACCACTCCTATAATGCTGTGCTAGTGGTTTATAACAATATGTTACCTTACCACTCCTATAATGCTGTGCTAGTGGTTTATAACAATATGTTACCTTACCACTCCTGTAATGCTGCGCTAGTGGTTTATAACAATATGTTACCTTACCACTCCTGTAATGCTGCGCTAGTGGTTTATAACAATATGTTACCTTACCACTCCTATAATGCTGTGCTAGTGGTTTATAACAATATGTTACCTTACCACTCCTATAATGCTGTGCTAGTGGTTTATAACAATATGTTACCTTACCACTCCTATAATGCTGTGCTAGTGGTTTATAACAATATGTTACCTTACCACTCCTATAATGCTGTGCTAGTGGTTTATAACAATATGTTACCTTACCACTCCTCTAATGCTGCGCTAGTGGTTTAGAACAATATGTTACCTTACCACTCCTGTAATGCTGCGCTAGTGGTTTAGAACAATATGTTACCTTACCACTCCTGTAATGCTGTGCTAGTGGTTTATAACAATATGTTACCTTACCACTCCTGTAATGCTGTGCTAGTGGTTTATAACAATATGTTACCTTACCACTCCTATAATGCTGTGCTAGTGGTTTAGAACAATAACACAAGAAGACATTCTATAAACCTTATTATATGACAACATTATAAAGGCGTACACAAGCATATAACATGTTATAAGTGCCGGTAAAGTGTTACCAACATTATTACCTAGTTTAATGATTGATGCTATGTGACCAGAATAACACTGATCCTGGCCTGTCCCATGGACCTGATGTGTTCTAGAAAGTTCTACATTCCATTCTATTCCATTCCATTCTATTCTATCCTATTCTATTCCATTCCATTCTATAATATTTCATTAATTATATTCCATTATATTATTTTCCGTTCTATTCTATTCCACTCTATCCTATTCCATTCATTCTATTCCATTCTATTCTATTCCATTCTATCCTATTCTATTTCTTTCTATTATTTTCCATTCTATTCTATTCCATTCTATCCTATTCCATTCTATTCTATTCCATTCTATTCCATTCTATTCTATTTAAACTTGTTAACAAAATAACGCTGATCCTGGCCAGTCTGTTCTGTTCTGGTCTTTCCTGTTTTATGCTGTTCTGTTCTGTTTTGTTCTGTTGTGTTCTATTCTATGTGACCAGAATAACACTGGTCTTGGCCTGTCCCATGGACTTGAAGAACTTCCCAATGGACGTACAGACCTGTATCATGCAGCTGGAGAGTTGTGAGTATTCCATTATCCTTTAGGAACACAGTTATCACACACACACACACACAGGTAGGGTAGGGGGGAAAGTATTTATTTTGTGTTGGTGAGATGGATGTGTCCCTGGTCTGGAGGACAGTATGATGAAAGGCCTAGTGATTTACACAGCCCCTCCAGCAGTAGAGAGCAGATACAGGGAAGGGACAGGGAGGGAGTTAGGGGGGAACAACCTCCTCCAACCTGCTCTAACCAGCCAACACTGGCTTTTCCCACCCTCCCCACCCCCTCTTTGGAAATGATGGCATTGTCTTTTTTCTTGACTTATTGTTCTCAGGTGTGAAGAATGAAAACAACATGTATTGCTTCTGTATGAGCACTGTGGAGCTACGGTAGAGTTGGTTGATCAAGGCATTTAAACCTTCATCATACCACATTGTCAATGATGTTTTTTCTCTCTTAAAAACAGCTTGAATGTACTGTGATACTAATCTGTGGTAGTAAGACTGTAGTAATACTGTGGTAATAATGATCTTGTTTCAAACTGTTCCCATCCAGTCGGCTATACGATGAACGATCTCATATTTGAGTGGGATGAGAAGGGAGCCGTGCAGGTAGCAGACGGGCTGACATTACCTCAGTTTATACTCAAAGAGGAGAAAGACCTGCGATACTGTACCAAGCACTACAACACAGGTTGGTTTGTCTCTCTTCACCTCTCAGGCTACCTCTACCTTTTGGGGGGAAGGGGGAGGGGTTGTATGTTAAGCATTGTATTTTAAGCTAAACTCTCTTTTTTATGTTGGGCTTTTGTTGACTGTCTGAGAACAGCGTAAAGGACCAGAACCAATCAGAGCTTTGTCCAAAATGGCCCCCTATTCACTGAAAACCATCTGGCCACTCAACCTCATCAGTCTCACATTGTTACACTCCAGATACAACAGAAATAAACAGATATTGAAAGCCAGTCCAGATGGAAACTAAACAGGGACTGAAGGCCAGTCCAGATGGAAACTAAACAGAGACTGAAGGCCAGTCCAGATGGAAACTAAACAGAGACTGAAGACCAGTCTAGATGGAAACTAAACAGAGACTGATATGATTTGATATGATATAATTTTGATATGATTTGATATGATATGATATAATTTGATGTGATTTGATATGATATGATTTAATATGGTATAATTTTGATATGATTTGATATGATATAATTTTGATTTGATATGATATAATTTTGATATGATTTGATTTAATATGATTTAATATGATTTTGATATGATTTAATATGATTTGATATGATTTGATTTGATATGATTTGATTTGATATGATTTGATATGATTTGATTTGATATGATTTGATATGATATGATTTGAAATCATATGATATCATGTTGATATGATTTAATATGATTTTATATGATTTAATATGATTTGATATGATATGATTTGATATATGATTTGATATGATTTGATATGCTTTGATATGATATGATTTGATATGATATGATTTGAAATGATATGATATGATTTGATATGATGTGATATGATTTGATATGATGTGATATGATTTGATATGATTTGATATGATATGATTTTGATATGATTTAATATGATTTGATATGATATCATTTTGATATGATTTAATATGATTTGATATGATTTAATATGATTTGATATGATATGATTTGATATGATATGATTTGATGTGATATGATTTGATATGATTTGATATGCTTTGATTTGATATGATAGGATTTGATATGATTTGATTTGATATGATAGGATTTGATATGATATGATATGATTTGATATGATATTAGTTTTTTCCAGAGCATTTTGTTTGTTGTGTTGTTGACCTGACATTGGACTATTTCTATGACATATCCCATGTCCCCCAAACAAAATTGATATGCGGTGCCATAAAAATCAGGATTGTTTTAAATATCATAACATCGTCGCTCAGGAGAAGGTGACATCTGGAAATGACAGGCCGGATGATGGATGTTGTCTGTCTGCTAACTCTAGAATCCTGCTCTCTCAGACATGGACAGCCTTGACATGGTTGAGTACAGATGCTAGATGGCATGCTAGATCCCCTCTTCACACACACGCACACACACACACACACACACACACACACACACACACACAGAACACAGTGGGCAGGCAGGTTAAAACCTGGCACACTCAGAGCCACATAATAAGCATATTGGAACAAACCTGGACCTTATATGACCAGTGAGAGGAAAGGAGTGAGCACCACTGAGTTGTACTGCAGGTTGATGTCTCATATGACCAGTGA